>ML058503.1:1200000-1706726 GCA_003013855.2 Liriodendron chinense
ACGATCATAAAAAATTTCATCCTCGAACAAATGAGGGTACGGGTCTTACAACTCTCCCCTCCTAACAAAAAATTTCATCCTCGAAATTTGTAATACAAACCCAAACTAGCCGAAGATCATAAAAAAGAATCATATCACTATATATGCATATCGAATCGAAAAGCAATCATACAGATACAATCAATCATAAAAAAGATGAGGATAAGACTCGCGAATCTCTGCCTCTCGCTCCCACGACGCCTCATCTGCGCTATGATGACTCCACTGGACCTTCACTAAAGGAATGACCTTGGTCCGGAGGACCTGCTCCTTCTGGTCAAGGATACGAACCGGCTGCTTAATGTAAGAAGCATCCTCACGAACCTCCAACGGCTACCAATCTATCACAGGAACCACGTCTGACTCACACTTCCGCAACGTAGAAACATGAAAACATTGTGGACGCCAGACAACTGAAGTGGCAAGGCAAGCTGATAGGCCACGGTGCCAACGCGCCCAGTGATCTCGAAGGGTCCAATGAATCTCGGGGCAAGCTTCCCCTTGGCTCCAAAATGAACCACGCCCTTCATGGGCGAGACCCTGAGATACACACGATCCCCAATGGAAAACTCTAGGGGACGACGTCGACGATCTGCAAAACTCTTCTGTCGACTCTGAGCTGTGCGCATCCTCTGCCTGATGATATCGATAGCCTTTGATGTCCTCTGCACAAGCTCGGGACCTAGGAGACGATGCTCTCCAACCTCGGCCCAACAACTAGGAGACCTACAAGGTCTACCATACAACGCCTCAAAAGGAGCCATACCGATAGTCGCCTGGTAGCTGTTATTATATGCAAATTCAGCCAAACGTAGGTGTTTATCCCAACTACCTGAGAAATCCAACACGCAAGCTCGAAGCATGTCCTCAAGGATCTGGTTGACCCTCTCGGTCTGACCATCAGTCTGAGGATGATATGCGGTGCTGAACTTCAAGGCAGGCCCCATCGCCTTTTGAAAACTCCTCCAGAACCGCGACGTAAATCTCGGATCTCGGTCAGAAACGATCGAAACTGGGACTCCGTGCAGCCTCACAATCTCCTCGATAAACAATTCTGCAAGTCGGTCCAATGGCCAGGTCGCACGTATCGCAAGAAAATGTGCCGACTTCGTCAAACGATCAACGACAACCCAGATGGCGTCATGACCACGATCAGTCCTCGGCAAGCCCATGATGAAGTCTGTGGTCACGTGCTCCCATTTCCACAACGGGACACTCAACGGCTGCAGGGGACCTGGAGGTTTGCGATGATCGGCCTTGACACGCTGGCAAGTGTCACACTCAGCCACAAAACTGGCAATCTGACGCTTCATACCGGCCCAAAAATATTGCCTCCTCATATCAAGATACATCTTGGTAGAGCCTGGGTGAATCGTGAACCTCGATCGGTGTGCCTCATCCATAAGATCTTTGCGCAACTGAGGAATATCTGGAACACACAACCGACCCCTGAAACGAAGTCCACCATCTGACCCAATCTGCCAATCAGTCTGACCCTCTGACGCGGCCTCTTCCCAATAATCCTTCAGCGTCTGATCTATCTGCTAAGCCTCGATCACCCTAGAAACAAGAGAGGGTTGAATCGACAAGCTCGATAACTGCGCGATAGAAGACTGCAGGCTCAGCTCAAAATCATACTCGGCAACCTCCTCGAGCATCCTCCATTCCCGGACCATCATATGCGCCACCAGGCCTCATGGCTGACGGCTAAGGGCATCAGCCACCACGTTGGCCTTACCAGGGTAGTACTGAAGATCAAAATCATAATCCTTCAGGAGCTCCATCCAACGTCTCTGCCTCATGTTCAACTCGGACTGCGAGAAGAGGTACTTCAGGCTCTTGTGGCCAGAAAAGAGCTCGAACCTGACCCCATAAAGATAGTGCCTCCACACCTTCAGTGCGAAGACTACCGCTGCTAGCTCCAGATCATGCGTGGGGTAGTTCTGCTCATGGACCTTGAGCTGGCGAGACGCATACGCTACTACTCTGTCATGTTGCATCAGGACAACACCTAAGCCAATACGTGAGGCATCTGTAAAAACCACGAATCCTTCACTCCCGGAGGGAAGAGTGAGGACTGGTGTAGAAGTAAGACGGTCCTTCAGTTCTGCAAATGCTCGCTCACAGGCATCGCTCCAAACGAACTCAGCGCCCTTCCGGGTCAACCTGGTCAGTGGGGCTGTAATACGAGAGAAGCCCTCTATGAAACGACGATAATAACCTGCTAACCCCAGGAAACTCCGGATTTCGGACGCGTTCGTGGGCTGACCCCACTGACGCACGGCATCAATCTTCACCGGATCTACTGCTACTCCCTGCCTCGTCACAACATGACCGAGGAACTTCACCTCCTCCTGCCAAAACTCACACTTCTCCAACTTCGCATAAAGCTGGTGTGTGCGGAGGGTCTGCAAGGTGATCTTCAGATGCTACGCATGCTCCTCCCGAGTCCTCGAATAGATCAGAATGTCATCGATAAACACCACAACGAACTGATCAAGGTAGGGACGAAAGACCTCGTTCATCAATTGCATGAACACAGCGGGCGCATTGGTCAGTCCGAAAGACATGACCTGAAACTCAAAATGACCGTAACGCGTCCTGAATGCCGTCTTCGGGATATCCTCCTCCCGGACACGGACCTGATGATAACCGGACCGTAGGTCAATCTTCGAAAAGAACTGGGCCTCCCGCAACTGGTCAAATAAATCGTCGATCCTCGGAAGCAGTTACCTATTCTTAATCGTGACCTTGTTGAGATCGCGGTAATCCACGCAGAGCCTCAACGAGCCATCCTTCTTCTTCACGAAGAGTACCGGCGCTCCCCACGGTGAACTGCTCGGACGGATGAAGCCTAGTTCACGCAACTCGTCCAACTGCTTCCGTAGCTCCCGCAACTCCAAAGGTGTCATACGGTACGGGGCCTTTGAGATAGGCGCAGTACCGGGCATGAGATCGATCTGAAACTCGGTATGCCGACGAGGTGGCAACCCCGGAATCTCCTGAAACACATGCGAAAAATCGCAAACTACCGGCAGCTGGTCGATGCACACGGCAACCGGTTCCTCTATGGCACACGACATCAAAGATGACAACTGCTCGCCTCTAGGCTCGGCAACGAACTGAAACTGCGGCATGCCGGGTATAAGAAAAGTGACTGTTCTTGCGAAGCAGTCCAATACAGCGTGATACTCGGCCAGCCAATCCATGCCCAGGATAACATCAAACTCGGTCATCGGTAAAACAAACAAATCGGCGGGCAAAAAGGTCTCTCCTACCAAGAAGGGGCAAGACGAACAGATCAAACTCAATACTGCGGTCTTCCTTAAGGGTGTCGACACTGACAAGCCCTCGCGCACGGATTCTAACGGCAAACCAGTCGATCGGCAGAAATCATCGGATACAAAAGAATGCGATGCACCAGAATCAAATAAAACATGAGCTATGCATACAGAGACAATGAGTGTACCATCAACGACTCCTCCAGGTGCCTGAGGATCCTACTGGGCTGTGTAGAACCTGCCATGAGTCTGCTGGGGATGTGTTTGTCCCCTCTGCGGTTGCCGCTGCTGCTGCTGCGGTCTATGCTGCTGCCTCTGCTGCTGTGGCTGCTGTCGCTGCTGCTGTCGCTGCTGCTGCTGTGGGTGGGGACACTCATGCCTATGATGCCCTGTCCCCCTACATCCGACAAACACCTGCAAACTGTCTCTGGGACGGTGCTGGAGGTGCTGCTGGTGCTACTGGTGGTCGAACAGATGGACGAACCGGGTGCCTCTGCTGTGCCCGAGTCTGCTACTGCCGAAAGCTGTCAGAAGGAGCCTTCCTCTTCCCCTTCCGGTCTCCGCTCTGGTCATGGATCCGCTGTGCATCGGCCCACTCTGCCTCATATATCTGGGCCCGCTCTACCACCTCCTCAAACGTAGGAAGCTTGTGTCCCGTGACACTGGCCACGAGGCCAAGGCGCAGTCCGGTCTCGAATCGACGGGCCTTCCGCACCTCATCATCCACGAGATACGTCGCAAATCTGGATAGCTCAACGAATCGAGCCTCATACTACGACACTGACATATCTCCCTGGACCAGTGTCTCGAACTCTAGAGCACGCTGCTGGCGGACATGCTCAAGGAAGAACTTCTGGTCAAACCGGTCAAGAAAGTCCTCCCATGTCCCCTTGAAATCAGGCCCAGCGGCTCGGGTAATCGACGCCCATCAGTGCTCGGCCTCTCCCTGAAAAAGGAAAACGGCAAGAGGAACTCGCTCCTCGGTTGAGCATCGCATCGTGGTAAAGATCTTCGTTACCTCCGATTTCCATCTCTCCTGCTGCCACTGGCTCTGGCCCGCCCAAAAACTGTGGGGGATCCATCCTGCCTGAAATCCATCAGCAAGGAACGAGCACGATCCTGCTCCGATGGGGTAACTGCGTCAGATGACCTCCTCTCCTAGCACTCTACCATAGAGGTCATAACCCGCATCATCTCCTAGAACTGACCAGCAGTCATAGCTGGAGCTGGAACTGGGGCTGGGGTGGTCTGGGATGTACCCGCACCAGTCGACGGCCTACCGGTGGCTCTCTTGGGCGCCATATCCTACAGAAAAGGACAGGTACCTCTTAGCATTGATACTCTCGAATGCACACACGTTAGGGAATCATATTCAGAAGTTTCTAAGCTCAAAATAGGGAATCCTACTATAACTATGTTGTAACAGGATCCTAGTGTGGGTCGCTAAGTGCATGAGATCGGGATCCTAATCATCCTAAGTTTGCAACAATCATTCAGTTAAGGGTAGTTAATCTATGGCCATTAGTAGATATGTGATGTCATTCGCAGGTATTCTCAAGTTATGCTTTGATACCAACTTCTGTCACGCCCCAAACCCGGGGACCGGGCTCACTAAATTCCCGATCGCCGACCTTGGTGCCAACAGCCTCCATAGTACCCCATTCTCGGCTCCTAGCTCTCATGTGCCAGGTTCCGATCCTGGGATCCTACCAGGAGGATTTTCAGGGTTAATTTTTTTTTGTACAGGAGCATAATCAAAACCATAAAACATCATCAAATATCCACTAAGTTTGTTGAGTACAATACTGGAAAGGGAAATACAACATGAAGCAGAAGTCCAAAATATCAGGTACATGAACCGCGCTCAACGCTGCTGATATGCTCTAGTACCTGCAGTGTAAACAAACACGCATGAGCTTCCTACGAAGCTCAGTAAAGTGCGTGTGTGCACGTGTGATGCATATGACAAGTATACAGATATCAGAGTAAGCGAAAGAAGTAGAGGGCTAAGTTAGCAAGTTCATGAATGCTATCATCCATCCCAAGGATATGCGATGCAAGGGCCTACATGGCCGAGTGTTACATGCTAGAGATGCAATGCAAACATGTCAATCCTCAACTGATCCACATATCAAAATAGTTCTCATCTGGGACATCACCGGGGTCTAGGATACTCTAATACTGGTCGCCGCACATCGCGCGCATAACCAAGCGAGTAGAAAAGACCTCACTATCCGCCTCGTCAGTGGTATGCCAATGCCCACCCGGCTCGCCGATAGCGGACCCATTCCATGAGCTGGTCAGACTCGACCTAGCTTACAGCCCACTGCACCCGGGCGGATAAGGTCACACCCCTTTCCAACCGACCTCGACACAGTGGGAGACGAGGCCTACTGGTATTTGGCACACGGGCACTTATGCTATCCACTCGGTCTCGACACTGGAGCATCCTACTGGTACCACAGGGTTTAGGGACTTTCACCTAAGGACATCCATAGCGCCCACGTACTAGAACAAGTTTCCGGTGTCCAATACTGCCAACCATGATATGACTATGGTGGCCACCACCCCGATGCTGCTAGGGTGTGAAAGCGATCGTGACATACATAATGCGAAATGCATGAGTCATACAATCCGAATCATGCACCAAACTTACGCATACTGCGCAATCATGTGGGGCGACCCTGTCTCACACGGGTCCCCTAAGTATAACAAGCCAACTATCATATGCTATGGTTAATCATGATCCATAACAGGCATACAAATGATGCGTATGGGCATATGAATGAGCATGGTATTCATTATACTAAGCATGTTATCAGTGTGACATATCAAGCTAATCATACGAGCATGTTACCAAACATATCATGTAACATTGGCCTTAAAAGGCCCAATATATATATAGAGAGAGTGGGACCCGGACTGTGGGTCCCATTGGAAATGTAAAGGTCTTCGTGGCATAGCCCACTTGAGACCACATTGGCCCCATACTTGGGACTGCACATACAAGATAGGCCGTTAAAATACGTGTACGGCATGGATAAAACATATACATCATGGTGGAGCTAATAGATACATCACGTTGGGACCCATAGGGTGGGCCACCTGCTGGGCAGTGTGGTACCCAACTGGTTCCAAGAAGTTTTGAATCAAGCAGATATTTGTGTTTTCTCCTTCATCCATATCCATGTGATCTTATGAACAGGTTGGATGGCAAATAAACATCACTGTAGAACCTGGAAAGGTTTCAACGTTGGAAATCATCATTTTCCACTGTGGCATGGTCCACTTGACATTAGGATATGCTTAAATTTTGGGCCCAGCCACTTATGAATAGGTTGGGTGATAAATAAACATCATTGTAGGACTGGGAAGGTTTCAACGGTGGAGATCATTATTTCCACTGTTGTCCCTTGGCATGGCCCACTTGCCATTTTGGATATGCTTAAATTTGGGCTCAGCCACTAAAATGAGCTGGAAAAAACATATGGACGGAATAGGTAAGGCACATACATTCTAGGTGGGCCCAACGAATGGGGCCCATAGGGTGGCGCCCACAAGGTTGCTGGGCAGCAGCGTCCCCTGGACGCTGTCTGTCCAACGACTCGTTTATATATATATATATATATATATATATATATATATATATATATATATATATATATATATATATATATATATATATATATATTATTACAAGCGGGGCCCACAGAAGTTCCGGATCAAGCTGATATTTTTGTTTTCCCTTCTCCCCTGCATGTGTGAACTTATGAACAGGTTGGATCTCAAATAAACATCATGGTGGGCCATAAGAAGGTTTCAACGGTAGGGCCGCTGTCCCTACTGTTTTCTATGGTGGGGCCCCCTTGAGACTTGGATCTGACTCAATCTTTGGATCATGCCCTAAAATGATCTCCCCAAATGGATGGACGGTGTGGATACAGCACATGCATCATGGTGGGACCCACGAGTGGGCCACCAGCTGGCACGAGCCAGCGTCCTGGACGCTGGTCTACCAGCGTCAGAGACGCTGCCTCTTATTTTCTTTCTTTTTTTTGTTTTCTTGTACTTATATCAAGTGGGGCCCACATGGGTCTGATCCACTCCGTTCATCAGGTTCCCTATCTCATGGGGGACCCAATAAGCCCAATATTGGATATGTAAATCAGTCTAGAAACACTAAGGTGGGCCAAAGGATTTCTGATAGTAGGAATCATTGTTTCCACTGTTTCATGTGATGCGGTCCGTTTCAAACTTGGATCGGGTTCATCCTTGGGACCTGGCCCTAAAATGATCTGGGAAAACCGATGGACGGCGTGGATGGACCACAAACATCAAGGTGGGTCCCATGAGTGGGGACCCCATTACAGCGTCCAAGTGACGCTGGACGTTCCAACGTCAGAACGTCCAGACGCTGGACGTTCATTACGCTCTTTTTTTTTCATTTTGTGGTTATTTCAAGTGGGGCCCACTTAGGGACGATCCGCTCCAGTCATCATGTTCCCCAGATCGTTGGGGTCCTAACAAGCCCAATATTGGGCAGGTGATGTGGTCTGCAAACATCACGGTGGGCCCAAGAAGTCTCAACAGTCGGCTTCATTAGCCCCACTGTTTTCAATGGTGTAGTCTACCTGAGATCTGGATCTACTTCATTTTTGGCTCCCTGCCCTAAAATGGGATGGAGAAACAGCTAGACGGTGTGGATCAACTCATGCATCAAGGTGGGTCCCACGAGTGGGGACCCTGCCCAACGCCCAAAAGAAGCTTGCCCTGCTGGGCAGCAGCGTCCTCTGGACGCTGTCTGTCCAGCGGGTGAACTTCCTCTTTTTTTTATATATATATATTATTATTATTATTACTACTATTATTATTATTATGCTGTGGGCCCCATTCATGGATGATCCAATCCATCCATCAGGTTGTCCACCACCAGGTGGGCCCAAAAGAAAAGGAAAATGAAAGGAAATAAGGAAATGGGGGATTTATGTCCCCCTTGCACTCACCTCGAAGGATGGACGGTTGGATTGAATCGGGTTGACGATCGGACGATTCGGACGGTCCGGATGATGGTTGGGGCCTCCAAGCTTGGATCTCCACCCTCAATCTATCTAATCTCTCTCTTAATCACTCAAATTTCTCTCTTCTCTCAAATCTTTCTCTTTCTCTCTCCTCTCAAATCTCTCTCTCTTTCTCTCTCCTTTCTCTCTCTAGCTATAGAAATTTGGAAATGAGCTCTCCTCTGCCCCTACGTATGGACTTGTATGGGGGGGGGGGGAGAGAGGAAGCATGGGGTCATGATGGTGCATGGGAGGGGGTATGGGAGGTATGGGTGAGGGTTGACTTTGGGAGGAGAGAGTGGGATGGGGGGTATGGGGTGTGTAGGGTAGGGGTATGGGATGGGTATAGGTGAGAATGATGGTGATGGATTTGATTGATTTGACATGATCTTGGGATTTGTGCAAGTGGGGCCCACGACACACGCACGTTGCGCGGCCCACCTCGGATTACGCGATTGATAATAACTTTCACACCGGGTATCACAATGGGGCGTGCCACGCGGCATTGGAATCGCAGCGCCTACGCGGTCACCGGGGTATAGGTCTCGGGTCGATGTGGTACTAAAACAGGGTCACGATCAAGGCTCGCTAATCTGGTCCATCCGGGACGTACCGGCATCGGAAATTAAGCGTACGGAGGGCAAATGAGGGTACGGGTCTTACAAACTTGCTGATAGATCCATTCATATACCAAGAGGAGTGATTGAGGATGTTTTAGTCCAAGTCGATAAATTCTACTACCCAGTAGACTTTATTGTCTTGGATACACATCCCGTGATAGGTTCCAGTGCTCAAATTCCCGTCATACTTGGCCGCCCTTTTCTAGATACTTCCAATGCAATTATCAATTGTAGAAACGGGCTTATACAAATGTCCTTTAGAAATATGACTCTTGAGCTTAATATATTTGATTTATGCAAACAACCACGGGAGGTTGATGATGAGATCCACGAGATAAATATGATTGAATCATTCGTGGAAGATACATTCCCCTTGTCATTATATTTCGATCCTTTGGAGGCATGTGTGGCCCACTCTCATGAGATAAATGATAACACAATACGAGAGATGGATGCTATGTTAGATGTGGTACCGGTACTTGATAACAAAAGATGGAGGGCCCTATTTGAGCCTTTACCCGTAAACGAGAACAAGCCCCTTCCATTCAATATCAAGGCACCAACACTCGACCTAAAACCACTACCAAGTGAGCTGAAATATGTCTATTTAGGTCGAGATGAGACATATCCGGTGGTGATTTCTTCCCACTTGAATGAGGAACAAGAGAGTAAGCTGATTGCCACTCTATTAGAGCACAAGGGTGCCATTGGGTGGTCAATTGAGGATCTCAAAGGCATAGACCCACTGATTTGTACTCATCACATACACCTTGAGGAGAATGCGAAGACATCTAGGCAACCACAAAGACGACTCAATCCAAACATGAATGATGTGGTTAAGGCCGAAGTGGTGAAACTATTGGATGTGGGTATTATTTACCCAATATCCGATAGTCAATGGGTGAGCCCAACTCAAGTGGTGCCGAAGAAATCTGGAATAACCATCGTAGCGAATGCCAATAATGAACTCGTGCCAACCAGAGTCA
Source organism: Liriodendron chinense (assembly GCA_003013855.2). Taxonomy (NCBI): domain Eukaryota; kingdom Viridiplantae; phylum Streptophyta; class Magnoliopsida; order Magnoliales; family Magnoliaceae; genus Liriodendron; species Liriodendron chinense. The sequence continues at coordinate 1,209,984 of ML058503.1, forward strand.
CTACCGGTTGGAGAATGTGCATTGACTACAGGAAGCTAAACACTGTCACGAGGAAGACCACTTCCCTCTACCGTTTGTTGATCAAATTTTAGAAAGGTTGGCGGGTCATTCCCATTTTTGCTTCCTTGATGGCTATTCAGGGTACAACCAAATAGAGATCGCCCTTGAAGACCAAGAAAAGACTACATTCACATGTCCATTCAACACTTTCGCCTATCAACGGATGCCGTTTGGACTATGTAATGCCCCTGCCACCTTTCAGCGTTGTATGATGAGTATCTTTTCTGATATGGTAGGGACAATTCTCGAAGTCTTCATGGATGACTTCTCAGTATTTAGTTGTAGCTTTGATGAGTGCCTTGTGCACTTGAAATCTGTGCTGAAGAGATGTGAAGAAAAGAACCTTGTGTTAAATTGGGAGAAGTGTCACTTTATGGTTCAAAAGGAAATTGTACTTGGTTACATCGTTTCACAAAATGAAATCGAGGTGGACAAAGCAAAAATTGATCTTATCTCTAACCTTCCACCACCCAAGAGCATACAAGATGTGCGGTCCTTTTTGGGACATGCAGGATTTTATAGAAGGTTCATAAAGGACTTCAGTTCACTCTCTCATCCTTTATATAACCTACTTCAAAAGGAAAACTCATTCGAGTGGAATGAAGAATGTCAAAAGGCCTTTACCACACTTAAAGGTATGTTGACATGTGCTCCCATAATGCAACCACCTGATTGGAGCCTTCCCTTTGAAATTATGTGCGATGCAAGCGACTATGCTATTGGGGCCGTGCTAGTGTTGAACCTCCAATTTATACATTGCATTGCCCATTACATGACATGGTTTGCATGATTTTCATGATTTAAAGGCCCATCTAACACATGTTTTGTGATTATAGGAATGAGAGCGGACTTCACTCAATTAGAGACCAAAAAGGGGTCATTTGGAGCCTTTGATGAAGGCCCAAGGTGGACCAAAGAAAGAAGGAAGCAAAGAAAGAAGAAAATAGAAGAAAGAATGGAAGAAAATAAGAAGAAAAAGAGACCGACTGGTCTTGACCGGTCGGCCAAGGAAGCCCGACCGGTCTTGACCGGTCGGCCATGCTTGCTGGAGTAATGCCAAAGAGGGCCTGACCGGTCATGACCGGTCGGCCAGCCCTGTCCGACCAGTCGTGACCGGTCGGCCATGCAAGTTTCAGATTCCAGATTCTAAAACAGCAATGTACTCCCGCACCTGATTTTTCGGACCAGTTTTCTGAAGCCATATTGATGATATTTGGAAATCCAACACATCCATGTCGAAGAGGAGCTCGACGCCGAACTAACCCAAGTGGTTTCGTGTCGATCGGAGCTACGGATTGACCGTGGTGGCCAAAACAATACGAACTGTCCAGAAAGTTCCAGATTTCGCTGTTCAACTCTGGGCCGGTCCAAAGGACTCATCATTGATGATATGAAGAATCTACTTTGACCATCTTTTAGAACACATCCATATATGAATAACCACAAAAGTTTCAGATCAAAAGGATGTGTGGTTTGATCGTACCGGTTGAAGAAAGATGGACCATCCAGAAAGCTCCAACTGCGCAGAGTTTATAAAAGCCCTAATTGTTCTAATTTTCGGACCATATTCTGGGGTTGTTTTGGACAATCTAATCCATCCATCATGTAGAGGAGGAAGTTTTCTACCAATGTTCAAAATTTGAGATCAATCCGACCTCTGTACACTCCGGGGCGTTGAAAGCAAGATGACTGGTTCTGAAGGTACCCAAAGTGCGCGATTTTGAGAGGCGGTCGGTGATGTGATTGGTGGGCCCATTCAGAGGATAATCTTGGAAATCTAAATCATCTATGAGGAAGATCACATTACAAGGAAGCTACAAACCAAATTTGACGGCAATCCGACCATTGGTTAAGCCGTACCAGGCGAAACAAATTCTGCTATGTTGCTGTACTATTGCTGCACTATAAAAGGAGGTGCTCTCTTCTATTCCAAATCAACCAAGGACGTGGGGAGCAAGGAGTTCAAGTCCCAGGAGGCTACCTAGCCTCCTCCAGCTAGTTTTTCTTCCTTTTCTTAGTTCTAGTTCTAGTTTTAATATGTTTTTCCTTAGCTAACCTCTTAGCTAGAGCTAGAGGTGAAATTTGTAGTTGGTTCCAATGCTTTAATTCTTTTATTTCAAGTACCCTTTTCTTAATTTTGGATTTTGAAGTTCTAGTTTGAATAAAGTTTGGTGTTTTAGAAGTTTTGTGAGAGTTTGTGTGCTCCGGACATGAGTTCCTTGCAATTCTCTAAGATTACCATGATTGGGTTGTTTGAATTAGAATTGTAGTAACCCTTGAGCATGCCATAGTCCATAGGCATGGCTGTTACTCTGAAGGCTACAAGTTCAAGTTCTATGTGCTTCATTAGAACTAGAAATCTAATTTTCAGATTTAAGTGGGATTGTTTGTGCTTAAATGTTATATCTTCCAATTAGATGAGAGATAGGACTTTGATTCTAATTGTGTTGTACTTGGATGAATGGATTGGCATTGGACTACTACAAGTGGATCCTTAATGCTCTACTTCTTCTTAATTTCAGATTTTTCTATTTTATGTGAAAAACTATCTTCTCAAACTTCTTAGATTCTAGTTATTAGAGTACTTGGAATTGTTTACCTCTTTCCCTGTGGATCGACCTCGGTCTTACCGAGATTATTACTACATCGCAGCCTTACACTTGAGGCAAGCGAACAGCTAGGCCAAGGAAAAGAGAAGAAGCCATGTGTTATTTACTATGCAAGTAGAACCTTAAACTCAGCCCAAGCAAACTACACTATTACAGAAAAAGAACTTTTAGCCGTAGTTTTTGCCTTGGACAAGCTTATGTCCTACTTGATTGGATCTAAGATCATCATATTCACTGACCATGTCGCGCTTAAGTACCTTCTCTTTAAGAAGGATGCTAAACCACGGTTGTTAAGATGGATCCTTCTACTCCAGGAATTTGACATAGAGATACGTGACAAGAAAGGAGTAGAAAATGTAGTGGCCGACCATCTCTCTCTACTTGTTGTTCGCTCGCCTCAAGTGCAAGGCTGCGATGTAGTAATAAATCTCAGTAAGACCGAGGTCGATCCACAGGGAATTGGAAAACAGGTTCCAAACTATTTCAGCAACTCAATTTTGCAATAAATAAGAGATTCAATTGAAGTAATTATACTAAAACAGTAACTTTAATGAAAACAGTAGTTTAAAGGCACTAAGGCATTCAAGGGTTCACTTGTAGCAATCCCATGTCAATCCAATCAATCCAAGCAAAATACACAACTAGATTTGAAGTCCAATCTCTCATCTAGTTGGAAAATAAAGCATTAAACACATTCAATCCCACTCAAGTTGAACTTCCAATTTCTAGTCCCATTCAACCATGTAGAATTCGAAATCATAGCCTTCGGAGTAACAGCCATGCCTATGGACTATGGTCTGTTTAAGGATTACTATAATTCGAATCTAAACAAGCACAATATGATAATCTCAGAGAATTGCAAGGAATACATGTCCGAAGCACATGAACTCTCATAAAACATCTCAAACTATCAACTTTTAAGAACTAGATTAAGTAAAAATCCAAACTTTAAGTAGAATTACTTGAATTAAACTGAATCAAACATGAAATCGACTACAAGCTTCACCTCTTAGCCTTAGCTGAGAGATTCTAGCCGAGCATTGTCATACTACAAATAAACTCATGAAAATGCTAGAAAACATAGAAAAATCGGAGTTTGGAGGATTGCAGACTCTTCACAATGGCTTCCTTCCTCTCCCACGATGTCCCTTGGCTTCTATGATGCCTTACGAAGAAACCTTAGGTGTCCTTTTATAGTATAGTGCGGAAGGTTTTGGATTGCGCAAGAAATCGCGGACTGCGTAGAGAAAATCGGAGCTTCATGGACAAGCTCTGTTACGCAGACGACCGGTCGCATGACCGGTCGGAGCCTATGAATGACCGGTCGCATGACCGGTAGCAAAAGTGCGAAAATAGTCCAGAGAGTTTTCATAATTTTGAAACCAGATTTTTAATCCAAGGACCGGTCTCACGATTGGTCTGAGCAGTTGACGACTGGTCGTACGATCGGTCGTGTATAGTCCAGCAAGCTTTGCAGTATGGCCTCTTCTCTGTTGAGTGTTCGGACCGGTCGGACGACCGGTCCTGGTTATGGACGACCGATCTTGGCTGCCTTTTTCTGCTTTCTTTCTTCTTCTCTCTCTTCCACTTGCTTACTTCTTTCTTTGATCCTTCTTCATCCTTCATCCAATGGCTTCAAATGGCTCTTTTTAGTCTCCAATTGGGTGAATTCCGCTCTCATTCCTAAAATCATAAAACATGCATTAGATGGGCCTTTTAAGCATGCAAACTATGCATATAATGCGATGTAATGGGCAATGCAATGTATAAATTGGAGGTTCAACACACCCCCCAACCAGCTTTTTGCTACACCCGAGCAAAACATGCGTGAATAAGTTCAAACCTCCAAAACTAACTCTCCTTCAGAAACCATGTTTCTATCCACTCCAAGACACATAAGAATAAAATTCAAAAAAATTAGGTGATAGACGTTGAGACCTTAAACTCTCAAAACATAATAAGTGTCCATATGAAATTCCCGCCGATTGATTGATAAATAGAAGAACTCGAACAAAATTCAACCTAGTGTGCATAGTGAAAGCTCATCTCATGGATTTCTGGGATTATCTTCTTCATAGATCAACTAAACTATGGATCTCAAGGTGTATAGAGCAACAACAATCCTATGACAGGAATTTGTCTTACTGTCCTTCCGACGGCTTTCACACTATGTCCCATTTCTAGCTTTGGTTACGGGTAGACCATCCCCCGGTTGGTAATAGGTAGCTCTTTTTGGAATTTTCCACCATTTTTCCATCATTCCCAATTTCATCCTTCCTTTTCCTTTTTCTTTTAAATTAGATAGGATTTTTAGAAATCCATATCTTTCGTTATTTTCCATGGACAAGGATGGACAAATTACCCCGACTTGGTTTCTCAACACCTTAAATCAAAGTCTAGCTAATCCATGAATCGCATAATCCTTTCAACCCATGAAAATGGTGTAATGTGAACTAGGTGTAAAGGTGTTTAAATTTTCTATCAATCACAACAATAGGGGAACTAACATATAAAACCATTATGCTGGGAGAAATTCAAGACTCACAACATCACACACTTCGTATCTCCTCTTCTTATACTCATATCATCTCGGATGCCTGGAAATAAGGATTTCTAAAGGAGTTTTGAAATTTTAGAAAATTCAAAAAAATTTGCGCATATGAGGCTCAAAATGTTGCAACATGCTCGATGAAGGATCTCATCTCACCCCCCAACCAAATCTTGCATTGTCCTCAATGTAAAAAGATATGCAATGGGCATGAACATGAGAGCAATGGGAAAATATAAGAGAGTGAGAACAATAATACCTGCGAGAGTCAATCATGGAAGTCTAAAACCCAACAACTCAACCTACTAAACAAGTGAAACTAAAACGACTAAACCTACCTATGCTATACCTCCGTCAGACTAGGAGATCAATCATCCTGATACACAGGATCATTCAGAGTGATGGACATATCCTCTGAATCAAATTTCTCAACAAATGGTTTAAGGCGTTGTCCATTAACTTTAAAACGGTTACCATTCGCTGCATTCTCAATCTCAACAGCCCTATGAGAAAAAACTTCTTTGACAGTATATGGGTCGGTCCATCGAGATCGTAATTTTTTCGGAAAAAGATGAAGTCGGGAATTGTACAAAGAGCACTTTCTGTCCTTCATGGAAAGATTTTCTGAAAATGTGCTTGTCATGAAAGGCCTTCATCTTACTCTTGTAAATTCTCAAATTCTCATATGCATCATTCCGGATCTCATCAAGCTCATTTAATTAAAGTTTGTGAAGCGAGCTAACCTTGTCAATGTCAAAATTTAAAGCCCAAATTGCCCGATAGGCTTTGTGTTCAATCTCCACAGGCAAGTGGCAAGCTTTCCCATAGACAAGTCTATAAGGGCACATTCCAATAGGTGTCTTGTAAGCAGTACTGTGAGCCCAAAGTGCATCATCTAATCTTAGGGACCAATCCTTGCGATCCGGCCTCACCGTCTTTTTCAAAATCTGTTTGATATCCCTATTGGAGATTTCAGCTTGCCCACTTGTCTGTGGGTGGTATGGGGTACTCACTTTATGCCTAATACTATATTTCTTCATTAAAGCTTCAAAAGGTTTGTTGCAAAAGTGAGAACCACCATCACTAATGATGGCTCGAGGCGTCCCAAATCTAGAAAGTATGTTTTCTTTGAGGAATTTGAAAACCGTACGATGATTGTTGGTTCTACATGGGATGGCCTCTATCCATTTAGACACATAGTCTACGGCAAGCAATATATAGACATGTCCAAAAGATGAGGGGAATGGTCCCATGAAATCGATGCCCCAACAGTCAAAGACTTCAAGATGTTGAATTGGGGTAAGAGGCATCATATTTCGATGAGATAATCCTCTTAACTTTTGGCAACGCTCACATGCTTTACAAAACTCGTGGATGTCCTTAAATAGCGTGGGCCAATAAAAACCACACTGTAGAATTTTTGCAGTGATTTTCTTGGAGGAAAAATGACCCCCACATGCTTGATCATGACAAAAGGAGATGACGAAATTATGTTCATCATCAGGGACACATCTCCTTATAATTTGGTCTGGGCAATATTTAAATAATAAAGGTTCATCCCAGAAAAATATGCGCACTTCCCTTAGAAATTTACGTTTGTCCTGCGTAGTCTAATGAATCGGCATCGCAGCTGTGGATAGATAATTAGCTACGTCAGCGTACCATGGTGGATGCATAGCAACAAAGAGTTGATCATCAGGGAATGAGTGCTTAATAGGTGACTCGTCAATGGAATTAGGTAGGACTAGGCAGGATAGATGATCCGCCACCACAGTTTCTATCCTCTTCTTGTCTTTGATCTCCAAATCGAATTCTTGAAGAAGTAGGATCCATCTAAGCAAACGGGGCTTGGCATCCTTCTTAGAAAGAAGGTGTTTCAGCGTCGCATGATCTGTGTAAACGATGACTTTGGATCCTATTAAGTAAGGCCTGAATTTGTCCAAGGCAAAGATGACGGCTAGGAGCTCTTTCTCCGTAGTTGAGTAATTTACTTGGGCGGGATTCAAGGTTCTACTTGTGTAGTAGATAACATGGGGTTTCTTATCCTTCTTTTGTCCTAACACCGCCCTAATAGCATAATCACTCGCATCACACATCAACTCAAAAGGAATGGACCAATCCGGTGGTTGCATGATAGGAGCGGTTGTCAACATGTCTTTTTTATTTGAAAAAGCTAATTGACATTCGGCACTCCACTCAAATTAGTTCTCCTTTTGTAGAAGGTTACATAAAGGCCTTGAGATATGACTAAAGTCCTTTATGAATCTTCTATAGAAACCGGCGTGTCTAAGGAAGGACCGCACATCGTGTATGCTTTTGGGTGGTGGTAGATTGGAAATTATGTCAATTTTTGCCCGGTCTATGTTCGCTTCCCCAAGTGTAGGGTTGCGATGTAGTAATAAACTCGGTAAGACCGAGGTCGATCCACAGGGAAGGAAGTAAACAATACAAATTATCCTAATAACTAGAATCTAAATAGGTTTGTGAAATTGATTTTGAACATAAAATAGAAAATCTGATAATGAAAAGATAACTAGAGCATCAAGGATCCACTTATAGCTTTCCTTAGATGCATAATTCGCTATGGTTTCTCACTTTCTCAACTAGAATCGATATTAAGATCTGTCTAGCCGGATGATAGAGCTGTTAAACCAAACAATCTGTCATATGTAAGTTCAATGCATAGGATTCACTCAATGTAGGCTGAGCTGGGCATGCTCAATTGCATAGCTCATTCCCCATTCCAAAAGGTTCAGTTCACAATCATAACCATCCTCAAGTCCTGTCACAAGACAAGGCTAGATCATGATTTGAACTTGATTCAAATCACATGCACAATCCATACATATTACAGAAATTCAGAAAATTAGAACTTTGGTAGGAAGTCCCCACATGAAGATCATAGTACTAGAGCGCACTCCAATTCCTCGGATCATACAGGTCTAGACTGATGCAAACCAATTAAGAATTTAAGTAATTCTCCCAAACATCCATGAGTCATCATAAGACTAAGAAAAACTACTTAAAGCTTGTATAAACTTCAAACCATAGTTCATAATCATGAATTCCAACTTTAAAACCAATAAAACGAATTAAACAATCTAAGAAAACTGTAAGGTTCACCTCTTAGCTCTAGCTAAAGACTAGCTAATGAAAAGCATATTAAAAATAAAACTAGAACTAAGAAAAGGAAGAAAAACTAGCTGGAGGAGGCTAGGAAGCCTCCTATGGCTTGAACTCCTTGCTCCCCACGTCCTTGGTTGCCCTGGAATAGAAGAGAGCACCTCCTTTTATAGTGCAGCAATAGTACAGCAACATAGCAGAATTTGTTTCGCTTGGTACGGCTTAACCAATGGTTGGATTGCCTTCAAAATTGATTTATAGCTTCCTTGTAATGTGATCTTCCTCATAGATGATTTATATTTGCAAGATTATCCTCTGAATGGGCCCACCAATCATATCACCGACCGCCTCTCAAAATCGCGCACTTCGGGTACCTTCAGAACCAGTCATCTTGCTTTCAACGGTCCGGAGTGTACAGATGTCGGATTGATCCCAAATTGTGAACATTGGTAGAAAACTTCCTCCTCTAGATTATAGACATATTAGATTGTCCAAAATAATCTCAGAATGTGGTCCGAAAATTAGAACACTTAGGGCTTTTATAAACTCTGTGCAGTTGGATCTTTCTGGATGGTCCATCTTTCTTCAACCGGTACGATCAAACCACACATCCTTTTGATCTGAAACTTTGTGGTTATTCATATATGGATGTGGTATAAAAGATGGTCAAAGTAGATTCTTCATATCATCAATGATGGGCCACCTGGACCGGCCCAGAGTGGAGTAGGCAGAATCTGGAACTTTCTGGACAGTTCGTATTGTTTTGGCCACCACGATCAATCCGTAGCTCCGATCGACACAAAACCACTTGGGTTAGTTCGGCGTCGAGCTCCTCTTCGACATGGATGCGTTGGATTTCTAAATATCATTAAGATGGTCCCGAAAAACTGGTCTGAAAAATCAGAAACGGGAATGGCCTGCTGTCTGGAATCTGGAAGCTGAAATTTACATAGTCGACCGGTCAAGACCGGTCGGACAGGGCTGGCCGACCGGTCAAGACCGGTCGGGGCCTGTTCCAGCAGCTTCTGTAGAGGGCAGTAGTGTTGGCCGACCGGTCTTGACCGGTCGGACCCCATTTTCTGCTTTATTTCTTCTTTCTTTTCTTTCCTTCTTTCTTCCTCATCCTCCTCTCTTTCTTCGTCATTCTTTGGTCCACCTTGGGCCTTCATCAAAGGCTCCTAAATGTGCCCTTTTGGTCATCAATTGGGCAAAGCAACTCTCATTCCTACAACCACAAAACTATGCATTGGATTAGCCTTTAAATCATGAAAACCATGCATAATGAGTGATGAATTGGGGTTAAAATATGCACAATTAAGAGCTCAACACACCCCCCAACCAGCATTTTGCTAGTCCCGAGCAAAACATGCGTGAAACAAGTTCAATTCTCAAAAAACTAGCTCTCCTTCAGAAATTATGCTTCTATACATCCCTAGACACACAAGTGTAAAAGTCAGAAAAATTAGGTGATAGAAGTTAAAACCTTAAACTCTCAAAACATAATATGTGTCCATATGAAATTCTCGCTGATTGATTGATGAATAGAAGAACTTGAACAAATTCAACCTAGTGTGCATAGTGGAAGTTCATCTCATGAGTTTCTGGGCTTATCTTCTTCATAGATCAACTAAACTATGGATTTCAAGGTGCACAGAACAACATCAAGCCAATGATAGAAATTTGTCTTACCGTCCTTCCGACGACTTTCACACTACGTCCCATTTCCGGCTTTGGTTACGGGTAGACCATCCCCCGGTTGGTAGTAGGTAGCCCTAATCGGAAATTTCCACCATTTTTCCATCATTCCCAATTTCATCCTTCCTTTTCCTTTTTCTTTTACATTAGATAGGATTTTTAGAAATCCATATCTTTCGTTATTTTCCCATGGACAAGGATGGACAAAGTACCCCGGCTTGGTTTCTCAACACCTTAAATCAAAGTATAGTTAATCCACAAATCACATAATCCTTTCAACCCATGAAAATCGTGTAATGTGAACTAGGTGTAAAAGTGTTCAAATTTTCTATCACTCACATAAATAGGGGAATTCACATATAAAACCATTATATTAAAAGAAGTTCAAAGCTTGAAACATCACTCACTTCGTATCTCCTCTTCTTATACTCGTATCATCTTGAATGCATAGAAACAAAGTTTTCCAAAAGAGTTTTGAATTTTAGAAAAATAAAAAATTTTCTCCATAATTGCTCGAAATGTCACAAAAGCTAGTAGATTCATCTAAGGAATCTCACCCCCCAACCAAAATCTTACATTGTCCTCAATGTAATAAGATATGCAATATACATGACATGAGAGCAATGACATAAAACAAAGGAGAGTGAGAACGAGAGTACCTGAGGTAGCAAGTTGATCAATTCTAGCATCTTCCATTGTCTCAATGAGACTTATTCAATCCAAAATGCAGAAAGAAATCCTAACCTACCTACCTACCTTTGATTAGTCTGATCGACTACATGATCAAATTTGAGCAGGATCTTCATGAATTTTAATAGGTTTCTCATGAGGACCATCCAAAGTCCTGCTCGAATGTATACATGGGTGCGTTTCTTCATGAAGGTCCAATCATAGTGTGCACCACATGCATGTAAGGAGGAGATAAGAGCAGCAAAAAGATATCTCCTCAAGTTCTGAATTGGATTGTAATTGATTAAAAACGGGTCCTCCCAATCAGAATTTTTAATGGGTTGAAGAACCCATAATGGTGGAGAGACATTCATTAAGTATTTTTCAGTTTGGGTTATCTCCTTCACAAATTCAGAATTGCACGGTGTTTTCACAAATAATGGTAAAGAGTGTAAATCAGTGGAATGGTGTTCTTCAGGCACCGACACCGTGTCTAACAAACTATCCAACTCCTTAATCATCTCATCATCCAGATCATAGGGGTGGGTCATACATTCCTCTAGGAAATCGAGAGAGTGGGATAAAGGGTCCTCGTTCTCCCTAAGTGATTGAGGAAATTCTGTTTCAAGGGTAAGGAATTCCTCCTCTATAGAGGGGAGGTCTTCCAAAGAAAAATTTTCAGATTCAGTGGTAAGCACATCATCTAGCATTGGTTGATCTTTTAGAATTTCAGATTGTGCCACCCCATCATCCAAAGAAACAGAATTTTCAACCCAAGGGAGTTCTTCCACAATAGAATCCGGCATGTGTTGTTGGTGGAAGGACTCAAAAATATCGACTTCGGCCATCTCTCTAGCAAGAATATCTTCCGGTGACTCAAAAACATTTGGCCCTTTGGAAGAAGAAATCATGGACTCACAATCATCCTTCAAACCCTCATTGTAGGCAATCAAACTATCACTTTCAGATTTTGTAGATTCCTCGGGTTCGTCAACCGTCCTTGAAATCTCTTCATCATTCAAATCGGAATAGCTAAAAGAGATAGTTAATTCACCATAATCAATGGTAATGGTGGGATCACTGAGATCAATATCCTCTAGAAGTTTAGTCATTAAATCTAGAGAAGGTTGGGTTTGGATAGCCTCATCCTCCTCATTATTGGGGATTGATTCGGTGTTCCCAATGTTGGGTTCAATATTTTGAGATGGCGAGAGGTTTTGTATGCATTGCTCAGTTATTTCCATAAACTCTCGTAGTGTATCCTCAAGAGTTCGTGTCGGTTGTGGCTCATGAGAAAGAAACTCTTGAGGATAATCGTTGGCATCCATGGTTGGCTCGTCTCCCAAATTGAAATTTTAATGCTTCCACCAATTTGGATTATGCATGTCATATGTTGGGCTTTTAGATGGTTGTTGATATGTGTAACCATATAAGTGATCATACATTGTCCTAACCGGTGGAACATTATTCATCTCTTTCCGATACTCTCCCATTGTCTTACGTGGGGGAGTATTAGAAGAAGATTGAGTCTTAGAAAAATATTCATGCTTGTAATGGTTCCAATCATAATGATTTTTTATTTGGTTCATCCTCTCATCTTCCAAAAGGTATTTAGACAATCCACCCATCCAATCATTCATAATGAAATTATAAGAAGTTGAAATAATCCCTAATCTAGGAAGAAAAATAAAAAGAAGAAAGGGAGATGGAGAGATGTTACCCGTGAAGGTGAGAGCTATGTCAGCAACAATGTCCTACAAAATCAAACAAAAAAATTTGTTAGTAATCTAGACAAAAAAATTCAGAAAATCTACTTCTATAAAAATAAAAAAATCCTACCTACCTAAAACTACTCTATAGCTACTAGAACAATTAGAACCGTTTAACCTCCCCGACAACGGCGCCAAAAACTTGTTCGCTTCCCCAAGTGTAGGGTTGCGATGTAGTAATAAACTCGGTAAGACCGACGTCGATCCACAGGGAAGGAAGTAAACAATGCAAATTATCCTAATAACTAGAATCTAAAGAGGTTTGTGAAATTGGTTTTGAACATAAAATAGAAAATCTGATAATGAAAAGATAACTAGAGCATCAAGGATCCACTTATAGCTTTCCTTAGATGCATAATTCGCTATGGTTTCTCACTTTCTCAACTAGAATCGATATTAAGATCTATCTAGCCGGATGATAGAGCTGTTAAACCAAACAATCTGTCATATGTAAGTTCAATGCATAGGATTCACTCAATGTAGGCTGAGCTGGGCATGCTCAATTGCATAGGTCATTCCCCATTCCAAAAGGTTCAGTTCACAATCATAACCATCCTCAAGTCCTGTCACAAGACAAGGCTAGATCATGATTTGAACTTGATTCAAATCACATGCACAATCCATACATATTACAGAAATTCAGAAAATTAGAACTTTGGTAGGAAGTCCCCACATGAAGATCATAGTACTAGAGCGCACTCCAATTCCTCGGATCATACAGGTCTAGACTGATGCAAACCAATTAAGAATTTAAGTAATTCTCCCAAACATCCATGAGTCATCATAAGACTAAGAAAAACTACTTAAAGCTTGTATAAACTTCAAACCATAGTTCATAATCATGAATTCCAACTTTAAAACCAATAAAACGAATTAAACAATCTAAGAAAACTGTAAGGTTCACCTCTTAGCTCTAGCTAAAGACTAGCTAATGAAAAGCATATTAAAAATAAAACTAGAACTAAGAAAAGGAAGAAAAACTAGCTGGAGGAGGCTAGGAAGCCTCCTATGACTTGAACTCCTTGCTCCCCACGTCCTTGGTTGCCCTGGAATAGAAGAGAGCACCTCCTTTTATAGTGCAGCAATAGTACAGCAACATAGCAGAATTTGTTTCGCTTGGTACGGCTTAACCAATGGTTGGATTGACTTCAAAATTGATTTATAGCTTCCTTGTAATGTGATATTCCTCATAGATGATTTATATTTCCAAGATTATCCTCTGAATGGGCCCACCAATCATATCACCTGACCGCCTCTCAAAATCACGCACTTCGAGTACCTTCAGAACCAGTCATCTTGCTTTCAACGGTCCGGAGTGTACAGATGTCGGATTGATCCCAAATTTTGAACATTGGTAGAAAACTTCCTCCTCTACATTATAGATGGATTAGGGTATCCAAAACAATCTCAGAATATGGTCCAAAAATTAGAACACTTAGGGCTTTTATAAACTCTGCGCAGTTGGATCTTTCTGGATGGTACATCTTTCTTCAACCGGTACGATCAAACCACACATCCTTTTGATCTGAAACTTTGTGGTTATTCACATATGGATGTGGTATAAAATATGGTCAAAGTAGATTCTTCATATCATCAATGATGGGCCACCTAGACTGGCCCAGAGTGGAGTAGGCAGAATCTGGAACTTTCTGGACAGTTCGTATTGTTTTGGCCACCACGATCAATCCGTAGCTCCGATCGACACAAAACCACTTGGGTTAGTTCGGCGTCGAGCTCCTCTTCGACATGGATGTGTTGGATTTCCAAATATCATTAAGATGGTCCCAAAAAACTGGTCTAAAAAATCAGAAACGGGAATGGCCTGCTGTTTGGAATCTGGAAGCTGAAATTTACATAGCCGACCGGTCAAGACCAGTCGGACAGGGCTGGCCGACCGGTCAAGACCGGTCGGGGCCTGTTCCAGCAGCTTCTGTAGAGGGCAGTAGTGTTGGCCGACCGGTCTTGACCAATCGGGGCCTGTTTGGCCGACCAGTCTTGACCAGTCGGACCCCATTTTCTGCTTTATTTCTTCTTTCTTTTCTTTCCTTCTTTCTTCCTCATCCTCCTCTCTTTCTTCATCATTCTTTGGTCCACCTTGGGCCTTCATCAAAGGCTCCTAAATGTGCCCTTTTGGTCATCAATTGGGCAAAGCAACTCTCATTCCTACAACCACAAAACTATGCATTAGATTAGCCTTTAAATCATGAAAACCATGCATAATGTGTGATGAATTGGGGTTAGAATATGCACAATTAAGAGCTCAACAGTCTACCTCTATTCCATTGGACGAGATGATATGTCCAAGGAATATTCTTCTTTATACCATGAAATGACACTTTTCCCTAGTTTAAAACGAGGTTCTTCTCCTCACACCTCATCAAGACCAACTTCAAGTGATTGAGGCACTCGTCAAAAGTACAACCAAAAACAGAAAAGTCGTCCATGAATACCTCAAGAAACTCACCCACTATGTCCAAGAAAATACTCAACATGCATCGTTGGAATGTGGTGGGTGTATTACATAGCCCGAATGGCATTCTTCGGTATGTGAAGGTACCAAACGGGAATGTAAATGTGGTTTTCTCTTGGTCCTCTGGGGCTATCTCAATTTGTTTGTATCCGGAATAGCCATCTAGGAAGCAATAATAGGAGTGACCTACTAACCTCTCCAAAATTTGATCCATGAATGGGAAAGGGAAGTGGTCGTTCCTAGTGACCGTGTTGAGCTTCCGATAATCAATACACATACGCCAACCGGTGGTTACTCTAGTTGGTATAAGCTCGTTGTTGGCGTTTTCTACAATGGTAATACTGGATTTCTTGGGGACAACTTGGGTAGGACTCACCCATTGGCTATCCGAGATGGGGTAGATGATACCCACATCTAATAGCTTTAACACCTCGGCTTTGACAACCTCCATCATGTTTGGATTTAGCCTTCTTTGAGGTTGTCTAGTTGTTTTTGCATTTTCTTCAAGGTGTATACGGTGAGTACAATCCGAAGAATCTATCCCTTTGAGATCCGCTATTGTCCAACCTATGGCTCCCCTATGTTCTTCAAGTAGCTCAATCAACTTGAGCTCTTGGTCTTTCTCTAGGTGAGAGGCAATGACAACTGGAAAAGTTTCCTCTTGACCCAAATATACATATTTAAGCTCGGATGGCAATGGTTTAAGGTCAAGCTTCGGTGGTTTGATGTTAGATGGTAGAGGCCTTGATGTGGTTGGTGGCAATTTTTCAAAGTGGGGCCTCCACCGGCTAGTACCAACTACCGGTCTATCTATATTCAATGCTTGCACAATTCCACTAATGATGGGGTCTTTGGAATCCATGAAATGTGCCAAGCATGTCTCCAAGCTTTCTAGTGGTTCAAGTTGGAGGAGTTCTTCTTCTTCAAGAGATTCGAGCATGTTTACCTCGAAGAACTCGTCATCATCAACATCCCTATGTCTTTTGCCCAAGTGGAACACATTCACGTCTAGTGTCATGTTCCCAAAGGATAATTGCATCACCCCATTCCGACAATTGATGATTGCTCTTGATGTAGCAAGGAATGGGCAGCCTAAGATCACCGGTATTTGAGTGCTAGCATCTAAAATCGGTTGTGTGTCCAAGACGATAAAATCTACCGGGTGTTGAGCTCTTAATTGTGCATATTCTAACCCCAATTCATCACTCATTGTGCGAGGTTTGCATGGTTTATAGACAAATCTAATGCATGTTTTGTGATTGCAGGTTTGAGAGTGAACTCCGCCTAATTGATGATGAAAAGAGCTGATTTAGAACCTTGGATGAAGACCCAAGGAGGGCCGAAGGAAGAAGGAAGCAAAGAAAGAAGCAAGGAAAGAAGAAAATAGAAGAAAGAAAGGAAGAAAACAAGAAGAAAAAGAGATCGACCGGTCTTGACCGGTCTGCCAAGGAAGCTAGACCGGTCTTGACCGGTCAGCTATGCACGCTGGACCATTGATGAAGATGTCCGACCGGTCTTGACCGGTCGGCCAAGGCTGCTGGAGTGTTGTCCATTGAGGCACGACCGGTCCAGACCGGTCGGCCAGCCCAGTCCGACCGGTCCAGACCGGTCGGCCATGAGAAAAATCAGAAATTTCTATTCCTGGGCCGATTTTCTCTGCGCACTGCGTAACTCTTACGCAGATTCTCGATCTTTCTGAAGTTGCGGAGCCTCCCTACTATAAAAGGACACCTAGGGATTGTTCCTAGGGCATCTAAGAAGGGTTGAAGCAAGCTTGGAGGCGGCGGAAGTGAATTTCGGAGTTCCACAACTCCTTCTAGTTTGTTTTGCTATTTTTATGAACTTTTTAGTTGTTTCATGTTTCCTTGGATCATGAGCAGCTAAACCTCTTAGCTAAGGCTAAGAGGTGAAGCTTGTAGTGGATCCAAGATGTTTCAATTCGTAGTTAGTTGGTTTTAAGTGTGGAATTCATGATTATGAACTATGGTTTGAAGTTTATACAAGTTTTTAAGTAGTTTTTCTTAGTCTTATGATGACTCATGGATGTTTGGGAGAATTACTTAACTTCTTAATTGGTTGTATCAGTCTAGACCTGTATGATCCGAGGAATCGGAGTGCGCTCTAGTACTATGATCTTCATGAAGGAACCTCTTACCAAAGTTCTATATTTCTGATTTTCTGAAATATGTATGGACTGTGCATGTGATTGAATCCAGTTCAAATCCTGATCTAGCCTTGTCTTGTGACAGGACTTGAGGATGGTTATAATTGTGAACTAGACCTTTTGGAAAGGGGAATGACCTATGCAATTGAGCATGCTCAGCTCAGCCTACATTGAGTGAATCCTATGCATAGAACTTACATATGACAGATTGCATGGTTTAACAGCTCTGTCATCCGACTAGATAGACCTTAATGTCGATTCTAGTTGAGAGAATGAAAAATCACAGCGGATTGAACATCAAGGATTGCTACAAGTAGATCCTTGAACCCCTAGTGCTTTTTTTATAATTGTCTACATTCAAATTAGTTTAAAACTGCTACTCGCATCAATCTTATTTAAAATCTGATTATTAGCTTTCAATAGACACTTCTGGATGTGTTTGTGAAATCCTAAGTCCCTGTGGATCAACCTCGGTCGTACCGAGTTTATTACTACATCGCAACCCTACACTTGGGGAAGCGAACACCGGGTAGTACAATTTGTCAACTTGGACTAGAACATCCTCAACTATCCCCCTCGGTACACGGATAGATCTATCAGCGAGTTGCAACGTAGTTTTGGTGGGTTTTAATTCACTAAGACCCAATTGCTCATATACTGAGTATGGGATCAAATTTACACTTACCCCCAAATCTAACAATGCACGCTCAATCCAGTAGTCTCCAATGATACATGAGATTGTGGGACTACCGGGATCTTTGAATTTTGGGGGGGTTTTTTAGTGAGAATGGCACTGCACTTACTCATTTAATAAGGCCTTTTGCTGCACGTTATATTTGCATTTAGTTGTGCATAAGTCCTTTAGAAACTTGACATAAGAGGGGATTTGTTTGATGGCATCAAGCAAATGAATGTTTATCTTGACTTGTCTAAAAATCTCTAGAATATCATGAGAGTTTGGAAGAGATTTTAGGCAACCAATCTCGAAGGGAATGGTGCTACGGGCTTATAGATGCGTTCTTTTTCTTGTGGGGCTAAGTTAGATCCGTCCTCATCCTCAGAATTTACCGGATCATTAAGCTTGTTGGCCTTCACCGAAATAGATTTGTCGATTTGTTTACCACTTCTAAGAGTGTTGATGGATTTGGCTTGCTCAATATATTGGTTGATTGGATCAGGGATGCTTACTTCATGTACTTGTTTTGGATTGGGCTGAGGTTGGGCCGGAAAGGTCCCTTCCCTAGCATTCAAGCGTCCCTTAATCTCATCAACCGAGACTTTAAGCTCTTGGAACATTTGCTGATTCGTTTGATTAGTTTGCGTTTGCCCTTGTATAAACGGTTTCAAGGTATCCTCCATTGAGAATTGAGGTGGGGCCATATTTTGCATGGGTGGCTCTCCTTGAGAGTTGGTAGGATTGCCCGTGGGAGCATTCTTCCAACTGAAATTTGGGTGGTTCTTCCAAGTAGAATTGTACGTATTACCCACCGGTCCATTGAAAGGCCGTTGATACCCATATGTGGCTTTTGCATGTTCATGTAACACCTCTTGAAATGCAGGAATTGTGGGACAATCTTGCGTAGCGTGTAAGTCGGTGTGACAAATCCCACATATGGTCTCAATCGCTTCATTGGACTTTGGAACTCCATTTTTACTAAGTTCCATGGCCTCGATCTTCCTTGTGAGGTTGGCTATCCTTGCATTCACGTCGTCTTCCTCCTTGAGGATATAGATCCCTCCTTTCTCTTTCTCTTGCTTAGGCTTGGGGTTATTGATTTTATTCGAGGTATCCCAAGATTGGGCATTTTCAGCCAACATGTCCAAATAACTCCAAGCCTCATCTGGATTTTTGCTCATGAACTCGCCATTGCACATCATCTCTACAAATTGGAGCATATTGGAACTTAATCCATCATTGAAAAAGTTTATAATTCGCCAACTCTCATAACCATGATGTGGGCAAGCAAGTAGGAGGTACTTAAATCTCTCCCAACATTGGAAGAAAGATTCACCCTCTTTAGCCGAAAAATTCATTATGGCTCTTCGAAGGGTTTCGTTTTATGAGCCAGGAAGAACTTTTTCAGGAATTCCCGGGTCATCTCATTCCATGACCCAATCGAATGTGGTCTAAGAGAGTGAAGCCAATTTTTGGCTCTTTCTTTCAATGAAAAGGGAAAGAGTTTAAGTTTAATGGCATCTTCTGAAACATTGCTGTATTGCAAGGTAGCCACCACTTCTTCGAATTCTTTCAAGTGTAGATATGGGCTGTCAGAGTCTAGCCCAAGGAACTTTGGTATAAGTTGAATTACACCCGACTTTATGTCAATGTTTCCCCCGTTTGGTGGTAGAACCACACAAGTGGGTGTAATTGCACGGGCTGGTTGTAGGTAATCCCGTAGTGATCTCATTGGAGGAACGTTATGTACCTCATCCTCTCCTACTCCCTCTTGATTTGCGTTTGTAGTTGGGGGGGGGGGGGGGGGGAGGATTCCTTAAAGGTGTTTGATCCATACTCCCCAAATTTTCACAATGTTCTTGGTAGTTTCGGATTCGTCTATGGACTGACAATGGTCCAACTAAGCCACCTTCAGATTGGAGACGATTAGAGTGGTCACGTTGTTGAGCTCTTAATTGTGCATATTCTAACCCCAATTCATCACTCATTATGAATGGTTTTCACGATTTAAAGACTAACCTAAGGCATGTTTTGTGATTGTAAGAATGAGAGTCGACTTCACCCAATTGAAGATGAAAAGGGTCCATTTAGAACCATTGAATGAAGATCGAAGGAGGACCAAAGAAAGAAGGAAGCAAAGGAGAGAAGAAAGCAGAGAGAAGAAAGAAAGAAAGAAATGAAGAAGGTCCGACCGGTTAAAACCGGTTGGCCAAGGAAGCCAAACCGGTCTAGACCGGTCGGCCAGAAGACTTTTCAACTCCAAAACTCGCTGGACATATTGATGAGGCACACCGACTAGTCGTGACCGGTCGGCCAACTGGTCTAAGGATCCCCTATGCACGCTGGACTGATGAGGAAAGCAGTCCGACCGGTCGTGACCGGTCGGCCAACCCAGTCCGACCGGTCCAGACCGGTCGGCCACATGAAAACTCAAAAACTTCTATTTTGGGCGCCGAATTTCTTTGCGCACTGCGTAACCTTATGCAAATTCGAGAATATTCTGATGTTGCGGAGCCTCCCCACTATAAAAGGACACATATGGATCGTTCCTAGGGTATCTTAGAAGAGTTTGAGTAAGCTGGGAGGCGGAGGAAGTGGATTTAGGAGTTCCACAACTCCTAGTTTGTTTTGCTGTTTTTATGCTTTTCCTAGTTGTTTCATGTTTCCTTAGATCATGAGCAGCTAAACCTCTTAGCTAGGGCTAAGATGTGAAGCTTGTAGTGAATCTAAGATGTTTCAATTCGTTTTAAGTTGGTTTTAAGATTGGATTTCATGTTTATGAACAATGGTTTGAAGTTAATACAAGTTCTAAGTAGTTTTTCTTAGTCTTATGATGACTCATGGATGTTTGGGAAAATTATTTAAGTTCTTAATTGCTTTGTGTTAGTCTAGACCTGTATGATCCGAGGAATTGGAGTACGCTCTAGTACTATGATCTTCAAGTGGGAACTTCCTACCAAAGTTCTACTTTTCTGGAATTCTGTATTATGTGGGACTGTGTATGTGATTTGATTTAAGTTCAAATCATGATCAAGCTTTGTCTGGTGACAGGACTTAATGATGGTTATGATTATTGATAAGTACCTAATATTGTATAATTAACCATGGTTGTTAAGGGCATTATCACTGTTTTTTCGGTTAATTATCTCTCATTAGGTGAATTTTCTGTCTTCAGGTGATCAGGAGAAGTTGGACAAAATCCGAGTCAATCAGGACGATTTAGTGCCCAAAAGTAATCAACGTCAAGTGTGTGACAATCCTGAGGGAAATCAGGGCATAAAGATCGAAGATTGGACAATACTCTATGATGGA
The DNA here is from genome assembly GCA_003013855.2 of Liriodendron chinense. Taxonomy (NCBI): domain Eukaryota; kingdom Viridiplantae; phylum Streptophyta; class Magnoliopsida; order Magnoliales; family Magnoliaceae; genus Liriodendron; species Liriodendron chinense. The sequence continues at coordinate 1,231,079 of ML058503.1, forward strand.
TCCAAAGTCTCAAAGGACCTTATCAAAGCCATGCATTTTGGAGGTCCATGCTATGATGATTGTTTTAAAGAATGGATGATCATGCTTAGATGGTCATGATTGGATGTCCACATGAGGGACCAACTGTGCATCAATGCAGGCCACACTTTCATTGGATCAATGGCCCTGATGGTTCAGCATTGTGGAGCCATCTCCATCTCAAATGTGCAGCAAGGTTTAACACCTTCAGCAACTGTCACTGGACAACAACTCCTCATCATCACCGTCCAAGCTGCCTCATTAATCTCCACCAACCATCCTTCACATACAGCAACAATATTGGATGGCCTCCGACCACACTTGGGTTCATCCAAATTGTCCAACTGTCCAACAGTTGATCATCCACCATCACATAACCCGTACAACAGCTGGAATTGCAATCTTCATCATCCAGTCAGGTGGGCCACACTTCATCTCAACATATGCAGTCTGCCACCCGTCGACAGATGACACCATCCATCCAGTTCAACAACCATCATCCATCTCAACCGTCCATCATACCACCCACCTGCAAGCTCCATCATTTGTCAGCAAGTGGACCCACCTTGCACGTGCAGTCAGCTCCACCGTCCATCTCACATCATGCCATCATCAATCCCATCTACAGCTGGAAATCCAGCCGTTCATCATGCAGGTTCAGACGATTCATCACCAAAAGCAGGTGCAACTGTCCGTCCAGAAAATCCAATGGCATGGCTGAATCCTTCATCTCCACCATCAACCGTTCATCACAACCAGGAGTTGGAGGATGTCGAGCCATCGATCATCAGCCCTCCATTTAAGGCAATCCAGCAAATGGACGTTCCCCACCTCACGTGTAATTAACAAGGTTGGACGTCCCAGCTGCAATTCCATCTGACTGTCTATTCCTCCAGTCACCACACGTGCAGAGGCCCCATCCAATCCACGGTCCAGCGTCACCGTCCGTGCCCACATCAGCGTCCAACCATCTCAGCTGGCCACCATCTTCATCAGCATCCATCAGCAGCCATCCACACCATTCTCAATCACCAGCCGTCCATCCTCCAACCATCCAGCAGCTTCAACGTCCAAGGTCCCCACCTACCTCACGTCCAGCAACAGCAGCTGCTGACAAATCTCTGCCGTCCATCAATGTGGGGCCCACATCCTCTTCATCTTCACTACTGGCAGCCCACACGTGCACCCAGCAGAGGCAGTGTCCGTCCATCAGGTGGACCACCTTCAGTAGCATGTTGACCAGCAGCACCGTCCAGATCTGGACGTCCCAAATCCACTGTCCACTCCCTCCACCTTCAGCATCATCACCTTGCTTCACACATGCCAGTCGGACTCCAGCAACTCTCATCCAAGCACCAGCGTCTTCTGCAACTGGAGCATCTCCAGCACGTGTGCAGCATGTGGAGCCTTCATCAACGTCCAGCAGTTGAAGCCACTTCACCAGCCGTTCATCCAGATCCCAGCAGCAGCCGACCGTCCATGGTGTCTGGCATCCAGCAAGATCAGCAGGCCCCACCTTGCACGTGCAGCTGAACCAGCACAGCCGTCCATTCAATCCATCTTCCTCCCACACATCAATCCATTCAATGGCTAGCAACAATCCCAAACAGTGGATGTGCCTCATCTCCACCATGGCTGCAAGAGAGGAGCTTCTCTCTCTCTCTCTCTCTCTCTCTCTCTCTCTCTCTCTCTCTCTCTCTCTCTCTCTCTCTCTCTCCCCACACATGTGTAAGTCTTGGAAATGCCACCTCATCATCCAAGCCTCACTCCAAGCCCAAACCTAAAAGAAAAGTTTGCTTTAGGCTTGGAGTGACACCTAGGATTGGAGTACTTTTCTTGCCACATGTCACTCCAAGCTTAACTCCAAGCTCAAACCTAAAAGCAAAGTTTGCTTTGGGCACTCCAAGCCTAACTCCATTCCCAAACCTAAAGAAACTTTTGGAGTGCCACCTAGGCTTGGGAGCTCCTCATGAGGCTATAAAAGAAGCTCCTCTCCCTCTCATTCTCATCATCCCATTCTCTACAACTCCTCTCTTCTCTTTAGTTTTCTTTCTTTCTTTCTTTTGTAGTGTAGAGTAGTTTTCTCTTTTGTAGAGAATTTAGTCTTCCATTGTAGCATGGTTGGCTAAACCTCTAGCTAAGGCTAGGGGTGAAGCCTTTGAAGAAATTTGCAAGATATGGTTCTTTTGGTTCAACATTGGTGTGTGAATGTTGGAGTTTTCTTTGGTTGATTGGTTCGGTTATCCACCTCGGCGGACGCTATTGTTGTGCAAGCCCCTTGATCCATCGTCGACTCCGGGCACGTTGGATGCTTGGGATCCCTTGCACACCAATTAGCTAGTTCATGATCGATAAAGTCCCTTGATCCATCGTCGACTTCGGGCACGTTGGATGCTTTGGATTCCCTACGGTCATCGAGCTAGTGCAGGTAAAGTCATCGATCTGTAAAATCCCTTGATCCATTGTAGACTCCGGGCACATTGGATGCTTTGGATTCCCTGCGATCGATAGACGAGATCTTAACGGTTGGATCGGTCAATCAAAGCCTCCTATCTTGTAAGTATGCATTTGATCGTATGAATTGTGATCTTATCGGTTGACTTGTTGGCAAAGTTGTTGATCTGTACAATTCCTTGATCCATTATCGACTCCGGGGCACAGTGGATGCTTGGAATTCCCTACGATCAACTAACGAGTGCTTCATGGTCAAATCAATCGGTTCAGATCACCATCTTTTATGAAATATGCAAATAGTTTAATTGTTTTATCTTCCGGTTGGAATGAATCTTTATTCAATTCCAGTTGAGTTATAGTTGGACCAACGAATCGAATCTTGTGAATGAATCAAAGGTGGATCCCTGATGCCTTAGCCCCTTTTCTATTTTTGTCTTTCACCACACACAACTTGCTCCACTCTCGTGGATAAACCAGATTTCATCTCATTCACCTAAACTAATTCCTCTAAGTGTTCTTAACCCCAATCCCTGTGGATCGACCTCGGTCTTACCGAGTATTTTACTACTTCGCTACCTGCACTTGGGTGTGCAATCTTCGGATTGTAGCAATTATGAACTTAGTCTATTGGAATTAGGTCTGACCTATGCAATTGAGTATGCTCGTCCTAGCTTGCATTGAGTGAATCATGTACATTGGTTTTACATACGGTAGATTTTTAGTTTTAACAGCTATCATCCGACTAGATAGATCTTAATTTCGATTCTAGTTAAGAAAGTGAAAAACCACAGCGAATTGAGCATCAAGGATTGCTACAAGTAGATCCTTGAACCCCTAGTGCCTTTTTATAATTGTTTACTTCAGTTTAAGTTCAAAAGTTGTTACTTACATCAATCTCCTACAAATCTGGTTGTTAGCTTTTTAATAAAAATTATTGGATGTGTTTGTGAAATCCTACATAAGTCCCTGTGGATCGACCTCGGTCTTACCGAGATTATTACTACATCGCAACCCTACACTTGGGGAAGCGAACAAGTTTTTGGCGCCATTATCGGAGACTTTGACGGTTTTTTCACAAATTTATGAAAATAGTATATATTTAAGATTTTTAGGATTCTAGGACTAACTTAGTTTGTTTTGTTTGATTTTTCCTTTGCAGGGATTTCTAGGAAGCTGAAGAAGATATAAGGATCTCAAGTGCCGAATCAGGGGTTTATCTTTCTAAACCTTACTCTTCTTCTTCTCCTATTCATTCCTATCGCATTCATCTCTTGTAGAGTGGGTGGAGACTCCTTTTTGGATCTCTGAAAGGTAGGCCTTATGCCACCTGGATTCCTATTGGTCAGCTCTGCTGTCTTGGATCACCTTGTGCTCAGAGATTTCTCTTCTCACCTCTACTCCTCTTTCTTTTTTTTCTGCACTTTTCTCAAAAGATTCAAAGAGTGGGTGGGGAGTTCTCTGAAGCCCTATTGACTAGGAGAAATCGGTCTCTATCCTTACTTCTGGCTTAGCCATTGCAAGCCACCTTGTGCTTCGATCTTAGAGAAGAGTAAAGAAAGGAAGGAAGAATTCTTCTTTCTCTTTGTTTCATATTTTTTTGATTTGCATGCCACATTGGGCTCGGGATTCCAATAACCGACTCATTAGTGAAGGGGGAATAGTCGAAGGAATTGACAGGGAACCACATGCTAGGAGACATCTAAATTCTCCAATTTTGTCTGAAAATATGGATGAAAACCAACCTAATCCGATGGCCAATCCAAATCTGGGCCAAAACCAAACCGAAATGGGAGAGAATGTGGTTGAGAATGTTCCCCGACCAAGAACATTACGTGATTACTTGCAACCAGCAAGAGCGAGCACTCCCTCATGCATAATCTTTCCACAAAATGCAGGGAATGTAGATTTGAAACCGGGAGTAATCCAACTCCTCCCAAAATTCCATGGATTAGATAGTGAAAGTGCCTATCAACATCTTAAGGAGTTTGATGAGGTAATAACCACCATGCACTTTGCAAATGTTACTGATGATGTGGTAAGACTTAAATTATTTCCTTTTACCCTTAAAGATAAAGCTAAAGGTTGGCTTCATGCATTAAGGTCAAGATCAATTGGTTCATGGACTGATATGCATAGGGAATTCATAAAAAAATTCTTCCCTACTCACAAAACGAACATGTTGAGGCACCTTATCATGAACTTTGCTCAAAAGGAAGATGAGACCTTCTTCCATTGTTGGGAGAGGTTTAAGGACTTGTTAAATGCATGCTCACATCATGGCTATGAAATTTGGCGGGTTATAGGCTTTTTCTATGACGGACTGACTTCACCCATGCGCCAATTCGTAGAGATGATGTGTAATGGAGAGTTCATGAATAAGGAAGTCGATGAAGCATGGGACTATTTAGAGGAAGTGGCTGAGAATGCACAGTCTTGGGATACATCGAAACCAGCAAATTCCAAGACTAGCCAGCAAAGGGAAAAAGGAGGAATGTATGTCTTATCAGAAGAGGATAGTATAAGTGCACGGGTGGCAAGCCTCACAAGAAAAGTTGAGGCCATGGAATTAAGGAAAGGAGAGACAATAAACTCCAATGACGTTGAAACTGTTTGTGGAATTTGTACCGAAAATCAAAATGCAACACAAGATTGTCTCACAATTTCAGCAGTTCAGGACATCTTACAAGAACAATCAAATGCCATAAACAATTATCAACGGCAATTTGGTGCTCCAAACTCAAACACGTTTAATGCTAGTTGGAAGAACCATCCCAACTTCAGTTGGAGGAATGGACCCACTGCGAATGCAACCAATATCCCTCAAGCTCAACCTATACTAGGTCCATCTCTAGTCATTACACCAAAAGTTACGCTAGAGGAGATGTTGGGTGTATTTGTTTCGGTCCAAGCAGAGTATAACAAGACAAATTCTTTGAAAATAGATGGGTTTATACAAGAGCAATTGAAATTCAATCAAAATTCAACTCAAGCCATCAATGAATTGAAAACCTCATTGGCTAGAGTTGAATCTCATCTCAATGTTAGGGAGAAAGGCACACTTCCTGCCCAAACTCTTCCTAACCCAAGAACCCAATTTGAGATACAAGATGCAAGCTCATCATCCCAACATATAGAGCATGTTCAAGCTATCACCACTTTGAGAAGTGAAAAAATAATTGACAAATCTAATCTGGTGAAGGCCCCAAAGCCTAAGGATCCAAAAAATTCCAAAGAGGATGATAGCTTAAACAACACTCCACAAGAGAAAGAACCTGAAAGGCAATACAAGCCGGTTGCCCCGTTTCCGCAAAGGTTGATTTCACCTAAACCTTTAGACAAAAATCTGGAAATATTAGAGGTTTTCAAGCAGGTGAAGATCAACATCCCATCGTTGGATGCCATAAAACAAATACCATCCTATGCCAAATTTCTAAAGGAATTGTGTACGTTCAAAAGGAAACACAATGTTCATAATAAAGTACTTTTGACTGAGAATTTGAGCGCCATCATCAAACAAGAGGTGCCCCAAAAATACAAAGATTCGGGTAGTCCAACCATCTTATTCATCATAGGAGACTACCGGATTAAACAAGCCTTACTCGACTTGGGGGCAAGTGTGAACCTCATTCCATACTCGGTTTACGAACAACTTGGGTTAGGTGAATTGAAACCCACTAAAACCACACTCCAACTTGCTGATAGATCCATTCGTATACCGAGAGGAATGATTGAGGATGTTCTAGTCCAAGTTGATAAATTCTACTACCCAGTAGACTTTATTGTCTTGGATACGCATCCCGTGAAAGGTACTGGTAGCTTAAATTCTTGTTATACTTGGCCGCCCTTTTCTAGCCACTTCCAATGCGATTATCAATTGTAGAAACAGGCTGGTACAAATGTCCTTTGGAAATATGACACTTTAGCTAAATATATTTGATTTATGGAAGCAACCAAGGGAGGTTGATGATGAGATCCACGAGATAAATATGATTGAGTCATTCGTGGAAGATACACTCCCCTTGTCATTATATTTCGATCCTTTGGAGGCACGTGTAGCCCACTCTCATGAGATAAATGATGACACAATACGAGAGATGGATGCCATTTTAAATATGATGCCGGTGCTTGATAACAAAAGATGGAGGGCCCTATTTGAGCCTTTGCCCGTAAACGAGAACAAAGCCCTCCCATCCAATATCAAAGCACCAACACTCGACCTAAAACCATTACCAAGTGAGCTAAAATATGTCTATTTAGGTCAAGATGAGACATATCCGGTGGTGATTTCTTCCCACTTGGATGAGGAACAGGAGAGTAGGCTAATGGCCACTCTATTAGAGCACAAGAGTGCCATTGGGTGGTCAATTGTGGATCTCAAAGGCATAGACCCACTGATTTGTACTTATCGTATACACATTGAGGAGAATGCAAAGACATCTAGGCAACCACAAAGGCGACTCAATCCAAACATGAAGGATGTGGTTAAGGCCGAAGTGGTAAAACTATTGGATGTGGGTATTATCTACCCAATATCCGATAGTCAATGGGTGAGTCCAACTCAAGTGGTGCCTAAGAAATCTGGGATCACCATCGTAGCCAATGCCAATAATGAACTCGTACCAACCAGAGTCACTACTGGTTGGAGAATGTGCATTGACTACCGGAAGATAAACACTGTCACGAGGAAAGACCACTTCCCCCTATCGTTTGTTGATCAAATTTTAGAAAGGTTGGCGGGTCATTCCCATTTTTGCTTCCTTGATGGTTATTCAGGGTATAACCAAATAGAGATCGCCCGTGAAGACCAAGAAAAGACTACATTCACATGTCCATTCGGCACTTTCGCCTATCGACGAATGCCGTTTGGACTATGTAATGCCCCTGCCACCTTTCAGCGTCGTATGATGAGTATTTTTTCTGATATGGTGGGGACAATCCTCGAAGTCTTCATGGATAATTTTTCAGTATTTGGTTGTAGCTTTGATGAGTGCCTTGAGCACTTGAAATCTGTGCTGAAAAGATGTGAAGAGAAGAACCTTGTGTTGAATTGGGAGAAGTGTCACTTTATGGTTCAAAAGGGAATTGTACTTGGTCACATCGTTTCACAAAATGGAAGTGAGGTGGACAAAGCGAAAATTGATCTTATCTCCAACCTTCCACCACCCAAGAGCATACGAGACTGTGCGGTCCTTTTTGGGACACGCGGGATTTTATAGAAAGTTCATAAAGGACTTCAGTTCACTCTCTCGTCCTTTGTGTAACCTACTTCAAAAGGAGAACTCCTTTGAGTAGAATGAAGACTGTGAAAAAGCTTTTATCACACTCAAAGGAATGTTGACATGTGCTCCCATAATGCAACCACTTGATTGGAGCCTTCCTTTAGAAATTATGTGCGACGCAAGCGATTAGGCTATTGGGGCCGTGCTAGGCCAAAGAATAGAGAAGAAGCCATGTGTTATCTACTATGCAAGTAGAACCTTAAACTCTGCCCAAGCAACTACACTATAATAGAAAAAGAACTTTTAGCCGTAGTTTTTGCCTTGGATAAGTTTAGGTCCTACTTGATTGGATCTAAGATCATCATATTCACTGACCATGCCGCGCTTAAGTACCTTCTCTCTAAGAAGGATGCTAAACCATGTTTGTTAAGATGGATCATTCTACTCCAGGAATTTGACATAGAAATACGTGATAAGAAAGGAGTAGAAAATGTCGTGGCTGACCATCTCTCTCGACTTGTTCTCAACGATTCCATTGAAACGACCGCGATCAATGATATGTTCCCTGATGAACAACTTTTTTATGTTTCCCAATTACCATGGTCCCAAATACCATGGTATGCGGACATTGCTAACTATCTTGCTACAGGTACAATTCTTACACAATGGAAAAAGCAAGATAAGGATAAATTCTTCACTGAGGTGCGAAAATTCCTATGGGACGACCGATACTTATTTAAGTATTGTCCGGATCAAATCATAAGGAGATGCGTCCCAGATGATGAACAACAAAGTATCATCTCCTTCTGTCATTCTCAGGCATGTGGTGGCCACTTTTCGGCTAAAAAGACCACAGCAAAAATTCTGCAATATGGGTTTTATTGGCCCACTATGTTCAAAGACACACATGACTTTTGCAAAACATGTGAACCTTGTCAGAAATTGGGAGGAATCTCCCATAGAAATATGATGCCACTCAATCCCATCTTAATAATTGAATTTTTTTTATTGTTGGGGCATCGATTTCATGGGTCCATTCCCATCTTCTTTTGGAAACACATACATCTTACTTGCCGTTGACTATGTATCCAAATGGGTCGAGGCCATCCCTTGCCAGAATAATGACCATAAAACGGTCATTCGCTTCTTAAAAGAGAATATTCTTTCCCGGTTTGGTACACCTCGAATAATCATAAGTGATGGGGGGTCTCACTTTTGTAATCGCCCATTTGAAACCTTAATGAAAAAATATGGCGTAACACACAAAGTGAGCACTCCCTATCACCCACAAACTAGTGGACAAGCTGAGATATCCAATAGGGAGGTTAAACACATTTTAGAGAAAACGGTGAACCCCGATCGCAAGGATTGGTCACTTCGGCTTATCGATACGCTTTGGGCCTACCGTACTGCTTTTAAAACCCCTATTGGAATGTCTCCCTGTAGACTTGTCTATGGGAAGGCTTGTCACTTGCCTGTGGAGTTGGAACATAGGGCATATTGGGCAATTAAGAATATGAATTTTGATTCTGACAAGGCGAGCTCATTACGCAAACTACAATTGAATGAACTTGCAAAAATTCGAAACGAAGCATATGAGAATGCGAGAATTTACAAGGACAAGATGAAGATATTCCATGATAAGAACATTCTTCGTAAGACATTCACGATTAATCAAAAAGTCCTTCTGTATAATTCCCGCCTACATTTATTTTCGGAAAAATTGACATCTCGATGGACCGGTCCCTACATTGTGCAAACTGTCTATCCATATGGGACCGTCGAGTTGTTAAATCCAAGGAACGACAATAGTTTTATTGCGAATGGTCAGCGATTAAAGCCGTTCTTTGAGAAATTTCCTTGAGAAGGTATGCCCATACCTTTGACTGATCCTGTGTATCATGATGATTGATCTCCTAGTCTGATGGAGGTATAGAGTAGTTAAGATTAGGATTTTGTTGCTTTTGTTTACTTTTGCTTAGGTTTGCTAGAAGGAGGAAGAATTCCACTTTTCACTGTCTCAGGTACTATCATTCCTCACTCCCTTTTATTTTTAAATTACTCTCATGTTTTGTTCATTACACATCTTTTACATTGAGGACAATGCAAGATTTGGTTGGGGGTGTAGGATCACTTGGATGAATCCAGCGTTTTGTAACATTTCGAGCAATTAGAAATTTTTCAATTTTTTAAAAATTCAAAACTCTTTTGGAAAACTTTGGTTCTATGCACTCAAGATGATATGAGCATAGGAGGAGGAGATGTGAAGTGTATGAAGTTGTAAATCTTGATCTTCTCTTAGCATAATGGTTTTATATGAGAATTTCCCTAATTCTGTGATTGATAGAAAATTTGAACACTCTTACACCTAGTTCATGTTACACGATTTTCATGGGTTGAAGGGATTATGTGATTTATGGATTAGCTAGACTTTGATTTAAGGTGCTGAGAAACCAAGCTGGGGTACTTTGTCCATCCTTGTCCATGGGAAAATAACGAAAGATATGAATTTCTAAAAATCCTATTTAATTTAAAAGAAAAAGGAAAAGGAAGGATGAAATAGGAAAAGATGGAAAAAGGGTGGAAAATTCCGATTAGGGCTACCTATTACCAACCGGGGGATAGTCTACCCGTAACCAAAGCCGAAAATGGGACGTAGTGTGAAAGCCGTCGGAAGGACAGTAAGGCAAATTCCCGTCATTGGCTTGTTGTTGCTCTATATACCTTAAGATCTATAGTCTGGTTGATCTATGAAGAAGATAATCTTAGAAACTCATGAGATGAATTTTCACTATGCACACTAGGTTGAATTTGTTCAAGATCTTCTATTTATCAACTAATCAGCGGGAATTTCATATGAATGCTTGTTATGTTTTGAGGGTTTACAGTTTCAACCTCTGTCACCTAATATTTCTGAATCTTACACTTGTATGTCTTGGGATGTATAGAAGAATGGTTTCTAAGGGAGAGTTGGGTTTTGGAGAATGGAATTGGTTTCACGCATGTTTTGCTCGGGACTAGCAAAATGCTGGTCAGGGGGTGTGTTGAGCTCTTAATTGTGCATATTCTAACCCCAATTCATCACTCATTATGAATGGTTTTCACGATTTAAAGACTAATCTAAGGCATGTTTTGTGATTGTAGGAATGAGAGTCGACTTCACCCAATTGAAGATGAAAAGGGTCCATTTAGAACCATTGAATGAAGATCGAAGGAGGACCAAAGAAAGAAGGAAGCAAAGGAGAGAAGAAAGCAAAGAGAAGAAAGAAAGAAAGAAATGAAGAAGGTCCGATCGGTCAAGACCGGTTGGCCAAGGAAGCCAGACCGGTCTAGACCGGTCAGCTAGAAGACTTTTCAACTCCAAAACTCGCTGGACATATTGATGAGGCACACGACCGGTCTTGACAGGTCGGCAAACTGGTCTAAGGATCCCCTATGCACGCTGGACTGATGAGAAAAGCAGTCCGACCGGTCGTGACCGGTCGGCCAACCCAGTCTGACCGGTCCAGACCGGTCGGCCACATGAAAACTCAGAAACTTCTATTTTGGGCGCCGAATTTCTCGGCGCACTGCGTAACCTTACGTAAATTTGAGAATATTCTGATGTTGCGGAGCCTCCCCACTATAAAAGGACACCTAGGGATCGTTCCTAGGGTATATTAGAAGAGTTTGAGCAAGGTGGGAGGTGGCGGAAGTGGATTTCAGAGTTCCACAACTCCTTCTAGTTTGTTTTGCCATTTTTATGCTTTTCCTAGTTGTTTCATGTTTCCTTGGATCATGAGCAGCTAAACCTCTCAGCTAGGGCTAAGAGGTGAAGCTTGTAGTGAATCTAAGATGTTTCAATTCAGTTTTAAGTTGGTTTTAAGATTGGATTTCATGTTTATGAACAATGGTTTGAAGTTAATACAAGTTCTAAGTAGTTTTTCTTAGTCTTATGATGACTCATGGATGTTTGGAAAAGTTATTTAAGTTCTTAATTGCTTTGTGTTAGTCTAGACCTGTATGATTCGAGGAATTGGAGTATGCTATAGTACTATGATCTTCATGTGGGAACTTCCTACCAAAGTTCTACTTTTTTGGAATTCTGTATTATGTGGGACTGTGTATGTGATTTGATTTAAGTTCAAATCATGATCTAGCTTTGTCTGGTGACAGGACTTAATGATGGTTATGATTATGAACTTAGTCTATTGGAATTGGGTCTGACCTATGCAATTGAGTATGCTCGTCCTAGCTTGCATTGAGTGAATCATGTACATTGGTTTTACATATGGCAAATTGTTGGTTTTAACAGCTCTATCATCCGACTAGATAGATCTTAATTTCGATTCTAGTTAAGAAAGTGAGAAACCATAGCGTATTGAGTATCAAGGATTGCTATAAGTAGCTCCTTGAACCCCTATTGCCATTTTATAATTGTTTACTTCAGTTTAAGTTCAAAAGTTGTTACTTACATCAATCTCCTACAAACCTGGTTGTTAGCTTTTTAATAGAAACTATTGGATGTGTTTGTGAAATCCTACATAAGTCCCTATGGATCGACTTCGGTCTTACCAAGATTATTACTACATCGCAACCCTACACTTGGGGAAGCGAACACACGTTCCCAACGGGACATAAACCACTCAACTAAAAACTAAACTAGTCCTAAAATCTGAAATATATAAACAAACAAAAACTAAGAGAGTTCAAGTTGGAAGGATAGTACCGATTCACTTAAAGTAGAAGAACTTCCTACAAAACAAAACAGACTTTGTTAGTTCTAGAATTAAAAAAAAAAAACTAATCCTAAAAGAACAATAAATCCTAACAACTTCTACTCTATAGCCACTAAAACAATTAAGAACTGTTATCTAAATTCCCCGACAACGGCGCCAAAAACTTGTTCGCTCGCCTCAAGTGCAAGGCTGCGATGTAGTAATAAATCTCGGTAAGACCGAGGTCGATCCACAGGGAATTGGAAAACAGGTTCCAAACTATTCCAGCAACTTAATTTTACAATAAATAAGAGATTCAATCGAAGCAATTATACTAAAATAGTAACTTTAATGAAAACAGTAGTTTAAAGGCACTAAGGCATTCAAGGGTCCACTTGTAGCAATCCCATGTCAATCCAATCAATCCAAGCAAAATACACAACTAGATTTGAAGTCCAATCTCTCATCTAGTTGGAAAATAAAGCATTAAACACATTTAATCCCACTCAAGCTGAACTTCAAGTTCTACTCCCATTCAACCATGTAGAATTCGAAATCATAGCCTTCGGAGTAACAGCCATGCCTATGGACTATGGCCTGTTCAAGGATTACTATAATTCGAATCTAAACAAGCACAATATGATAATCTCAAAGAATTACAAGGAATCCATGTCCAAAGCACATGAACTCTCATAAAACATCTCAAACTATCAACTTTTAAGAACTAGATTAAGTATAAATCCAAACTTGAAGTAGAATTACTTGAATTAAACTGAATCAAACATGAAATTGGCTACAAGCTTCACCTCTCAGCCTTAGCTGAGAGATTCTAGCCGAGCATTGTCATACTACAACTAAAACTCATGAAAAAGCTAGAAAACATAGAAAAATCAGAGTTTAGACGGTTGTAGACGCTCCACGACGGCTTCCTTCCTCTCCCTCTATGTCCCTTGGCTTCTATGATGCCTTAGGAAGAAGCCCTAGGTGTCCTTTTATAGTATAGTAGCGGAAGGTTCTGGATTACGCCAAAAATCCCGGACTGCGCAGAGAAAATCGGAGCTTCATGGACAAGCTCTGTTACGCAGACGACCGGTCGCACGACTGGTCGAAGCCTATGAACGACCGGTCGCATGACCGGTCGCAAAAGTGTGAAAACAATCCAACGAGTTTTCATAATTTTGGAACCAGATTTTTAATCCAAGGACTGGTCGCACGACCAGTCTGAGTAGTTGACGACCGGTCGTATGACCGGTCGTGTATAGTCCAGCAAGCTTTGCAGTGTGGCCTCTTCTCTGTTGAGTGTTCGGACTGGTCGGACGACCGGTCCTGGTTATGGACGACCGGTCTTGGCTGCCTTTTTCTGCTTTCTTTCTTCTTCTCTCTCTTCCACTTGCTTTCTTCTTTCTTTAATCCTTCTTCATCCTTCATCCAATGGCTTCAAATGGCTCTTTTTAGTCTCCAATTGGGTGAATTCCGCTCTCATTCCTAAAATCACAAAACATGCATTAGATGGGCCTTTTAAGCATGCAAACTATATGCATATAATGCAATGTATGGCAATGCAATGTATAAATTAGAGGTTTAACACTTGTCCTCCCCGATTCCCCTGAAACGACCGTGATCAATGACTTGTTCCCTGATGAACAACTTTTTGAAGTCTCCCAACTGCCATGGTATGCGGACATTGCTAACTATCTTGCTACAGGTACGATTCTTACACATTGGAAAAAGCAAGATAAGGATAAGTTCTTCACTGAGGTGCGAAAATTCCTATGAGACGACCCATACTTATTTAAGTATTGTCCCGATCAAATCATAAGGAGATGTGTGCCAGATGGTGAACAACAAAGTATCATCTCCTTTTGTCATTCTCAGGCATGTGGTGGCCACTTTTCGGCTAAAAAGATCACAACAAAAATTCTGCAATGTGGGTTTTACTGGCCCACTATGTTCAAAGATACACATGAGTTTTACAAAACATGTGAGCCTTGTCAGAAATTGGGAGGAATCTCCCGTATAAATATGATGCCACTCAATCCCATCTTAATAATTGAAATTTTTTATTGTTGGGGCATCGACTTCATTGGTCCATTCCCATCTTCTTTCGAAAACGCATACATTTTGCTTGCCGTTGATTATGTTTCCAAATGGGTCGAGGCCATCCCTTGTCAGAATAATGACCATAAAAGGTCATTCGCTTCTTAAAAGAGAATATTCTTTCCAGGTTTGGAACACCTCGAGTCATCATAAGTGATGGAGGGTCACACTTTTGTAATCGCCCATTTGAAACCTTAATGAAGAAATATAGCGTCACACACAAAGTGAGCACTCCCTATCACCCTACAAACTAGTGGACAAGCGAAGATATCCAATAGGGAGATTAAACACATTTTAGAGAAAACGGTGAACCCCGATCGCAAGGATTGGTCACTTCAACTTACCAATACACTTTGGGCCTACCGTACCGCTTTTAAGACCCCTATTGGAATGTCTCCCTATAGACTTGTCTATGGGAAGGCTTGTCACTTGCCTGTGGAGTTCGAACATAGGGCGTATTGGGCAATTAAGAAGATGAATTTTGATTCTGACAAGGCAAGCTCGTTGCGCAAACTTTAATTAAATGAACTTGCAGAAATCAGGAATGAAGCATATGAGAATGTAAGAATTTACAAGGACAAGACAAAGATATTCCATGATAAGAACATTCTTCGTAAGACATTCACGGTCAATAAAAAAGTCCTTCTGTATAATTCTCGCCTACATTTATTTTCGAGAAAATTGAGATCTCGATGGACCGGTCCCTACATTATGCAAACTGTCTACCCATATGGGACCGTCGAGTTGTTAAATCCAAGAAACGGCAACATTTTTAAGGCAAATGGCCAGCGATTAAAGCCATTCTTTGAGAAGTTTCCTTCAGAAGGTATGTCCATACCTCTGACTGATCCTGTATATCAGGATGATTGATCTCCTAGTCTGATGGAGGTGTAGAGTAGTTAGGATTAGGATTTTGTTGCTTTTGTTTACCTTTTCATAAGTATGTTAGAAGGAGGAAGAATTCCACTTTTCACTCTCTCAGATATTATCATTCCTCACTCCCTTTTATTAATTGCTCTCATGTTTTGCTTATTGCACATCTTTTACATTGAGGACAATGCAAGATTTGGTTAGGGGGTGTAGGATCACTTGGATGAATCTAGTGTTTTGTAACATTTCGAGCAATTATGTAGAAATTTTACGATTTTTTAAAAATTCAAATCTCTTTTGAAAACTTTGTTTCTATACATTCAAGATGATAAAAGCATAAGAGGAGGAGACATGAAGTGTATGATGTTGTAAGTCTTAAACTTCTCTCAACATAATGGTTTTATATGTGAATTCCCCTATTTTTATGATTGATAGAAAATTTAAACACTCTTACACCTACTTCACATTACACGATTTTCATGGGTTGAAAGGATTATGTGATTTGTAGATTGGCTAGATTTTGATTTAAGGTGTTGAGAAACTAAGCCGGGGTACTTTGTCCATCCTTGTCCATGGGAAAATAACGAAGGATATGGATTTCTAAAAATCCTATCTAATTTAAAAGAAAAAGGAAAAGGAAGGATGAAATTGGGAATAATGGAAAAATGGTGGAAAATTCGATTAGGGCTACCTATTACCAACCGGGGGATGGTCTACCCGTAACCAAAGCCGAAAATGGGACGTAGTGTGAAAGCCGTCGGAAGGACGGTAAGGCAAATTCCCGTCATTGGCTTGTTCTTATTCTATATAACTTGAGATCTAGAGTCTAGATGATCTATGAAGAAGATAATCCTGGAAACTCATGAGATGAACTTTCACGATGCTAGGTTGAATTTGTTCAAGTTTTTCTATTCATCAACCAATCAGCGGGAATCTCATATGGATACTTGTTATGTATTGAGAGTTTATGATTTCAACCTCTGTCACCTAATATTTCTGAATCTTACACTTGTGTATCTTGGGATGTATAGAAGAATGGATTCTAAAGGAGAGTTGGGTTTTGGAGAATGGAATTGGTTTCACGCATGTTTTGCTCGGGACTAGCAAAATGCTGGTTGGGGGGTGTGGTCAGCTCTTAATTGTGCATATTCTAACCCCAATTCATCACTCAGTATGCAAGGTTTCATGATTTATAGACTAATCTAATGCATGAAATTGTGATTGTAGGGATGAGAGAGAGGAATCATCAATTGAAGACTTAAAGACACTATTTAGAAGCAAAGAAGATCAAGGGACCAAGTGTCGAAGGATGAAAGAAAGAAGTCAGAGAAAAGAAGAAAGAAAGCAGAAGAACATGCCCAAGACCGGTCGTCCAAAGCCTAAGACCAGTCGTCCGACCGGTCCGATCACTCAACAGAGGAGCTCAGCGACCACAGTTCACTGGACAGTCCAAGACCGGTCGTACGACCGGTCGTTCACCACTTAGAACGGTCGTGCGACCGGTCCTTGAATTAATTTTCTGGGTTTGAAAATTCTGAAAACTCTCTGGACAGATTTTTCACTTTTGCGACCGGTCGTGCGACCGGTCGTCCAGTAGCTCAGACCGGTCGTGCGACCGGTCGTCTGCGTAATGAGGCGTGTTCTACAAGCCCCGAATTTCTCTGCGCACTGCGTACTCTTACACAATTTTTGGAAGATTCTGATGATGCGGAGCCTCCCTACTATAAAAGGACACCTAGGGATCGTTCCTAGGGTATCTTAGAAGGGTTTGAGCAAGGTGGGAGGCGGCGGAGGTGGATTTAGGAGTTTCACAACTCCTTCTAGTTTGCTTTCTTGTTTTTATGTTTTTTCTTAGTTGTTTCATGTTTCCTTGGATCATGAACGGCTAAACCTCTTAGCTAGGGCTAAGAGGTGAAGCTTGTAGTGAATTTAAGATGTTTCAATTCATTTAAGTTGGTTTTAAGATTGGATTTCATGTTTAAGAACAATGGTTTGAAGTTTAATTCAAGTTCTAAGTAGTTTTTCTTAGTCTTATGATGACTCATGGATGTTTGGAAGAATTACTTGAGTTCTTAATTGTTGTGTGTTAGTCTAGACCTGTATGATCTAAGGAATTGGAGTACGCTCTAGTACTATGATCTTCATGTGGGAACTTCCTACCAAAGTTCTAGTTTTCTGGATTTCTGTAGTATGTATGGGACTGTGTATGTGATTTGGATCAAGTTCAAATCATGATCTAGCTTTGTCTTGTGACAGGACTTAATGATGATTATGATTGTGGACTTAATCTATTAGAATTGGGACTGACCTATGCAATTGAGCATGCTCATCCTAGCTTGCATTGAGTGAATCATATACATTGTTCATACATATGATAGGTTGTTTGGTTTAACTTCTCTATCATCCGACTAGATAGATCTTAATTTCGATTCTAGTTGAGAAAGTGAGAAACCACAGCGAATTTAGCATCAAGGATTGCTACAAGTGGATCCTTGAACCCCTAGTGCTTTTTACTAATTAATTACTTCAGTTTAAGTTCAATATTTCTATTTACATCAATCTCATCAAATCTGGTTATTAGCCTTTCAATAGAAGCTATTGGAAGTGTTTGTGAATTCCTATATAAGTCCCTGTGGATCGACCTCGGTCTTACTGAGTTTATTACTACATTGCAACCCTACACTTGGGGAAGCGAACAAGGACACCCCTTGGTTTATTAGTACAACCAGTGCCAGTGACCGTCTCAGGTTCGGATGGGTGACTTTTAGAGGACACCCCATGGTTTCTTAGTGCAACTAGTGCCAGTGACCGTCTCGGGTTCGGACGGGTGACTTGCTGGAGGACACCCTATGGTTTCTTAGTGCAACTAGTGCCAGTGACCGTCTCGGGTTCGGACAGGCGACTTGCTGGAGGACACCCCATTACCTTAGCCACTCAACTGATGGATCCCACTTTGGAAGGGACGTATATCAACTGGTCTTAACGATGAAGTATTTCAAACGTTTTAGAACTCTTTTATTACAGTTTTCGATGATAACCATAGTCCCTTTGATTTAGTTTCATATCTCGATCCGAGATGAATAAAGTTCATACAATGGATGCAAATGAGTACAATACGAAGTGAATATACTTTATGCATGCTCGAGCGAGGATCGCATTTATGCTAGATGTTCAGTGTATTAGACAAATTATGCATTTGATTTTATTATTCTGCTTCGTGCATATCTTTATGTCATCGATATTTCGAATGACTGAATCATTGGGAGAAGCTGTGTCGAGCTATACTTCTTTGAGAAGTTCGAGTTCGATGGATTAGATCAGTTGTTCCTGATACCTACGAATGGCAAGGTATCGGGTTCGATAAGCGCCCGTTTATACCAATTTTTTATAAACAGCAGGGATCAATGTCCTGTAGAGTTAGACTCAGCTATTTTATAACATGAGGGCATTAGCTTTGCCTTCACGTCTTTGAGATCGCGATTGATTTTGCTTAGCATTAGTTGATTTCCGGGCCAACAGGGCACTTCCCGGGGCCTAATTACAATCTGATCGAAGGATTCGATGAATACTGGTCACGATCATCTCTGAACAGTGATGGATCGTGTCCAGGAGGGTAGTAATGATGCTGGATCCACCTGGCATCAATGCGATCGCATTTCGTTCGCTTAGTGTAAGTCGATTTTTGAGCTAACAAGGCACTTCCCAGGGCTAAAAACAACTAAGTACTGGGTTTGTTTACCACTTAATCAGGGTTTTTGAAGGTCTTGAGATCAGGTAATCTCGTCGCAGTGGATGATTATGGTGTATCATGTCATGGCGGAGAGAAATCTCTCTCTCGGGATCAGTCAAATTTCGCCCGATTCTCCTTGATTTCGGCTGTTTCCGGCTCTTTCGGAAGGATTTCTAAGGTTTGTAATTTTGACTTAGTGTTGGTCATTTTGATTGAATCCGTGATTTGGTCCACCTAACATCGACCGTTAGCGAATCCGGTCCAGTGGATGGATAGAGAACATCGATGTGTGTTTAGGAGCGTCAACTTGATCGGAAGGCGGGCCACATCGAAGACGGGCCATACCTCGGATAGTCCCACCTCCCCATCAGCGTCCAGGTGCATGGGAGAGGTGGTGGGCACATGTAGTAGCTGATGGGTGCATGTGCCCTGGAGGTGAGTGCATGTGGCCCCCCCTCCTGGGCGCATGTACCCTATATATTTTAAAAGAGAGACAGAGTGGGAGTCCCAGGCGCATGTTGCATTGGCACATGCACCCAGCCCTATGTAGTGGGCATACATGGGTGCATGTGAGCCCAGCACTTAGTGCATTTTCTCACTTTTCGGCCTCCCAAAGAGTGGGCGCATGTCCATGGGGACTTAGTGTATTTTGCATAATTTTGGCCTCCGAAAGAGTGGGCGCATGTGGGATTTGCACTTAGTGCATTTGGAGTATTTTCCAACTATAAAGATGGTGGCGCATGTGAGAGGAAAAGAGAAGGGAGAGAAAAGGAAAGTGAGGTGGGAGTGTGTGGCTAGGCACATGCGCCTGCCCCTCATCTCTTTACATTACAACTCCGGTGGAAATAATCCCTTTTTGGCGAAGGCATCCGGCGAGGGTTTTACCTCTGCAAGTGCTCTGGATTAGATTGGTGATGCCGTCCCTGTCTTAGCGAGTGGAGGGGTATTTATAAAAGGTTCATCGGTAGCTAATCGGGTTCACATGTGAGATTGAGCATGGGCGCATGTGGGAGCAAAAGGGGAGCCATGCACATGTGCTAGGGTGTGGGCACATGTGGCCATGCACCAGGTGCATAAGCTCTGGTGTGGGCGCGTGTCTCACTGTGGTGGGCGCATGTGCCCCTGGTATGGGCGCATGTGGCCACACTTAGCATAATTTTGATTTTTTATTATTTTTTTTATTTTTTTTAAATTTCAAAAGAGGGGGAGAATATCTCCCGTGCGTATGTGGTGTAGGTGTGGGCACATGTCCCCCCATGCCATGCGCATGTCTCCCATGTAGTGTGCATGCGTTCCCCATACTTAGAATATTTTAGGTTTTAAGCTCCTACCGGCGACCTCTAGAGGACAGCTACTCTTTCGGGGATCGAAGTCATTGACAACAAGCCACTTTTAAGCCATGATCGACCTCCTAAATGAATAGGGTGGAGTATCGATGGCCATCTACTGTGAATTTTGGTAGTTCCTTTCCAATTCGGAGCTTCCAGGTCAGCTCTTTGCATATGAATATTGTTCTGGAAAGCGCACACATGGAAATATGCACTACAAGGACTTCAAACTTACTACTTAAGGTTTTTCGGGTGTTCCGGATCATTTGAAGGCATTATGGATGTCCAATTCTGCTAAAAAATGGTACTTGTAGGCTTTTGGGCCCTTTCGGTCGTCTCCGAATAGGGATAAAACGCGTTTTGGTGTGCACTGTTGAGTTCTCAATTGTGAATATTCTAACCCCAATTCATCACATATTATGCATGGTTTGCATGTTTAAAAGACTACTCTAATGGATGATTTGTGATTGCAGGAACAAGATGGAGATTTCACTAATTCAAGGCTAAAATGAGCACTTTATATACATTGAAGATCAAGGAACTAAGTGCAAAAGGATTGAAGAAGGAAGCAAGGGAGAAAAGGAAGAAATGAAGAAAACTGCACTAAAGACCGGTCATCAGACCAGTCGTCCCACCGGTCGGTGATTTAACAGAGACCTCCCCTTGCTGCCCAAACTCCCTGGACCAAAATCGACCATATAAGACCAGTCGTTCGACTGGTCGAGCACTTAACAGGGGTGAAAATCCCAAAAGCTTGTTGGACATAATTTGACATTTTACGACCGGTTGTCCTACCGGTCGTCCATGGGTTCAAACCGGTTGTCCGACCGGTCGATAGAGTAACAGAGCTTGTTTTACAAGCTCTGAAATTTGTTACACAAAGCGCTATTTTTACGAGATTTCTTGAAGGCTCTTCAGAATTAGAGTCCAAAATCTATAAAAGGACCTCACCTCTTCATACCCAGGCATACTAGGACGTGGGGATCATTAAGGAGGCTTAGGAGATGGATTCTACTTCAAGTTTTCCTAGTCTTCTAGTTTTAGTTGTTTTTATGGTTTTTAAGGCTTCTAGTTCAAGGATGTTAGAGATGAACTAAAACCTCTTAGCTAGGGCCAAGAGGTAAAGATTTTGATTTGTTTTTTATGGATTGATGCAACCTAGGTTTCCTTTTCATGTTTTAATTGAAGAATTTAGTTTTATGTGAGCTCGAATCAGGTGCTAGTTCAGATTTTGCTTTGATCTCTTGACGACTCCGGGCTCATGTGCTTCTTAGTGAATCTAATCTAGTAGCTTACCTTTTTGGCATTGTTTATGCTTGTGTATTTCATTGATCTATCATTAACTCCGGGCATGGTAGACCCTTTGATTGCCTTGTGTACAATGGCATGATCTTCATGTGGGAACTCATTCAAACTAAAGTTCTTATCTTTTGTTATAATCTGAGATAGATGTTTGTTGATGGATTTTGATTTAATTAAAGTTCTAATCATTAGTTGTAATCAAGTCTAGTGACAAGATTTAGTGAAAGCTATGGTTGTGAATCTTAACTAGATTGGAAAGAGGCTTGGCCTATACAATTGAGTGTGCCCAAGGCCTGAGCATTGTTGTGGGAATCGAATCAATGAACAAGCAAACTGTTTTAGATAAGAGTTGATTGAACCGTTCCATATTCTGATAAGATAGAGATATGAATTCGATTCTAATTGCATTGTGAGAGACCTAGTTGTGTTGATGCATTGACATAGTCAAAAGTGGATCCTTGGTGCTCTAGTGCCTTTTAGATTATTATTACCTTACACATTCACTATTTAAACCCAATTATCTATTGTTTAGATTTAGTTCTTAATGCGATCTTAATTCTAAGTTGTTTTAGATAATTCTGAGAATACCCATACATAAATCTCTGTGGGAATGATACTCAATCATTGCGAATTATTACTACTTCGCAACCCTATACTTGGGGATTGAACAAGTTTTTGGTGCCGATGCCGAGGATCTCTATGCGGTATTTTTAGAATTTTCTGAGATAGCTTTTAGTCGAGATTGAGTTAAGTTTAGAATTTGTTTTGCTTTCTAGGGTATGTTTTCTTCTAATATCATAATACTAGCTTAGTTTGTTTTTATTTTGCAGGATTCTAACATAAATCTATAATTCAGGTTCTATCTTTCTAACTGTTCGCTCGCCTCAAGTGCAAGGCTGCGATGTAGTAATAAATCTTGGTAAGACCGAGGTCGATCCACAGGGAATTAGGAAACAACTTCTATACTATTCCAGCAACTAAGATTACAATATTTTAAAAGATTCAATTGAGAGAATTGTGTTAAAACAGTAACTTAAGAAAAACAGTAATTAAGGAACTAAGGCTTTCAAGGATCCACTTGTAACAATCCCATGCCAATCCAATCAATCCAAGCATAACACACAACTAGATTTGAATTTCTATCTCTCATCTAGTTGGAAGATAAAGCATTAAAAACATTCAATCCCACTCAAGTTGAACTTCCAAGTTCTAGTCCCATTCAACCACATATAGAATTTGAAATTATAGCCTTCGGAGTAATAACCATGCCTATGGACTATGGCATGCTCAAGGGTTACCATAATTTGAATCTAATCAAGAAAAATAAGATAATCTCAGAGAATTGTATGGAATCATGTCCAGAGCACATGAACTCTCATAAAACTTATAAAAATATCAACTTTATAAGAACTAGAACATTTAAATTCAAACTTGAAGTGAAGCTACTTGAATCAAACTGAATTAAACATGAAATTGGCTACAAGCTTCACCTCTCAGCCTTAGCTGAGAGATTCTAGCCGAGCATTGTCATACTACAACTAGAACTCAATAAAAAAAGCATAAAAAGCATAAAATCCCGGAGTTGGGAGGGTTGCAAATGCTCCACGACAGCTTCCTTCACTCCCCACGAAGTTCCTCAGCTTCTATGATGCCCTAGGAAGAGACCCTAGATGTCCTTTTATAGTGGGGAAGCTCTATTGCGTCGGAATCTTCCAGAATTTGTGTAACCCTACCCACTTGCATAGAAAATTTCAAATCTAGAATTAAAAACTCTGTGTAATGCATGGCCGACTGGTAGTGACCGGTCGAATAGGGTTATAATTACTCCAGCGTGCACAGGGAGGTGGTCGACCAGTTGGCCGACCGGCCTTGACCGGTCGGACCAAACTAGTCCTTAGTCTAGAGGCTTCAGAGGGGGGATGGTAGGGTGGTCGACCGGTCTTGACCGCTCCCTTAGTCGACTGGTCAGACCTCTTTCCTTCTTCTTTTTCTTCCTTTGTTTCTTCTCTTTTCTCCCTCTTTCTTCTTCCTTCTTTGGTCCACCTTGGGCCTTCATTCAAGGGTTCCTAAATACGCTCTTTTGGTCTCAAATTGGGTGAAGTTCGCTCTCATTCCTACAAACACAAAATATGCATTAGATGTGCCTTTTAAACATGCAGACCATGCATATAATGTGATGTAATGGGCTTGATCATGTATAAATTGGAGGTTCAACACACACCCCAACCAGCTTTTTGCTAGTCCCGAGCAAAACATGCGTGAAACAAGTTCAAACCTCCAAAAATCAACTCTCCTTTAGAAACTATGTTTCTATCCATTCCAAGACATACTAGTGTAAATTTCAGAAAAATGAGGTGATAGAAGTTGAAACCTTAAACTCTCAAAACATAATAAGTGTCCATATGAAATTCCCGCTGATTGATTGATAAGTAGAAGAACTCGAACAAATTGAATGTAGTGTGCATAGTGAAAGTTCATCTCATGAGTTACTGGGATTATCTTCTTCATAGATCAAGTAAACCATGGATCTCAAAGTGCACAGAGCAACAACAAGCCTATGACAAGAATTTTCCTTACCGTCTTTCCGACGGCTTTCACACTACGTCCCATTTTCGGCTTTGGTTACTGGTAGACCATCCCTCGGTTAAATAGGTAGTCTTTTTCGGAATTTTCCACCATTTTCTCCATCATTCCTAATTTTCATCCTTCCTTTTCCTGTTTCTTTTACATTAGATAGGATTTTTAGAAATACATATCTTTCGTTATTTTCCCATGGACAATGATGGACAAAGTACCCCGGTTTTCCTTAACACCTCGGATCTAAGTCTAGCCAATCCACAAATCACATAATCCCTTCAAACCATGAAAATCGTGTAATGTGAGCTAGGTGTAAGAGTGTTCAAATTTTCTATCAATCACATAAATAGGAGAATTCACATATAAAACCATTATATTAAGAGAAGTTCAAGACTTGCAACATCACTCACTTCGTATCTCCTTTTCTTATACTCGTATCATCTCGAATGCATAGAAATAAAGTTTTCTAAAAGAGTTTTGAAATTTTTAGAAAATTCAAAAAAATTTGCACAATATGATGCTCGAAATGTTGCAAAATGCTAGATGAGGAAGCTCATCTCACCCCCTAACCAAATCTTGCATTGTCTTCAATGTAAAAAGATATGCAATGAGCATGAACATGAGAGCAATGGTAAAATAAAAGAGAATGAGAACAATAGTACTTGAGAGAGTTGATCATGGAAGTCTACAACTCCAACAACTAAATCTCCTAAGCACGCAAAACTAAAACAGAAAAAACAACTAAACCTACCTACGCTATACCTCCGTCAGACTAGGAGATCAATCATCCTGATACACAGGATCATTCAAAGTGATGGACATGTCATTTGAATCAAATTTCTCAACAAATGGTTTAAGGCGTTGTCCATTAACTTTAAAACAGTTACCATTTGCAGCATTCTGTATCTCGACAGCCCCATGAGGAAAAACTTCTTTAATAATGTATGGGCCGGTCCATCGAGATCGTAATTTTCCCAAAAAAAGATGAAGTCGGGAATTATACAAGAGCGCTTTCTGACCTTCATGGAAAGATTTCCTGAAGATGTGCTTGCCATGAAAGGCTTTCATCCTACTTTTGTAAATTCTCGAGTTCTCGTAGGCATCGTTTCGGATCTCATCAAGCTCATTCATTTGGAGTTTGCGAGATGAGCTAGCCTTGTCAACATTAAAGTTCAATGCCTGAATTGCCCAATAGGCTTTATGTTCAATCTACATAGGCAAGTGGCAAGCTTTCCCATAGATAAGTCTATAAGGGCACATTCCAATGGGGGTCTTGTAAGCGGTACAGTGAGCCCAAAGCACATCATCTAATATCAGTGACCAATCTTTAAGATCTGGCCTCACCGTCTTTTCCAAAATTTGTTTGATTTTTCGATTGAAAATTTCGGCTTGCCCACTCGTCTGTGGGTTTTATGGGGTACTCACTTTATGCCTAATGCCATATTTCTTCATTAAGGCTTCAAAAGGCCTATTGCAAAAGTGAGAACCACCATCACTAATGATGGCTCGAGGCGTTCCAAACCTGAAAAGTATGTTTTCTTTAAGGAACTTTAGAACCGTACGATGATCGTTGGTTCTACATGGAATAACCTCTATCCATTTAGACACATAGTCTACGGCAAGCAATATATAGACATGTCCAAAAAATGAGGGGAATGGTCCCATGAAATCAATACCCTAATAGTCAAAGACTTCAAGATGTTGAATTAGGGTAAGAGGCATCATATTTCGACAGGATAATCCACCTAACTTTTGGCAACGCTCGCATGGTTTGCAAAACTCATGGGTGTCCTTAAATAGAGTGGGCCAATAAAAACTGCACTGTAAAATTTTTACAGTGGTTTTCTTGGTGGAAAAATGACCCCCACATGCTTGATCATGGCAAAAGGAGATGACGGAATTATGTTCATCATCAGGGACACATCTCCTAATTATTTGATCTGGGCAATATTTAAACAATAGAGGTTCATCTCAGAAAAATTTGCGCACTTCCCTTAGAAATTTACGTTTATCCTGCGCAATCCAATGAGTTGCCATCGCACCTGTGGAAAGATAGTTGGCAATGTCAGCGTATCATGGTGGATGCATAGCAACAAAGAGTTGCTCATCAGGGAATGAGTCCTCAATAGGTGACTCGTCAATAGAATTAGGTAGGACTAGGCTAGATAGATGATCCGCCACCACATTTTTTATTCCCTTCTTGTCGTTGATCTCCAAATCGAATTCTTGAAGGAGTAGGATTCATCTAAGCAAACGAGGCTTGGCATCCTTCTTAGAAAGAAGGAGTTTCAGTGCCGCATGATCTGTATAAACAATGACCTTGGATCCTATTAAGTAAGGCCTGAATTTGTCCAAGGCAAAGATGATTGCTAGGAGCTCCTTCTCCGTAGTCGAGTAATTGACTTAGGTGGGATTCAAGGTCCTACTAGCATAGTAGATAACATGGGGCTTCTTATCCTTCTTTTGGCCTAATACCGCCCCAATAGCATAATCGCTCGCATCACACATCAACTCAAAAGGTATGGACCAATCCGGTGGTTGCATGATAGGAGCGGTTGTCAACATGTCTTTTAGCTTTGAAAAAGCTAATTGACATTCGGCACTCCACTCAAATTGGTTCTCCTTTTGGGAAAGTTACATAAGGGCCTTGAGATATGACTAAAATCCTTTATGAACTTTTTATAAAAATCGGCGTGTCCAAGGAAGGATTGCACATCGCGTATGCTTTTGGGTGGTGGTAGATTAGAAATTATATCGATTTTGGCTCGGTCTACCTCTATTTCATTAGACGAGATGAAATGTCCAAGGACTATTCCTCTTTGTACCATGAAGTGGCACTTTTCCCAGTTTAAAACGAGGTTCTTCTCTTCACACCTTGTCAAGACCAACTTCAAGTGGTTGAGGCACTCATCAAAAGTACAACCAAAAACTGAAAAATTGTTCATGAATACCTCAAGAAATTCACCCACCATGTCCGAGAAAATACTCAACATGCAT
Organism: Liriodendron chinense; assembly: GCA_003013855.2. Lineage (NCBI taxonomy): Eukaryota > Viridiplantae > Streptophyta > Magnoliopsida > Magnoliales > Magnoliaceae > Liriodendron > Liriodendron chinense. The sequence goes on from ML058503.1 coordinate 1,258,368, forward strand.
CGTTGGAATGTGGCAGATGCATTACATAGTCCGAATGGCATTCTTTGGTATGCGAAGGTGCCAAATGGGCATGTAAAAGTGGTCTTCTCTTGATCTTCTGGGGCTATCTCAATTTGATTGTAACCGGAATAGCCATCTAGAAAGCAATAATAGGAATGACCCACTAACCTCTTCAAAATTTGATCCATGAATGGGAGAGGGAAGTGGTCCTTCCTAGTGACCGTGTTTAGCTTCCGATAATCAATGCACATACGCCAACCGGTGGTCACTCTAGTTGGTATAAGCTCGTTGTTGGCATTTTCTACGATGGTAATACTGGATTTCTTAGGGACAACTTGGGTAGGACTCACCCATTGGCTATCCGAGATGGGGTAGATGATACACCCATCTAGTAGCTTTAACACCTCAGCTTTGACAACCTCCATCATGTTTGGATTTAGCTTTCTCTGAGGTTGTCTAGTTGTTTTTACATTTTCTTTGAGGTGTATACGGTGAGTACAAACCGAAGAGTCTATCCCCTTGAGATCCGCTATTGTCCAACCTATGACTCCCTATGCTCTTTGAGTAGCTCAATCAACTTGAGCTCTTGGTCTTTCAGTAGGTGAGAGGCAATGACAATCAGGAATGTTTCTTCTTGACCAAATATACATATTTAAGCTCGGATGGCAATGGTTAAAAGTCAAGCTTCGGTGGTTTGATGTTAAACCGTAGAGGCCTTGATGTGGTTGGTGGCAATCTATCAAAATGGGCCTCCATCGCCTAGTACCAACTACCGATTTCTCAATATTCAATGCTTGCACAATTTCACTAATGATGGTGTCTTTGGAATCCTCGAAATGTGCCAAGCATGTCTCCGAGCTTTCTAGTGGTTCAAGTTGGAGGAGCTCTTCTTCTTCAAAAGATTCTAGCATATTTACCTCGAAGAGCTCGTCGTCATCAACATCCTTATGCCTTTTGCCCAAGTGGAACACATTCACCTCTAATGTCATGTTTCCAAATGATAATTACATCACCCCATTCAGGCAATTGATGATTGCGTTTGATATAGCAAGGAACGGGTGGCCTAAAATCACCGGTATTTGAGTGCTAGCATCTATAACCGGTTATGTGTCGAAGACGATAAACTCTACCGAGTAGTAGAATTTGTCAACTTGGACTAGAACATCCTCAACTATCCTTCTCGGTACACGGATGGATCTATCAGCAAGTTGCAATGTGGTTTTGGTGGGTTTTAATTCACCAAGACCCAATTGCTCATATACCGAGTACGGGATCAAGTTTATGCTTGCCCCCAAGTCTAGCAATGCACACTCAATTCGGTAGTCTCTAATGCTACATGAGATTGTGGGACTACCGGGATCTTTAAACTTTGGGGAGGTCTTTTGAGTGAGAATGGCACTCACTTGCTCATTTAGGAAGGCCTTTTGTTGCACATTATATTTGTGTTTAGTTGTGCATAGGTCGTTTAGAAACTTGGCATAAGAGGGGATTTTTTTGATGGCATCAAGCAATGGAATGTTTATCTTGATGTGGACCCTCGTCGTTTCTGCGCTCCCACACAACGTTCTTCTCGTCCCTTCCCCTTTCGGGAAAAGAAGGAGAGGAGGATGCGTGAGTGCGAATCGCCGTTTGTGCCACTGGCTTGCCTCGTTCTCGAGGGCTTTGTTTGGTTGTCGTGTTAAGCTGGATGTGTTTAAATGAGTTTATATAAGACCAGAGTCGCCACTAGCCAATTACTTCGAATCTACAGTCGGCTAGACCCCGTAAAAACGTTAGAGAAGGGGATCCGAAGATTCCTTCCTCTAAGATGACTCCTTTTGATCTGCGGCCAGAGATTCAAGGTAAGGGATCACGGTTACAGGGTGGGAAGAGGTTAAGCACCCCACACACTGCCGGTACCGAAGTACGGTCTCTACTTCACAGAATCGAACTAATACTTGAAAGTCTGTTTTAATCCTCGTACATTCTCATAGATGACATGATGTATGAATGCGGGGCTGAACAGTAAGAGTTTCTGATGGGCAGGTTCCAACAACGGGCAAGCCCAGAGCGTACGCTCGAACTGACGGGTGCTTAATGTAAGACGTATGCAGTGTGCTTGAATAATCAAGGTGCTTTATGGTGAAGCATGAATGCAGGTCTGAACAGTAAGAGTTTCTGATGGGCAGGTTCCAACAACGGGCAAGCCCAGAGCATACGCTCGAACTGACAGGTGCTTAATTTAAGACATATGTAGTGTGCTTGAATAATCAAGGTGCTTGCAGTGAAGCATGAATGCAGGTCTGAACAGTAAGAGTTTCTGATGGGCAAGTTCCAACAACGGGCAAGCCCAGAGCATACGCTCGAACTGACAGGTGCTTAATTTAAGACATATGCAGTGTGCTTGAATAATCAAGGTGCTTGCAGTGAAGCAGGGGGGTTGGAAGAAAAGTAAAACTTATGCTAGATGCAAATGAGATGATGCTGGAAAAAGAGTAGCTAGATGGACGGAGGTGTCGCAAGGGTTGGCTTCGAGTGGTTGGATCAAGACTTGGGTGGCTTGAGAAGCTTGGACCAGTGGTCAGGCTGGGCTGGACCAGGGCTAGGCTCTCCTCACTCGGGCTCTCCTTGGTGGGAAAATGGGCTAAGGGGTGGAGAAGGAAACTCGAATGGACAGACTCTCTCTGGCCGGTTGTTGTGTTGAAATGAGAAGGGGAGGGGGGTATTTATAGCAGCGAGCAGTGGCAGAGCTCATAAATATTTTTGGGCAGCCTGCTATGGGCCGCCCGTACGGCCGTTCCTCGATTTCCAACGAGGTACAGTCGCACCCTCGGGGCTGCTGTTTGACTCGCTGGGTTGACTCAGTGAGTTGACTCAGCGGGTCGACTCGGTGATTTGACTCAGCGGGTTGACTCGACGGATTGACTCGGTGTTTTGACTCGATGAGTTGACTCAGCGGGTTAACTCAGCGGGTTGACTCAGCGGGTTGACTCAGTGAGTTTCACTTTTTTAGGATTTTTTTATTGGCTTTTTTTATGAGGTTTTTTCAGGCTAATGTTTAGGACTGGGTTGACTGGGTTCAGACTTAAACTGGGTTATGGAATGGGGCTTACAAGGGTGAGTTTGGCTGAGTTTGGACTTGGGATTTGGGGGTATGGTCCTCCATTCTTCCAGCTATCTCTACCAACAGTGTAGCCAAAGGTGGGGTGTCTACAGATGCCCCTCTTTGGCAGAGGTTGCGTGCAACCAAATGCCAAAGCGAGTGGACACCCCACTTCTGACCCGGTCATTCATAGATCATGGTCTGAAATCTTTGCTTCCCTTTGCATCTGTGCCAGTTGATCGTCTGGAAATCGATCACTCGCACATACCGCGGAAGTTTGGAGAAAACATTGCGATTGTCCCTGCAGTTTGCTGCAACCTGGGTACCCAATCGCAACCCTTTCATTCCCGATCGGTACTAACATCGGAAAGGTACAATAGAGCCTCTGCGTCGCTAGTCTTACGAGGATACTGACCCTGAGACTGATTGTGTGATGTTTGATGTTTTCCCAGATCACTCCAGGAGTACTTGTTTCGCTTGACTGTCAAAGTGGTTAGACGCCCTGCGTCAGATAGTCTTACGGGATTCTACTACGCCGACTTGGACTCAGTCAAGGTACTTCAGGCATCCACGCCTAGGTGTGTGCGGGTGGACTCTTTCCACCCGATCTGCTGGTTTCGATGCTTGGTTTGCAATTCATTCTTTCCTCAATTGTGGTCTGGAATCCTTGTTGTCCTTTGTATCTGAGTCAGTTGATTGTCTGGAAATTGATAACTCGCACATACCGCGGGAATTTGGAGAAAACGTTGCGATTGTCCCTGCAGTTTGCTGCAACCTGGGTACCCAATCGTAACCCTTTCATTCCCGATCAGTACTAACATCGGAAAGGTACAGCAGAGCCTCTGCGTCCGTAGTCTTACGAGGTTGCTGACCCTGAGACTGTTTGTGTGATGTTTGATGTTTTCCCAGATCACTCCAGGAGTACTTATTTCGCTTGATTGTCAAAGTGGTTAGACGCCCTGCGTCAGATAGTCTTACGGGATTCTACTACGCTGACTTGGACTCAGTCAAGGTACTTCAGACATCCACTCCTAGGTATGTGCGGGTGAACTCTTTCCACCCAATCTGTTGATTTTGATACTTGGGTTACAATTCTTCGTTTCCACCTGTTCAAATGGTTTCTTTGACCGAGCCTTTTGGCTTTCATCTTTTTGTATCTTGGCACGTGGTATGACCGCACTGACACTAGAGTTCAGTTCGACCGTACTTTGAGTGCATTGGATCCGATGGTCTCCGGGGAAACCGCGAGATATCAGATCTTATTTGATTTTTGCGTCGACTCCTACCCAAAGATATGGAAGATCTCCTGGTGTGTTGGAGGCAGAACGCTCTACTGAGAAAATATTTTTTGGATTTTTGAAAAGATACCCACTCTGGGGAGTGATACTCCGTGGGGTTTTTATTTACAAATGGAATTATTTTTTTTTCTTTTTTTGAAATGGAAATCTGGTTTGCATGCGCCTCCACTAGGGATGCCTGTGGGGTCTTTGGCTAACCGACTTTTATTTTGAAAGCAGGTAAACATGATGATTGATGCGATGGATGCTGATGCATGGAGATGCATGATGAATGCATGGCTTTGGCTCATTCTCTTTCCATTTGACGATTTTTCTTTTGCTGGAGATGCAGAGAATTCTGAGCTTATTGCTTCCAGGGTTGTGCTCCCCTGGGGTTTTTTCTTTTTTATGCGGATGTTTGGTCAGCGGGTTGGTAAAGATCCCGACCCGTGGTCGATCAGGTCCATCGTCCCAAGATGCTGTTTCTTTGCGAATGAGAATGTACGAGGATGCTATCCGACTTTAAGATGTTCTTCTGGGCATACTTGTGATTGAGATGGTGTTTGGTTGCCCGTTTTGGTCAAAATCCCAATTTGCGGGTGATCGGATCCTTCATCCCATACTGTGAAGTGAGCGGAGTTCAAGACTCCTGAAGTGTAGTGCTGGGGAATAGTGACCATTTTTGTGATTTTTGTAAATATGTGGTCCGGATCTTTTACCTGAGTAGTCAAGGATAGAGATCGGTTATTGAAAGCAAAGGAAATATTTTTGTGATTTTTGAAATATTTTCTTTAAAAGCAAGAGAAATATTTTTGTGATTTTGGACAATATTTTGTAATGTTTTGGTATTTTGTGATTTTTTTTGAAATGCAGGGAAAAGTGTGGAATTTTCATCCACTTCCAGCTTCTACTGCTGGTAAGGCACCCGATCCATTTTACGTCAGCGAGCAAGACGAGTCTCACACAGTTAAGTGCCGTAGTTTTACATCTTCGGATGAGGAGATTTTGAGGGTTTTCAGTCAACACACCCACAAAGTTGCCTATTCCTCATGTGCAATGCACATAGACCACGTATCGTCCGACGGACTCCTTCGGCCACAAAATGAGCCACATCCTCACATTTCCCTTAGTCAATCCAGTTTGGGGCCTTACGTTGCTCACAATTCCGTGAGGGTGCGCTCCACCTCCCAACATCCTTAATCCCCTTCATGAGTTTTAGGAACAGGGAACATCCGTCATATTCAACAGCGACTTCCAAATCAAGGTTGTCTATCATGGTGCGTTCAACATGAACAGGATTGCGGAGTTCTACCCGCCTCAGCCCTTAGCTGTTTAAAAGATTCCAGACACTTGTACGATCAAGTGTCAGCCATGCCTGGAATAGGTTAGGAAAGATAGCCCCCGAGAAGTTAATCCCAGTGTAGTTTTAGGTCTTCGGACCACTGGAGATGAATTTGTGCAGTTGAAATTTTTGGTGAATCATTTTTTTTTTTGTGTTTTTTGGAAAAAGTTTCAGATTTCAGCTCGAATGATCGAGATTGATGCTGGTTTTTGTGGAAAGCTTTAAAATATTTTTGGTATTTTTGAAATGATCCGGGTTATCGAACCTTGATCAAGGCTGATGCCGGTTTTTGGTTGAAAGCAAGAAAGGTCCCCCGAGAAATTAATCCCAGTGTAGTTTAAGGTCTTCGGACCATAAAAAAACTTTATGTACATGCTGAAAGTACATTCTTTTTTGTGATTTTTCGAAAACTGTTCCAGGTCATAAAATCTCAATTTTGAACGGTCAAGATTGACACTGGTTTTATTGGAAATCTCTCGGGATTTTGTTCCCGACGTAGTTTAAGGTCTTCGGACCAAAAACTGTACAAAAGGGGGCAGACACATTTTTTTTCATTTTCGAAATGATCCAGATCATCAGATCTTGGCTTGAACAGCTGGGATTGATGCTGGTTTTTATTAAAAATCTCTCGGGACGTTTGATCCCGACGTAGTTTAAGGTCTTCGGACCAGAAACTGTAAAAATAGAGCCTATATTTTTTTTTTTTTTTAAATGATCCAGACCATCAGATCTTAGCCTGAACGGCTAGGATCGATGCTGGCTTTTATTAAAAATCTCTCGGGATGTTGATCCCGACGTAGTTTAAGGTCTTCAGACCAAAAACTGCACATGACAGGGAAAACCTATTTTTGTTCTTTTTTGGAAAACATCCAGTATCAACGGATCTTGATTCGACGATCCAGACTGCTACCGGTTTTTATTAAAAAGTCGCTCGGGATCTTGATCTCGACGTAGTTTAAGGTCTTCGGACCCAAAACATGTACAAGAGAGCAGCAATCCAGGTTGGAGACTACGGGAATTCTTCTTGGAATGGTTCGAATCATCAGGTCATACCCTTGGATGGTTGAGATCACTGTTTGACCAAGTCAATCTTTTTCTTTCTTTTCCTTGAAAATTTCATGGAACTCTTCCACATCATCAAGCCAATTTCTCCCCAATTTCTCACAAGATGAGATTTTGGTGAGATCTCTTCTTTTTTCTCACCATTCTCTTCCATCACTTCATTCTTACATGGAGGTACAAGATTCACTTGCAACCACCCTTCCCAAGGAGGAGTTCTTCCCAAGGAGAGGGGAGGAGAAGTCCATTCACCTAGGTAGGGGGTAGGATGGCCTCCTATGGGCAGCCCGGACGGTCTCTGACCCCCGGTTTCTTCGGTGGGTTGGGTAAAAGGGTGCCCTCCCCTTTTCTATATAACATGGGGCACCCTTGCCCCCTTCAACGTGCAATCTCTCTCTTTTCTCTCTCACACTCTCTCTTTTTTCAAGTTTTCTTTCTCTTCTTTGGTGGTCCTTTGCTCTTTTCAAGTGGTGGGCCTTAGAGAAGTTTTAGGACAGCAAGGTGGTCCCTCTTTGGTGAGTGGTAAAGGTATGGACCACTTCCTTTCCCTTTTCTTGTCCTTTTCCTTCTTCATTATCTCTTCTCATGACTCTTTTCTTTTTCCATGTAGTTATTCCAAAAAGAGTGAGGGTGGGCCCAAGTGTTTTTGGCCATTTTCTAAATCTCAAGTCTTTTTCAAAGGTGGTGCATGGAGGAGGACATTGCAAGCTCTCCACTTCATTTTTTCTTTCTTCTTTTCACACTCCCTTCATGTGTATGTAAAGGGTGATTCTGCCATGTCATCAAGTGTGCATGGCAAAATACTCTATCTTTTTCATGGGAGTTGGGCCTCTCTTCATATGTATCAAATGGGCTCAAAGTGAAGTCATGGCCCTTGGTGTATTTGGTGGGCCCAATGCTTCATTTTAGGCTCCCTCATGCTTTCTTGCCCTTGTCATTTTTCCTTAATGCTCTTCCTTTCTTTTCCATCTTCTTTTCAAGGTTTGGGCCCATGGGCATGGTAGGGTCCATCTCAAATTTTGGGCTCATGGGGCTCACTTTAGGTGACCCCATCTTTCTTCACATATGTATGGACCAAGATGACTAGCCCATTCTTCATTTTGGATCTCAAGTGGGCTAGATTTCCTAGTTGGGCCTTTATGGGCAAATGATCCAAGCCTTCCACCATCTCTTGATTATGATGTACATCCTTGTACAAAGTGTGGTGGGCTCCTTGGAGTTTTTCATGTGGATGGGCTTTTGGGCCTTCATTGAAGCTTGGATTTCTTTGGACCATGTGTGCACCACTACACTTTGTCCATTGTAGGCTTTTTTCCTTTCATGCTTTTTCTCTTTTGATGGATGGAGGACTTGAGTTACTTGGTCATCTACAAGTCCCACGAGTGAGTTGTTCCATCAATCTCACTAAGTTCAAATGGTTTTTCCTTGTGGTAGGGATGTGGTTCTCAAGAGTTTCCCCTTAATGTTATCAACCTCAAATGGATGATCCTCAAGTGAGCTATCCATACAACTATGGCTCCTTGATCTTTTCTTTGGGGGCTTGGTGGGTCATCCACCATCATTCTCAAGTATGAGTGATTTCTTCTTCAATTTGTGAGAAAGAATGATACCCATAAGTTGCCCATTTTTGTCCCATGCTTAGGGACATTTTGGATTTTGATCTTCAAGTGGGCTATGTGTACCATTCTTATCCATTTTCATGATGGTTGGGTGACTCATCAAGCCATGCCCTTGTGTGCTCAAATGGTCTCCTTGTTTTGTAAAGAAATTGGTGCACATAAGTTGCCCAAACTTGCCTTTTCATGGGCATTTCCACCTTTGACTCCTCATGTGGGCTATGTGCATCAAAATTCTTACCATTGGCCTCTTTGATTCATATGTTTCTGGGTAGACCTCCTTGTTGTATTCTCATGGTCAAAACTTTCATCAAGATGAGGCACATAAGGTTGCCCATGGTTAACCCATGAATGGGTCCTCATGTTCTTCAAAGTAGGCTATGTGCTCTCTCCAATCCATTGAGATGAGTCATTTGGGTTGCTCTTGGGGGCCCACTTCCCTCCTATTCTCCACTTGTCCATGTACACGTGTAAAAAGGTGGAAACACCTTAAATGAGAATCATGGCCTTGGCATAAAAGTGGACCAATCCTTGGCCACATATAGACTTTGAAAAGGGATTTCTCATGTGAAGTAGGATTCTCATCCTTTGTTGATCTCATGGCACTTGAGTGCATCTGTTGTCTAAAATGTGTCCTTGGATGATGGACTTTCCTTGCCCAAGACATGCCATGCAACCCTCTTTAAGGTGGGCCTTACTTTCTCCAATGGGCCCAACACATATCCTAGGTGACACATGGAGTTGGACTTTAGATCTTGCATTTAAATGTGAGCCCAATCCCATGGGTTTCCTGGATGGTAATTTGGATTTTAACGGGTAAAGGGATAGGGACTTACCTTGCCAAGCTTGTAGGATTCAATGGCGGATGGTACCAGAGGTCGCCGAGTGATTGATGAGGATGATCCTGCCTTCATCGTCCGCCGAGGGGACCACATGTGTTCCTTAGCTATGGAGCATCAACCTCTTCCTGCTATCAAGGGTCGAGGTACCAGGGATCACTGGGACAACTGGGTGAAGGATCCACAGCCCTTGCTTGAACGAGTACTGGATGGTACTCCTTTTGCTAGCCTCCTCACCTTACGTTTTCATAACAACGATGCTAACCGCATGATGCTCGCGGCCCTTTGCGAGAGATGGCGGGACGAGACCCACACCTTCCAGCTCCCTTGTGGTGAATGGGGAATAACTCCCCTGGACATTTATATGCAAGTAGGCTTTCCATTTCATGGAACAGTTATTCCTCAAGTCAGCTCTCTGGCTCCCCTCACTTCCACTGACTGGCTACGGCTCGTCGGTGATGTCCCACCCGAGAGTGAATTCCAAGGCCATCAAGTAAAGATGCGATGGTTCTACAACACTTTTGCCTCCGTCATCCCCACCACCGAGCAAGAGGCCCTCCACAAAGCCCAGGCCATGATCACTTATGCCTTCGGGTCCTTCCTTTTTTGCCATGCGAATGAGAGGGTTGATCCTAAGTTTCTTTGTTTAGTCAAGGATCTTCATCATCCCTATAACTGGAACGGGGCTATCTTGACCCATATCTTCGAAGGTCTGGACAAGACCTGTCGGCATAGCCGGTCATTCACAGGTTTTTGGCCTGTCGTTGAGGTATCTCTTCTTTCACCTTTCCTGAAGGCTTTCACCTTCTTTCTCTCTCTGACCATTAGATGTGCTTTTTGCCCAGACCTGCTTTTATGACCATTTTCCCCATCTCGCGCCGAGGATGCGTGACGATGTTGAATCCTCTTTGTATCGCCACATGTACTGGCACAAGCAAAACCGTCAGCGGAACTCCCGAGTTTCTGGGGACAATTGGCGTGCTGACATAGACGGGCTGACCATCGAAGATGTAAGTGTCTTGTTTTTCTTATCCCTTATGCTGCTCTATAACTGATTGTGGTGACCTCATTTGCTGCAGCTCGCTCGGATGCCGTATGCCAGCTTCCCTCTCTATTATACCCCCCAGCTTGTTGAGGCATATGATGCTTCATGTCTCCGTATCATACTTTCCGACGCTGAATCTTTTCAGTGGTATCTGGGCGAGAGGTTGCTTCGGCAAGTCACTGGGGTGGCTCGGGTCCCCTGTTCTGCACCTCCTCCAGCTGCTCGGATCCCAGCTGATGAGAGAGCTGAGGCTCTCGTGGGCCAGCCCGGATTTCGTTTCACGATCCCGGATCGTGACTATAATGAGTGGTATCTGTTGTACGGCCAGGGGCCTCTGCTTCCTTCGCTCTATGTTCCAGGGGGTCGTCGCAGGTACGCTAGAGGATCAGTGACAGCTCCTTTGATGGATCTTTATCGTCGGGAGCGGGACGAGAGGAGGGACGATGACGACTATGTTGGCGACTTGTAGCCTGCTTTTGTATTCAGTTTACTTGATGGATGGACTTCTTCTCTTTGCTCTTACCCACTTTTGTTTCAAAATCTTTTGAATGAATATACAATCTTAATTCTTCTCAGATTACTTGATGACGCTTGGATGCTTTGATTTCTGATTCAGTCTTTAATGATTTGTGGAAGATGAGCCTTCTTAACTGCATGAATGATGACTTGAACGGTTCAGATTGCTTGATTAGGCCTTGTGGGCCCACTTGATGATTAGATCTTGGATTCTGGCCCTTCCTTGATGATCGAACCTTTGATCTTGCTGCTCCATGACTTGTGTAAGCTTTCCAATGGTTTGGATCCTGATGACCTAGCCCTTGAATGGTTCAGATTGATAGTTTCGGCCCTGTGGGCCCACTTGAGACCTTGGCTTTACTTTGGGGCACCTCTTTTGATGATTCGCGAGGCTAAGAAGGCTTCTCATGGTGTGGATGATGGCTTGAACGTCTTAGATCGCTTGACTTGGCTTTGTGAGCCCACTTGATGATTAGATCTTGGATTCTGGCCCTTCTTTTGATGATCAGACCTTTGATCTTGTGGTTTGATGGCTCATGTAGGTTCTTCGATGGTTTAGATCTTGATGATCTAGTTTTTGAATGACTTGGATTGCTTGTGGCCCCCACTTGATCACCTTTCCTTCTCTTTGACTTGATCAGCCATGTTCTGGCTGCATTGCTTCGTGATTGGACCGGTGGGGTACCTTTTATATGATCTTGATCAGCCTCAATCGAAATCTGGAGTGGACCGGAGCCTTGGGCGGCCCATGGAGTGCCATCTGCTGACGTGGACTGTCAGCCTCACCTACCAAGAACCCTGGAGCCAATCCCGTGGAGAGAGAAGGAGCGCGTCCGTACGGGCGGCCCAGAGCAGGCCGCCCAAGGCTCGCCTCTTGAGCGGCCTGGGCTAGCTCGGGTTCGGACATTCCCTGCTGTCCTTTTCTCTTGTCCCCACATTCTCTGCACTGGATCATTCGATTCCAGCCATGAATCTTCCTTTTGTCCCTTCTTTCCTTCTCTTTTTGTCTTGTTCTTTGTTGATCCTCTCTTGGGCAGCCATTGATGATGGCTTGGGGGCCATTGTGGGAGAGGTCAGTGGGTCCCACACTCCAGTAATTGGTGAGGGCTTTAAAGATGGTGAGGTACCTTTGATTAATGGTGGAGATGGAGCATTAAGTGGGGGTATTGATGAGGGGTTAGGGATGGTGGTTGGTGGAGCTTTGAATAGCTCCATTAATGGTGGGATGGCTGGAATTTCAGATTTGAATGGGCCCCTCATTATGGGAGAAATGGATGGTATGGATGGGATGGGGAGATGGGACATAGGTGAGGCTATGCATCCCTTGAGTGTGGGCCACATGGATGATGTGATGGATGGTGGTGATGGGGGTATGATGGACATAGATGGGCTGATCTCATGCTTGGATGGTACGGATGGTTCAGATGATACCTTTGACGGTTTGGATGCTCTTGATGAGGGCCGAGATGTGCGGCATACTTGTTTGGGTGGACTTGATGTGGTCATTGATGATGTCCCCCTGATGATGGACGGTGTGGATGCCTCGATGATCCCTTTGATAGGCCAGGATGATGACTGGATTCATGATTTCCTGCTGGAGGGGGCTGCAGGTCCAGATCTGACCGTTGATTCTTCGATTGGGGTTGCCGGGACCCTTTTTGATGGTTCAGATGCATTTTTCGACGGTCAGTTTGGCCAGGATGCCACGATGTACAGTGTGATCTTTGCTGGCCGCCTTTTTGATGGGGAGTATCGTCCTTCTCCTGATCGTCGGTCTTTTGCGCACTCTGTTCATGAGGTGGGCGAGTCTTCTCATGCGGCTGAGGTTATGACAGTTTCAGATAGTAATGCGACTATATCAGATATAGCTGTTACTGAGGGCAGGTCAAGGGCTGTCGAGTCTGCAGAGGTTCCAGCTTTTCCTTCTCCTTCGCCCGTTGACCTTCCGATCCTTGATGAGCCATCATTGACTTTTGGGCCTTTTGTTCTTGAGCGGGTACCAGTGAGGACTTGTCAGCTGCTTCCTCGTCCTTCTTGCTCGCCACGGCTGCTTGCTTGGCTTGATAGCTTGTCAGCTTATGAGATTCGGGATTTGGAGTCCTATGGCTTCGGCAGTTTGATTCATATGGCTAGAGTTCATATTGATTGGAGGATGCTTGGAGCTGCCTTGATTGACTGGGTCCCTTCGTTGAACTTGTTCTCGTTCAACGATATGGAGATGGGACCCTCTTTGGAGGAGCTTGCACGCTTGACAGGCCTACCCTGGGATTATTCTCAGTATTTCTCGCCGAAGACGTCACCAAAGACTGCTACACCACAGAACTGGTTCGGGATCCCCTATCTTGTTCGGCCTGCAGCCACTGGCCAGGATGCTGTAGTGTTCTCTTTGGACTTACTGTATGATCTTTTTTCGGGTCTTCAGAGTGTGGCCGATTCTACCTTTGCTCGGAACGCACTGATGTTCTGCTTGATAGCTGAGGTGCTATTCTTGGGATGGCGCAGGTCCCAGACTCCTTTGCTCTTTGAGGCGATGAGCCGAGCTATCCGACGGCAGGGGATCATTTCTCTCATCTTGGCCGAGCTGTTTAATGGGCTGACTGACTGCGCCCTAGGCCGCACTCGTTTCCTTCGCGGCTGCTGTGCCTTTCTTCAGGTATCTTTTCCACCTTTTTTTTCTTCTCGCTTTGTTAGGAATTGCTTGGCTCTAGCTGAACTTCTTTTCCTTTTTGTGATCAGGTCTGGCTATGGGAGCGTCTTTCTTTGACTGTTCCTGTACCCCTTCCTGGCATTCCTAGCTCTGACATCATGCGTTATATCGTGGAGTTCCTTCCGCATACAGCTAGGATGAGCGAGCCCTTGTATCGCAGGATGTTTGCTGAACTTCGTGACTGGAACGTTCGTTGGGAGTCATCTTGGCTTTCACTTTCTCCAGTGCTTTGTGATGCACACCGCCTTCCTCTGACGTTGGTAGGCTTTCGATCTTACTTTTCTTACCATCCCATCCGGTTCCTGCGGCAGTTTGGGTATGAGCAGGATGTTTCTCTTTTCGCTTTCACGGGTATCGGGCGTCGAGCACTTCCCTCTAGATCCTCTGACTTCAGGACCCGGATTGATTGTTCTTGGGCAAATTACCTGACTGCTGATTTGCTGGGTTTTGAGCTGCGGACTTTTCCGATGGTGACCGCCCCATATCAGTACTGGGTTGCTGAGCAGTCTTTGTATCGACGTATCCCTTGCTGGCACCAGACTGCTGATGAGGATGAGCAGGATATCCTTGGAGATGCTGGCTCTTCATCCGGTTCGTATGAACCTTTTGAGGAGCGCCCATTCATTGATCCTTGCTTCCTTTTGGCCACTCATGGCCATCTGCTGTCTGAGATCTCTGCACTTCGGTATCATTGTGAGATGATGTCGAGGAGATTGGCTGCCGATTAGAGATTGTCTGATGAGGAGACAGCGATCCGTACCCTTGAGCGCGATGAGGCACATTACCTGCGTATGGAGGTGAGCAGGTTGAGAGAGAGACTATCTTTTTATGAGTCAGAGAACCTGCCTGGTGTGGCTGAGAAGGAGGGTAGAGATTGATTGTGTTGGCCACCTGCACATTCCTTTTTGCATATATGATTGATGATGATGCATATATTTTTTTGTATTTTTTTGAAAAAGCTGACATGATATGTGTAAAAGAAATATGATGCATTTAATTAAAAAGAGAAAACTGTTTGAAAATCTACTGTGCCATGAGTTGTCTTGTGAGTGTGTGTCTGGATTTTTGTGTTGGGATATAGGAATCAGAACTGGAGCTCGGTCAATGCTTTGACCGATGTCTCGAGATTTGACTTATGTGATCCTTTGGTTCCCTAGAGGTGTAGGCAATGGAAACTGTTGCTTCTTGAGATTGTCAGAGTTTGTAGAGCTCTTCGCTCCTGACTGCTCTTCTTGTTCTTGAACTGTAACTGCTTGAGCCGATCTGGACCGTCTGATTTCTTGGTACCTGCACTTTTTGTTTTTTTTTTTTCATTCGAGCCATTTTTGCCTGCAGCGCTCTTTCGAGTTTTCACCACAGCCGGCCTTTTTCCCGTCATTTTTGCCCGTGGCGCCCTTTCGGGTTTTCACCACGTCCCGGGTATTTGATCTTGCCTGCCCCTTGGCAGCTATGCTGTTTTTACCCTTGGCGCCCTTTCGGGTTTTCACCAAGTCCGTCCTATGCCCACTGTTTTTACTCGGAGCGCCCTTTCGGGTTTTCACTCCGCCCTCTTTGTTTAGGCACACATTTTTTTTTCTTTTTTGTTTTTTTTTCTTTTTTTTCTGAATCTTTGGATAGCTGCGGCGGCTGGAGGTCGGAAATCCATCGTTGCCGGCCGATGGCAGTCTTTCAGCCCTTATCCTGAGTTATGATAATAGAGTTGTCGGTCTTTGCTAAAGACCCTTCTGAGATGAATGGATGGATGACTGTGTTTCTTCTTGGACTGATTTTTTCTTGGGTGCCTTGTTTTGGCTTCCCTTTTTCTTTCTCTTTTCTTTTTTTTTCTTTTTCTTTTGTATTCTTTTTCTCTTTTTTTTTTGTCTTTTCCTTTTGAATCCCCTTATTTGAAACACTTATTGGTGGACGGAAATGATTTCTCAGAGGTCTCAGCTTTGACCTCTTGACTTCAGCTCTATTAAAGTAACTTTTGATAAGGTCAGAATAACTTACCCGTGGAAGATCTTCACATTGTCGACATTGGTTGGCTCAGGAAGATCCACTCCTCTCATGCTGGTGAGTCTGAGGGCGCCTCCGGAAAGTACTTCTTTGATGATCAGTGGCCCGTCCCACGAGGGTTTAAACTTTCCTCTGGGATTCGGAAGGTGCGACGGTAGAATCTTCTTCATGACCATGTCGCCTACCTTGAAACTTTTTTTTCGGACTCTCTTGTTGTAAGCCCGAGCGATCCTTTTCTAATAACACTGAGAATGACTTAGCGCACGCATGCGCTTTTCATCTGCTAGCTGCAATTGATCGAATCTGGCCCGTTGCCATTCTCCTTCTTCAACTCCGCTTTCTGATAACACCCATAGCGATGGTATTTCCATCTCGACTGGTAGGACTGCTTTCATTCCGTAGGTAAGCTCGAAAGGAGTAACGCCCGTAGCAGATCGTACAGACGTTCGATAGGCCCAGAGTGCATATGGGAGCATATCTGACCAATCTCGATAGGTCACGACCATCTTCTCGAGTATCCTGACAATTGTCTTGTTTTCGGCTTCTACCCCACCATTCATCTGGGGACGGTAGGGGCTTGATCGATGACGTTGGATCTTGAATTTGCTGAGGAAGTCATCCATCTTCTTGTTGACGAACGGGGTCCCATTATCTGTGATGATAACATTAGGGATTCCATACCGGCATATGATGTTGTTCTTTATGAATTTGATCACCTGAGATGCTGCAATCGTGGTGTAGGAGGCTGCCTCTACCCACTTGGTGAAGTAGTCGACTGCTACAAGTATATACTCATGACCATTTGATGCTTTAGGACTAATCTTGCCAATGATGTCGAGTCCCCACATGGAGAAGGGCCAGGGGGTGGTCAGGTTGTATAACTCTGATGATGGGGCATGGATTTGATTCGCATGCTCCTGACACTTGAAGCATTTTCTGATGTGCTGGCAACAGTCTGTCTCCATGGTGAGCCAATAGTAGCCGAGTCGTAGAATCTTCTTTGCATCATGTGCCCGTTCATGTGTGGGCCACAGATTCCTTCGTGTATTTCTCCCATGATCTTTGCAGCTTCTGTTTCATCGACGCATCGAAGGAGGATGTGATTATAGGATCGCTTGTAAAGAACTTCGCCACTGATGGTGAACTGGCATGCCAAACGCTGAATGGTTCGGCAATCTGTTGTTGTTGCTGACTCTGGATACTCCTGGGTTTCGAGATATTGCCTGATGTCGGCATACCAGGGTTTGTCAGGGACTGCTTCGGCTTCTTCTATTTGCAGGCAAAAAGTAGGTTCTTCTTGAATTTCGACTGTGAGCTCCCATTCTGAAGCTCCTTTTGGTATCTCGAGCATTGATGCAAGTGTGGCGAGAGAATCTGCAAACTGGTTCTTGGCTCTGGGCATGTATGAGAAGGTGACTTCTTTGAACTCCTCGATCAAATTTTCAAGATACACATGATATGGTATCAACTTCTCGTCCTTGGTTTTCCATTCGCCGTTGGTCTGATTGATGATAAGCTGTGAGTCTCCAAATACTCGTAGCTTCTTGACGCCTAAGATTATGGCTTCCCTTAAGCCAGCGATGCATGCTTCGTACTCTGCCATGTTGTTGGTGCATTCGAATGGCATGCGCCTTGAGATTGGAATAGGGACATCATCTGGAGAGTAGAGGATCGCTCCAATACCACTCCCTTTAGAATTTGCTGCGCCGTCGAAGAATAACGTCCACTCATCTCTTTTCTTTTCTTCTTCTTCAATGAGCAAGAGATCTTCATCAGGGAAGAATGTCTTGAGTGGTTGATAATCCAGGAGGGAGTGGGCCGCAAGATGATCGGCGGGGGCCTGTCCCTTGATTGCCTTCTGAGTGACATAGGTGATGTCGAACTCAGATAGGAGTAGCTGCCATTTAGCTATCCTTCCCGTGAGTGCCGACTTCTCGAACAAGTACTTGAGCGGATCCATGTGAGCGAGGAGGAGAATAGGGAATGCAATCATGTATTGACGGAGTCGCTGAGTTGCCCAGACTAGGGCGAGGCAGGTCTTCTCGATCGGGGAATACCTGGTCTCGTAGTCAGTGAACTTTCGGCTCAAATAATATATTGCTTGTTCCTTCTTCCCGGTCTCGTCGTGCTAGCCGAGGACACAGCCAATGACTTCTGCTGCTACCGAGATGTATAACAATAGTGGTCGTCCAGGAGTGGGCGGCACTAGGACTGGAGGATTCATGAGATATTGCTTGATGCGGTCGAAGGCGACTTGGCAATCCTCATTCCATTCCTTCGGAACATTCTTTCGAAGGAGCTTGAAAATGGGCTCGCAAATAGGTGTGAGCTATGCGACGAAGCGACTGATGTATTGAATTCTGCCGAGGAAGCCACGAATTTCCTTCTCTGTTCTAGGAGGGGGCATCTCGATGATTGCTCTGGTTTTGGTCTCGTCGACCCTGATGCCATCCTCACTCACCATAAAGCCGAGGAGCTTACCTCCCATTGCACCGAAGACACATTTCTGAGGGTTGAGACGGAGCTTGTACTTTTCTAATCTGTTGAATAACTTCTTCAGATCTTCAAAGTGTCCTTCAATTGTGCGAGATTTGACGATCATGTCGTCCACATATACTTCAAGCTCTTTGTTCATCATGTCATGGAATAATGCTGTCATTGCTCGCTGATATGTTGCTCCTGCGTTCTTCAGACCGAACGGCATCACCCTGTAACAGAAGGTTCCCCAGGGAGTGATAAATGATGTCTTCTCGCGATCTTCGACGGCCATCTTAATCTGATTGTAACCTGAGAACCCGTCCATGAATGAGAAGATCTTGTATCCAGCAGTGTTGTCGACCAGAGTGTCGATATGTGGCAAAGGGAAGTCATCTTTTGGACTGGCTTTATTGAGATCTCGGAAGTCGATGCACATTCGAACCTTCCCATCCTTCTTTGGTACTGGTACGATGTTGGCGAGCCATTCAGGGTAGTTGGAGACTACCAAGAATCCCGCATTGTACTGCTTGATGACTTCATCTCGGACTTTCAGAGCCCATTCTGGCTTCATTCTTCGAAGTTTCTGCTTCACTGGCTTCATATCTGCCTTGGTTGGCAGATGGTGTACAACGAGCTCTTCATCGAGCCCCGGCATGTCTTCATATGAGAACGCGAAGTTGGACAATCTTGGAGCTAGGAACTCTATCATTTTCTGTTTTATCTCAGGTGGCAACAATTTTCCAATGCATACTTCCCTAGGGATCTCAGGCGTCCCCAAGTTTACTATCTCAAAATCATCGGCTACAACATTGGCTTTAGATTCGAACTTTTTGAGGAGATCCTCTAGTTCGGGAGCAGGATCATCATCTTCCTCGTCTCGAGCTTCGTCCAGACCCATGAGATTGAAGTCTAATTCGATGTCGAAATCATATGATTCGACTTCAAACCCATGTGACTCTTTAGACGAACTTGGCACACTATTGAATGCAGGAAAAGAAATATTTTTTGGTTTTTGAGATTTTTCTGAAATGGAAATTTAGATGTTTTTGGCTTTTGAAAGTTTTTTATTTTTTTGGTTTTTTAAAATTCATGGGACTTTGAACAAGCAGGCATTGCAGACCATGATTGAGCCCAACTTGTTCCAAAGTTCCGGTCGCTGCTTAAACAGGCGTTTTTTTTGGAAGCCAGAGCCCTCAGATGGCTCTTTGGCTGATTCAAAAGTTAGGGGAACGGATGACCATTCAGGACCCCACACTTCCTCCCCTGAAGAGGTGGGGGTTGATGATTTGGGTGAAAAATCATGGTCTAGCCCAATGACCATGATTTCTTGTTGGTCGGGTTCGAGATCTGAGTCGTACTCAGTCCCTCCTGGATCACTTACTTCGCATTGCAGTTCGTCTGGTTCCACAGTGAGACACAAGTTTGGAATCTGGACATCAGACCAATCTAGGGCTGGCCATTTCCCTTTCTTGGTCCAATGGATGGGCTGCTTCTGCCCTTGGCTGATGATTGATGATGTTGATTCTGTAGAGATGGGCGAGTCATGCCCCTTGCTGATTGATGTTGAGATGGGCAAGTTGTGCCCCTGACTGGCTGGAATTGAAGTGGGCAGGTTGTGCCCCTGGTTGGTTGATGCTGAAGTGGGCAAGTCGTGCCCCTGGTTGGGAGCAGGTGTCAGAGTAACCTGATCCTGAAGCTGCTGTATTTGACTTCCTTCTTCATCTTCATCATTTCCTTCTTCTTCTGGAGGCTTAGATGGTTCGAGAATCTGCTCCCATCGAATGGGGGGCCACGTGGCCCAAACTAGGCTCATCGGGAGGCCTTTGTGTAATGCAGTCGGTTGATTCCCTCCTGGATCTTTGCAAGGTTCTCCTGGCTTGACGAATTGAATGGGTGAGCACCGAAATTTCTTCCTTCTTTTGTCCATGAAGGTTGTCTTGTATCCGAGTCCCCATTTGTGTTGGTTATATATCAGCGGTACCTTTCTGGACTTGAAGTGATTCTTCATTTGGTATTTGAGGCTCAGACGCTCTGCCGGTGAAAAGACACGGTCCACCCTTATTAGTTCTGGATTGGCGATAGAGTTCACAGTCTCGAATTCGAAACTGTGAAACGGGATGTCTTCTTCAGAGTGCTGGATATCGATGACCGGGATGTCTGGTTCAGTGGCAGCAGCATTGGAAGGAATGATGAACTCCTTCTCTGCATGGATAGAGATCACTTGATTTCCACAGATGTATTTCACTTGTTGATGCAGGGTTGACGGCACAGCTCCAACCTTGTGCAGCCAAGGTCGTCCGAGCAACATGTTGAAAGAGGCTGATATATCCAGGATTTGGAATGTGATGGTAGAGATTTCCGGACCTATCTGTACCTCTATGTCGACCTCCCCTTCCACTGATCGGCGAGTGTTGTCGAATGCTCTGACACATATGGTGCTGGGTCAGAATGAAGAAGGATTGATCCCCAGACGTTTCGCGGTCTTGAGTGGGCAGACGTTTAAGCTTGAGCCATTATCGATAAGGACCAGTGGGACGCAGAGGTCTTTATATCGTAAGGCTATGTTGAGGGATCGCCCATGATCTCGTCCTTCTGGTGGCAACTCATTATCGGTGAAGGTGATGGCGCATGGAGCCAGGAGTTGTCCAATCATCAATGCTATCATCTTTGGTGCCGTATCGGAGGAGACGTGAGCATCGCTCAAGGTTTTGGCAAACATTTCTCGGCGTATGCGAGATGTGCAGAGTAGCTCCCATACTGAGATTTGAGCAGGGATTGACTTGAGCTGAGTCGCCACATCGTATGCGGCTTCATTTTTGTTACCGAGGCCTGAAAGAGCGCCTTTGGGATCTCCTCTGTTCTGATTATCTCTTCGGATGCAACGCCCGTTGGGATTCATGTTCCCTACTACCGCACATTCTGGATAGTGCCATGGGACCTCTTTATAATTTTCCTCACCTTTGCCTTCTATGACCACCGGTTCTTGCAACGGTGCTGGTGTGGGTACCAGATCTTCCTCGTATGGAGCTTTTACCTTGAGGACTACATTGTTGCCTGGGCTGAAGGGGTAATATCGAGGCTTGTCTTCATAGATCACATAAGGTCGCGGTCCTGGTTTGACCGTTCCTGGAGCAGGAGGCTCCCATGGAATGAATACTGGTCCTCTTGATATAGCAGGGGGTTTCTCTGTTCGTCCCAGTTGCCGTAGTGTGATTGACACGCCTCCGAGATTTGCCCCTTGCAATATGACTGGCTCAACTGGAGGAGCTCCTTCTAATACAATGGGTTCTTGCTGCTGATGAGTATGGTTCCTCCGTTGTGAATTGTATTGTTCTTGTGCTGGAGTTGCCCCTTGCAAGACGACAGGTTCGTATGTGGGCTCAATGTATGATTGTGCCCCTTCCAGGACGACTGGTTCCCAACATGAGGGGCCGTAAGATGCCCCTTGCACAACTGGCACATCGTATGGAAGTGCTCCTTCGAGTACTACTGGCTCGAGGACTGGAGGAGAAAAGGGACTTGCCCCTTGCATGATCGGAGGAGGTTTTGTCGGCCTATAATTATAGGCATGAATGGACTGGATAGGGGAGAAGAAGCGATCGAGGCGTTCTTCTTCTTCTATGCTATTGACAGTGGGGCCTCGAGATGAACTGAGATCCGTTGGGTGCTGAGGCAGAGGATTTTGAAGGATGTTGGTGGAAGCTGCTGGAGAATTTCCAGGGACCGAGATAATGATCTTGCGGTCATCAATTAGGTCTTGTATGGCATTCTACAAAGTATAGCATCGATCAGTGGTGTGGCCACGCCCTTGATGATAGGCACAATACTCATTTTCTTGGTAGTTCGGTGGCAGAGGATGAGGCAGAGGCTGAGGTGACATTAGAGTAAGTAACTGCTTCTGCACCAGCGTAGCCATGACTTGATTGAGTGGCTGAGAGAGGGGAGTAAATTTCCTGAACTCCCTGTAGTTTTGCCTATTTTGATATGAGTATTGACCGTTTCCTCTGAACTGCTGCTGTTATCGAGGTGGTTGAGGCTGAGGATTAGGTTGTGGCTGATACCGCTGAGGCTGATGTTGAACTGGATTCTGCTGATACTGTTGACGTCCCTGTGGGGGAGCATGTTGATTTCCTTGAGCAGTGGTGTTGATGTTGTTTACCTCTGTTGGGCGGGGAGGAGAACCATTGCGGTTTCCATTCCCGTGCCCGATAGGTCTTCCTTCCAGTCAGTTCCTTTTAATTGGAGTGGCTTGATGAGGCCATGGGGAGATTGTCCCGGCACGGATTCCTGCTTCGACTTGCTCTCCAGCACGGATCAATTGTGAGAAATTCGCATATGGATGCGAGATGAGATACCCGGATATGCCTGGATATGTTGAATGAACAATCATGGAGATTTGTTCTTCTTCATCGATAGGCGTTCGTATTCTGGCTGCCATAGCTCGCCAACGTCCCACATAAGCTGATAGTGTCTCATCATTCTTTTGCCTGAGAGCTGTGAGGTCGGCTCTTCTGGATGCCATGTTGAGGTTGTATGCGAATCTGTCGACGAAAGCCTGGGAAAGCTGTTCCCACGTCTTGATGCGGTGGCAGTCCAATGAGGTGTACCAATCTAGGGCATCGCCCTTCAGGGATTTTTGGAACAAGCGAATGAGGGCCCCTTCATTTCCTGAGATTGCACTCAGCTCTCCACAGAAGGCCTTGAGATGTGCTGTGGGACAACCGCTGCCATCGTATCTTTTGAATTTTGGAACCTCAAAGTTTTGAGGTACTTGAGCATCTGGGAAGGGACACAAGTCTCTAAACTTGGTCGAAGGTAGATCAATTCCTTGTTGTCGCTGAAGCTGATTTTGCAAGATCTGGAACTGCTCCCGCAACTCGTCCAGTCCTGAGAGATCCGTTCGAGCGACTGGTGCCTCTTGGAGTAAGGCACGTTCTTCTTCGGCATAGTGGTCGATGTCTTCGACCCTGTGGGCTTGCTGAAAAGCAACCGCGGGTTGCTGAAATTGATTTGATGATTGAACTGGATTCGGATGAGCTTGTGCTTGAAAGGATTGTAACTGAACTGGAGACTGTACTGAAGGTTGAACTGGAACTTGCTGGAAATTAATTGGAGATTGCTGAATTGAAGATTGCTGGAAATTAACTGGATTTTGCTGAATTGAAGATTGCTGAAAATTAACTGGAATCCCATCGGCGGGGATGTGCTGGAATTGAAAAGTGCTCCTGTTTGCAGGAGGCTGAGATGCTGGGAAGTGACCCCCTTGTTGGGTATTCGCCACTATCCGCTGATTGGTGTGGGCTTGACACTGACCCCCATTGTGGGCATTCGCCAGTGCTATCCCTGTTGCTGGAAATTGAATTGAAATCCCATCGGCGGGGATGTGCTGGAATTGAAAAGGTGTCCCATCGGCGGGGACATGCTGAGATCTACTGAGACTGTTGTTTGCAAGATTGACTGGAAGCTAACTGGAAGTCCCTGCGTCGGGAGTGCTCTGAGATGGCCTTGTCGTCGCAGGAAGGTATTGAGGAGGATGCCCCATAGTGAAGGGCTGAGATGGCTACTGTCGGTAGTCTTGGGCAGACTCCGATGGTTGTGCTTGATTTAAACTGGAGGCCGGAAGGATCCGGCATGGCTGCTGAGACTGCTGAACTGGGCCAACCTGATTGTTAGCTGCTACGGTGGCTTGTGCTTGCATGAATTGCAAGAGCATTTCTTGCATTGCTCTCATTCCTTATGCCAATTCTTGTATGATTGGCGTATTATCAATGGGCTGTTGCGCTGGAGGTTGCGCTTCGGTTATATCAAGAGCAGGAAAGAGATGAGCTTCTTCTTCGTGGTCGGACATGGCTTGCTGTGCCCGAGTGCGGATTATGCTGCGGAAGGGAAGTTGTCTCCGAACACGTTGAGCCCGAGGAGGCGCAATGGTGAGGACTATACTCTTTTTGGGTTTTGGGATTTTCTATATTTTTTTGGTTTTGGGATTTTCTGTTTTTTTTTTTTTTTTTTGGGTAGAATACTATGCAGATGAGATTGTATGAGGATTAGTTTCTTTCAAGTACGGGAAGGATTCTGTTTTTCAAGTCGGATCATGACTAGTGGGACTAGCAAATCCCCAACAGAGTCGCCATTCTGTGGACCCTCGCCGTTTCCGCGCTCCCACACGACGTTCTTCTCGTCCCTTCCCCTTTCGGGAAAAGAAGGAGAGGAGGATGCGTGAGTGCGAATCGCCGTTTGTGCCACTGGCTTGCCTCGTTCTCGAGGGCTTTGTTTGGTTGTCGTGTTAAGCTGGATGTGTTTAAATGAGTTTATATAAGACCAGAGTCGCCACTAGCCAATTACTTCGAATCTATAGTCGGCTAGACCCCGTAGAAACGTTAGAGAAGGGGATCCGAGGATTCCTTCCTCTAAGATAACTCCTTTTGATCTGCGGCCAGAGATTCAAGGTAAGGGATCACGGTTATAGGGTGGGAAGAGGTTAAGCACCCCACACACTACCCGTACCGAAGTACGGTCTCTACTTCACAGAATCGAACTAATACTTGAAAGTCTGTTTTAATCCTCGTACATTCTCATAGATGACATGATGTATGAATGCGGGGCTGAACAGTAAGAGTTTCTGATGGGCAGGTTCCAACAACGGGCAAGCCCAGAGCGTACGCTCGAACTGACAGGTGCTTAATGTAAGACGTATGCAGTGTGCTTGAATAATCAAGGTGCTTTATGGTGAAGCATGAATGTAGGTCTGAATAGTAAGAGTTTCTGATGGGCAGGTTCCAACAACGGGCAAGCCCAGAGCATACGCTCGAACTGACAGGTGCTTAATTTAAGACATATGCAGTGTGCTTGAATAATCAAGGTGCTTGCAGTGAAGCATGAATGCAGGTCTGAACAGTAAGAGTTTCTGATGGGCAGGTTCCAACAACGGGCAAGCCCAGAGCATACGCTCGAACTGACAGGTGCTTAATTTAAGACATATGCAGTGTGCTTGAATAATCAAGGTGCTTGCAGTGAAGCAGGGGGGTTGGAAGAAAAGTAAATGTTGCACTTATGCTAGATGCAAATGAGATGATGCTGGAAAAAGAGTAGCTGGATGGACGGAGGTGTCGCAAGGGTTGGCTTCGAGTGGTTGGATCAAGACTTGGGTGGCTTGAGAGGCTTGGACCAGTGGTCAGGCTGGGCTGGACCTGGGCTAGGCTCTCCTCACTCGGGCTCTCCTTGGTGGGAAAATGGGCTAAGGGGTGGAGAAGGAAACTCGAATGGACGGACTCTCTCTGGCCGGTTGCTGTGTTGAAATGAGAAGGGGAGGGGGGTATTTATAGCAGCGAGCAGTGGCAGAGCTCGTAAATATTTTTGGGCGGCCTGCTATGGGCCGCCCGTACGGCCGTTCCTTGATTTCCAGCGAGGTACGGTCACACCCTCGGGGCTGCTGGGTCGACTCAATGAGTTGACTTAGCGGGTCGACTTGGTGATTTGACTCAGCGGGTTAACTCGACGGATTGATTCGGTGTTTTGACTCGATGAGTTGGCTCAGCGGGTTGACTCAGTGAGTTTGACTTTTTTAGGATTTTTTTACTGGCTTTTTTTATGGGGGTTTTTTCAGGCTAATGTTTAGGACTTGGTTGATTGGGTTCAGGCTTAAACTGGGCTATGGAATGGGGCTTACAAGGGTGAGTTTGGCTGAGTTTAGACTTGGGATTTGGGGGTATGGTCCTCCATTCTTCCAGCTATCTCTACCAACAGTGTAGCCGAAGGTGGGGTGTCTACACTTGACTTGTCTAAAAATCTCCAAAATATCATGAGAGTTTGCGAGAGATTTTTGAGCCACTAATCTCGAAGGGAATGGTGCTATGGGCTTGTAAACACGTTTCGTTTCTTATGGGGCAAAGTTAGATCCGTCCTCATTCTCAGAATTTACCGGATCATTAAGCTTGTCGGCCTTCACCTGAATAGATTTGTCAATTTGTTTACCACTTCTAAAGGTGGTGACGAATTTGGCTTGCTCCATATGTTGGTTGGAGAGATTAGGAATGCTCACTTCATGTACTTGCTTTGGATTGGGCTGAGGTTGTACTGGAAAGGTCCCTTCCCTAACATTCAAGCGTCCCTTAATCTCATCGACCGAGACTTTAAGCTCTTGGAACATTTGCTGATTCGTTTGATTGATTTGTCTTTGCCCTTGCATAAATGCCTTTAAATTATCCTCCATTGAGAATTGAGGTGGGGCCATATTTTGCATGGGTGGCCCTCCTTGAGAGTTGGTAGGATTGCCCGTGGGAGCATTCTTCCAACTGAAATTTGGGTGGTTCTTCCAAGTAGAATTGTACGTATTACCCACCGGTCCATTAAAAGGCCGTTGATAACCATATGTGGCATTTGCATGTTCATGTAACACCTCTTGAAATGCAGGAATTGTAGGACAATCTTGTGTAGCGTGTAAATTGGTGAAACAGATCCCACACGTGGTCTCAAAAGCTTCATTGGACTTTGAAACTCCACTCTTACTAAGTTTTATGGCCTCGATCTTCCTCGTGAGGCTGGCTAACCTTACATTCACATCGTCTTCCTCCTTGAGGATATAAATCCCTCATTTCTCTTTTCTTGAGTAGGCTTGGGGTTATTTGATTTATCATAGGTATCCCATGATTGGGAATTCTCGGCCTACATATCCAAATAACTCCAAGCTTCATCTGGATTTTTGCTCATAAACTCATCGTTGTACATCATCTCTACAAATTGGCGCATATTGGAACTCAATCCACCATTGAAGAAATTTATGATTCGCCAACTTTCATAGCCGTGATGTGGGCAAGCAAGTAAGAGGTCCTTAAACCTTTCCCAACATTGGAAGAATGATTTACTCTCTTTAGCTGAAAAATTCATTATGGCTCTTTGAAGGGTGTTCGTTTTATGAGCCGAGAAGAATTTTTTCAAGAATTCCCGGGTCATCTCATTCCATGACCCTATTGAATGTGGTCTAAGAGAGTGAAGCAATGAATAGGGAAAGAGTTTAAGTTTAATGGCATCTTCCGAAACATTAGTGTATTGCAAGATAGCTACCACTTCTTCGAATTCCTTTAAGTGTAAATATGGGCAGAGTCTAGCCCATGGAACTTTGGTATAAGTTGAATCACACCCGGCTTTATATCGATGTTTCCCCCGGTTGGTGGTAAGACCACGCACGAGGGTGTAGTTGCACGGGCCGGTCGTAGGTAGTCCCATAATGATCTCATTTGAGGAACGTTATGTACCTCATTCTCTCCTACTCCCTCTTGATTTACATTTGTAGTTGGAGTAGGGGGGAGGATTCCTTATAGGTGTTTGATCCATACTCCCT
Source organism: Liriodendron chinense (assembly GCA_003013855.2). Classification (NCBI taxonomy): domain Eukaryota; kingdom Viridiplantae; phylum Streptophyta; class Magnoliopsida; order Magnoliales; family Magnoliaceae; genus Liriodendron; species Liriodendron chinense. Next base: position 1,285,661 of record ML058503.1, read on the forward strand.
AAGCTGTCACAATGCTCTTGGTATTTTCGAACTCGTCTATGGACTGACAATGGTCCAACTAGACCACCTTCGGATTGGAGACGATTGGAGTGGTCACGTTCCCAAGGGGACATAAACCACTCAACTAACAACTAAACTAATCATAAGTCCTAAAAATCTGAAATTAATATAGAAATTGAAAATCTGCAAAAAGCACTAAGTTAGAAGGATATTGCCCGATTCGCTTGAACTAGAGAAGAAATCCTACAAAACAAAACAATGGGTTAGTTCTAAGAAATAAAAAAAACTATCTACTTCTACTTCTACAGCCACTAAAATAATCTAGAACCGTTATCTAAATTCCCCGGCAGCGGTGCCAAAAACTTGTTCACTCGCCTCAAGTCCAAGGCTGCGATGTAGTAATAAATCTCGGTAAGACCGAGGTCGATCTATAGGGAATTAAGAAACAGCTTCTATACTATTCTAGCAACTAGGATTACAATATTTTAAAAGATTCAATTGAGAGAATTGTGTTAAAACAGTAACTTAAGAAAAACAGTAATTAAGGAACTAAGGCTTTCAAGGATCCACTTGTAACAATCCCATGCCAATCCAATCAATCCAAGCATAACAAACAACTAGATTTGAAGTTCTATCTCTCATCCAGTTGGAAGATAAAGCATTAAACACATTCAATCCCACTCAAGTTGAACTTCCAAGTTCTAGTCCCATTTAACCACATATAGAATTCGAAATTATAGCCTTCGGAGTAACAACCATTCTTATGGACTATGGCATGCTCAAGGGTTACCATAATTCAAATCTAATCAAGCAAAACAAGATAATCTCAGAGAATTGCAAGGAATCCATGTCCGGAGCACATGAACTCTCATAAAACTTCTAAAAAAATAAACTTTATAAGAACTAGAACATTCAAGTTCGAACTTGAAGTGAAGCTACGTGAATCAAACTAAATTAAACATGAAATTGGCTACAAGCTTCACCTCTCAGCCTTAGCTGAGAGATTTTAGCCGAGCATTGTCATACTACAACTAGAACTCAATAAAAAAGCATAAAAAGCATAAAAACCCAGAGTTAGGAGGGTTGCAAATGCTCCACGACAACTTCCTTCACTCCCCACGAAGTTCCTCAGCTTCTATGATGCCCTAGGAAGAGACCTAGGTGTCCTTTTGTAGTGGGGAAGCTCTATTGCATCGGAATCTTCCAGAATTTGTGTAACCTTACGCACTTGCGCAGAAAATTTTGAATCTAGAATTAGAAACTCTGTTTAATGCATGGCCGACCGGTCTCGACCGGTCGGACAGGGTTATAATTAGTCCAGCGTCCCCAAGGAGGTGGCGACTCGTTGGTCAACCGGTCTTGACCGGTCGGACCAAACTGGTCCTTAGTCCAGCGGCTTCAAAGGGGGGATGGCAGGGTGGCCGACCGGTCTTGACCGATCGTGGCTCCCTTGGCCGACCGGTCAGACCTCTTTCCTTCTTCTTTTTCTTCCTTTGTTTCTTCTCTTTTCTCCCTCTTTCTTCTTCCTTCTTTGGTCCACCTTGGGCCTTCATTCAAGGGGTCCTAAATACGCTCTTTTGGTCTCCAATTGGGTGAAGTTTGCTCTCATTCCTACAATCACAAAACATGCTTTAGATGGGCCTTTTAAACATGCAAACCATGCATATAATGTGATGTAATGGGCTAGATCATGTATAAATTAGAGGTTCAACACTAACTCCTCTTGCTATAGATAGTTTCAGATTTTTTTTTTTTTAGAATTAGGATTAGATTTTAGGATTGTGTTGAGTGGTTCATGCCCAAGTGGGTTCGTGATCACACTCGGAGATTGTTAAGTGACGGAGTAATTGTTGAAGGGATTAATAGAGAGCCTCGTGCAGTCAGGGAAGCACCTCAACCTAGGACTTTACGTGACTATTTACAACCCTCTAGGACAAGTACTACCTCTTGCACAATTTTCCCTCACAATGTGGGAAATATTGATTTTAAACCGGGGTTGATCCAACTCCTCCCCAAATTTCATGGACTCGACTCCGAAAGCGCTTATCTACATATTAAGGAGTTCGAAGAGGTTATTGCCACAATAAACTATGATAATGTAACCAAGGATACCATAAAACTCAAATTGTTCCATTTTTCCATAAAAAGAAGGCCAAATCTTGGCTACATTCCTTAAGGCCAAGGTCTATTGGGACATGGGTTGAGATGACTCAGGAATTTCTTAAAAAATTCTTCCCAGCTCATCGAACCAATGCATTAAGAAGGGCCATAATGAACTTCGCCCAAAAATAAGATGAAACATTTTTCCAATGTTGGGAAAGATATAGTGAGCTATTAAATGCATGCCCGCATCATGGCTAAGAACGGTGGAGGTTGGTTAGTTTCTTCTATGATGGATTAAACTTAACCATACGCCAATTTGTGGAGATGATGTGTAATGGGGAGTTCATGAATAAGATAACAGAGGAAGCTTGGGACTATTTTGACATATTGGCTAAAAACACACAATCATGGGATACATCTAAGCCAACAAGTTCAAAACAATCCCAAGCAAAGGAAAAGGGAGGAATTTACGTTTTGAATGAGGAAGATGATCTAAGTTCTAGAGTGGCTAATCTCACACGAAAAGTCGAGGCGATGGAAATAAGGAAAGTGGACACAACCCAACAAATAAGGGATGTTGAAACTGTTTGCGGTATTTGTGCTTCGAATGTACATCAAACGAGGGATTGTCCTACAATTCCTGCATTTTGAGAACTTTTATACGAACAATCGAATGCTTTGAATAGTTATCAATGAGCTTTTAGTACTCCAAATCCAAACACGTACAATTCTAGTTGGAGAAACAATCCTAATTTTAATTGGGTGAATGGACCCACGACCAACCAAAGTAATCCTCAAAAGGGGCCCCCAATGCAATTTCCTATGGCCCCACCGTAAATGCCTATAGAGGATACATTGAAAGCGTTCATGGAAGGCCAAGCTCAAATAAACCAATCGAACCATACGATAATGCTTGAGCTTAAAAATTTAGTGGAGGAAATCAAGGCTCGCTTAAACGCAAGGTAAGGGACTCTTTCGGCCCAACCCCTACCTAATTCGAAATCACAATGCGAAATAAGTGTGCCTAGTTCCTCTAGCTAACACATGGAATATGTTAAGTCCATCACCACTCTTAGAAGTGGTAAAACTATTGAAAAATCTGACCCGGTGAAGGCCTCAACGCCTAATGTTCGGTATCTTTCAAAGAGAATGATGAACCTAGCACCGCCATGAATGAAAAAGTGTCATTGAAAGAATATGGGCCCGTTGCTCCATTCCCTCAACGCTTCATTTAAATCAAACCTTAAGATAAATATCATGAATTTGGAGGTTTTTAAGCAAGTCAATATCAACATCCCATTGTTGGATGCCATTAAATAAATACCGTCATATGCCAAGTTTCTAAAGGACCTTTGCATGGTAAAAAGAAAAATACATGTGCAAAAGAAGGCATTTTTGACAGAGAATGTAAGTGTCATTATAAATCACGAGATGCCCAAGAAATACAAAGATCCTGGTAGTTCAACAATATCATGCATAATTGGAGACTACTGGGTGAAGCATGCTTTACTCGATCTAGGGGCAAGTGTGAACTTAATCCCCTTTTCGGTCTATGAACAATTGGGTTTAGGTGAATTAAAACCCACCAAAACCACATTACAACTCGCTGACCAATTGATTCGTATTCCGAGAGGGGTGATTGAGGAAGTTCTTGTCCAAGTCGATAAGGTCTACTACCCGGTGGACTTTATTGTCTTAGATACACGACCCATGGTTAATATTGGCACTCAAATTCCTGTTATACTTGGCCACCCACTCCTAGCTACATCAAACGCTATCATCAATTGTAGGAGTGGGGTCGTACAAATGTCTTTTGGCAATATGACAATTGAGTTAAATGCTTTCAATATTGATAACCAATAAGAGGATGATGATGAGGAGGTCCATGAAATAAACATGATCAATTTGTTTGTGGAAGATAAGTCCCTCTCACCTTTTTACTCCAGTCACTTAGAAGAAGAAGTGACCTACTGTTGAGCCCAAAAACTTATTCGCTCGCCTCAAGTGCAAGGCTGCGATGTAGTAATAATCTCGGTAAGACCGAGTTCGATCCACATGGACTTATGTAGGACTTCACAAATACTTCCAATAATTTCTATTAAAAATCTAACAACTAGATTTGAGAAGATTGATGTAAATAGTAACTTTGAACTAAACTGGAGATAAACAATTAATAAAAAGGCACTAGGGGTTCAAGGATCCACTTGTAGCAATCCTTTATGCTCAATTCGTTGTGGTCTCACACTTCCTCAACTAGAATCGAAATTAAGTTCTATCTAGTCGGATGATAGAACAGTTAAACCAACAATCTGTCCTAGTTTGCATTGAGTGAACCATATACATGGATCCTACATAGGGCTCAAAGTTACTATTTACATCAATCTTCTTAAATCTGGTTGTTAGATTTTTAATAGAAATTATTGGAAGTATTTGTGAAGTCCTACATAAGTCCCTGTGGATCGACCCCGGTCTTACCGAGATTATTACTACATCGCAGCCTTGCACTTGAGGCGAGCGAATAAGTTTTTGGCGCCGTTGCCAGGGACTTTGACGGTTTTTCACAAAATTTCTGAAAATAGTATCTATTTAGGATTTTTAGGATTCTAGTACTAACTTAGTTTGTTTTGTTTAATTTTTTTTTTGCAGGGATTTTTAGGAAGCTGAAGAAGACATAAGGATCTCAAGTGCCAAATCAGGTTCTATCTTTCTAACCTTACTCTTCTTCTTCTCCTATTCATTCCTATCATATTCATCTCTTGTAGAGTAGGTGGAGACGCCTTTTTGGATCTTTGATAGGTAGGCCTTGTGCCACCTGGATTCCTATTGGTCGGCTCTACCGTCTTGGATCACCTTATGCTCAGAGATTTCTCTTCTCACCTCTACTCCTCTTTCTTCTTTTTCTGCACTTTTCTCAAAAGATTCAAAGAGTGGGTGGGGAGTTCTCTGAACCCCTATTGACCAGGAGAAATCAGTCTCTATCCTTGCTTCTGGCCTAACCATTGCAAGACACCTTGTGCTTCGGTCTTAGAGAAGAGTAAAGAAAGGAAGGAAGAATTCTTCTTTCTTTTTGTTTCATTCTTTTAGGATTTGCATGCCACATTGGGCTCGGGATTCTAATAACCGCCTCATTAGTGAAGGGGGAATAGTAGAAGGAATTGATAGAGACCCACGTGCTAGGAGACACCTAAATTCTCCAATTTTGTCTGAAAGTATGGCTTTAAATCAACCCAATCCTATGGCCAATCAAAATCTGGGCCAAAATCAAATCGAAACGGGAGAGAATGTTGTTGAGAATGTTCCCCGACCAAGAACATTACGTGACTACTTGCAACCAGCAAGAGCGAGCACTCCCTCATGCATAGTTTTTCCACAAAATGCAGGGAATGTATATTTGAAACCGGGAGTAATCCAACTCCTTCTGAGATTCCATGGCTTAAACAGTGAAAGTGCCTATCAACACCTTAAGGAATTTGATGAGGTAATAACCACCATGCACTTTGTAAATGTAACTGATGATGTGGTTAGGCTTAAATTCTTTCCTTTTACCCTTAAAGATAAAGTTAAAGGTTGGCTTCATGCATTAAGGCCAAGATCAATTGGTGCATGGACTGATATGCATAGGGAATTCATTAAAAAATTCTTCCCTACTCACAAAACGAACATGTTGAGGCGTCTTATCATGAACTTTGGCTAAAAGGAAGATGAGACCTTCTTTCAATGTTGGGAGAGGTTCAAGGACTTATTAAATGTATGCCCACATCATGGCTATAAAATTTTGCAAGTTATAAGCTTTTTCTATGAAGGATTAACTTCACCCATGCGCCAATTCGTAGAGATGATGTGTAATGGGGAGTTCATGAATAAGGAAGCCGATGAAGCATGAGACTATTTGGAGGAATTGGCTGAGAATGCACAGTCTTGGGATACATCTAAACTAACAAATTTTAAGACTAGCCAACAAAAGGAAAAAGGAGGAATTTATGTCTTATCAGAAGAGGATAGCATAAGTGCACAGGTGGCTAGCCTCACAAGAAAAGCTGATGCCATGGAATTAAAGAAAGGAGAGACGATCAACTCTAATGACGTTGAAACTGTTTGTGGAATTTGTGCCGGAAATCAACATATAACACAAGATTGTTCCACAATCTCAGCGGTTCAAGACATCTTACAAGAACAATCAAATGCCATAAACAATTTATCAACGGTAATTTGGTGCTCCAAACTCAAACACGTTTAATTCTAATTGAAAGAACCATCCCAACTTCAGTTGGAGGAATGGACCCACTGCGACGAAAAATTCCAAAGAGGATGATAGCTCAAACAACACTCCATAAGAGAAAGAACCGGAAAGGCAATACAAGCCGGCTGCCCCGTTTCCCCAAAGGTTGATTTCACCCAAATCTTTAGACAAAAATCTAAAAATTTTAGAAGTTTTCAAGCAAGTGAAGATCAACATCCCGTTGTTGGATGCCATAAAGAAAATACCATCCTATGCTAAATTTCTTAAGGAATTGTGCACAGTCAAAAGGAAACACAATGTTCACAACAAAGTACTTTTGACGGAGAATTTGAGCGCTATTATCAAATAAGAGGTGCCCCAAAAATACAAGGATCCGGGTAGTCCAACCATCTCATGCATCATAGGAGACTACCGGATTAAACAAGCCTTACTCGATTTGGGAGCAAGTGTGAATCTCATTCCATACTCGGTTTATGAACAACTTGGGTTAGGTGAATTGAAACCTACCAAAACTACACTTCAACTTGCTGATAGATCCATTCGTATACCGAGAGGGGTGATTGAGGATGTTTTAGTCCAAGTTGATAAATTCTACTACCCAGTAAACTTTATTGTCTTGGATACACATCCCGTGATAGGTACCGGTGCTCAAATTCCTGTCATACTTGGCTGCCCTTTTCTAGCTACTTCCAATGCAATTATCAATTGTAGAAACCGGCTTGTACAAATGTCCTTTGGAAATATGACACTTGAGCTGAATATATTTGATTTATGCAAACAACCATGGGAAGTTGATGACGAGATCCATGAGATAAACTTGATTGAATCATTCGTGGAAGAGACTTTCCCCTCAACATTATATTCCAACCCTTTGGAGGCATGTGTGGCCCACTCTCATGAGATAAATGATAACACAATACGAGAGATGGATGCCATTTTAGATGTGATGCCGGTGCTTGATAACAAAAGATGGAGGGCCCTATTTGAACCTTTACCCGTAAATGAGAACAAGCCCCTCCCATCCAATATCAAGGCATCAACACTCGACCTAAAACCATTACCAAGTGAGTTGAAATATGTCTATTTAGGTCAAAATGAGACATATCCGGTGGTGATTTCTTCCCACTTGGATGAGGAACAAGAGAGTAGGCTAATTGCCACTCTAATAGAGCACAAGAGTGCCATTGGGTGGTCGATTGCGGATCTCAAAGGCATAGACCCACTGATTTGTACTCATCGCATACACCTTGAGGAGAATGCGAAGACATCTAGGCAACCACAAAGACGACTCAATCCAAACATGAAGAATGTGGTTAAGGCTGAAGTGGTGAAACTATTGGATGTGGGTATTATTTACCCGATATCCGATAGTCAATGGGTGAGCCCAACTCAAGTGGTGCCTAAGAAATCCGGAATCATCATCGTAGCCAATGCCAATAATGAACTCGTACCGACTAGAGTCACTACCGGTTGGAGAGTGTGCATTGACTACAGGAAGCTAAACACTGTCACAAGGAAAGACCACTTCCCCCTACCATTTGTTGATCAAATTTTAGAAAGGTTGGCGGGTCATTCCCACTTTTGCTTCCTTAATGGCTATTCAGGGTACAACTAAATAGAGATCGCCCTTAAAGGCCAAGAAAAGACTACATTCACATGTCCATTCGGCACTTTCGCTTATCGACGGATGACGTTTGGACTATGCAATGCCCCTGCCACTTTTCAGTGATGTATGATGAGTATCTTTTCTGATATGGTGGGGACAATTCTCGAAGTTTTCATGGATGATTTCTCGGTATTTGGTTGTAGCTTTGATGAGTCCCTTGTGCACTTGAAATCTATATTGAAAAGATGTGAAGAGAAGAACCTTGTGTTGAATTAGGAGAAATGTCACTTCATGATTTAAAAGGGAATTGTACTTGGTCACATCGTTTCACAAAACGGAATCGAGGTGGACAAAGCGAAAATCAATCTTATCTCTAACCTTCCACCACCCAAGAGCATACGAGATGTGCGGTCTTTTTTGGGACACGCAGGATTTTATAGAAGGTTCATAAAGCACTTCAGTTCACTCTCTCGTCCTTTATGTAACCTACTTCAAAAGGAGAATTCAGTTCACTCTCTCGTCCTTTATGTAACCTACTTCAAAAGGAGAATTCAGTTCACTCTCTCGTCCTTTATGTAACCTACTTCAAAAGGAGAATTCAGTTCACTCTCTCGTCCTTTATTCGATTTTGCTTCGTTCCGGTATTCCCCATCGTCTTACGTCGTGTCTCAATATGTATATTGCTTTCATTAATGTAATCACGCATCGTCTTACATGGGGGGCTAGTGGAGGTTCTTTGAATCTCAGAAAAATACTCATGCTTGGAGGGATCCCGATTACAATGAGTTTGGGTCTCCCAATCCAACGTCTCATCATCCAAAAGGTACTTATACACACCATTCGTCCAATCATACATAATGAAATTTTAAGGAATTGAAAGTACCCTAATCTAGAAAAAAGAACAAAAAGAAGGGAGATGGGAGATTTTACCCAATAAAGTGAGATCTATGTCAGCAACAATGTCCTAGAAAATCAAACAAAAAATTGTTAGTAGTCTAGAAAAAAAATCAGAAAATCTACTTCTATAAAAACTGAAAATCCTACCTAACTCTATAGCTACTAGAACAATTCGAACCGTTTAACCTTTTCCCCGGCAACGGCGCCAAAAACATGTTCGCTTGCCTCAAGTGTAAGGCTGCGATGTAGTAATAAATCTTGGTAAGACAGAGGTCGATCCACAGGGAAAGAAGTAAACAATTCCAACTACTCTAATAACTAGAATATAAGAAGTTTAGGAAAATAGTTTTTCACATCAAATAGAAAAATCTGAAATTAAGAAGAACTAGAGCATCAAGGATCTACTTGTAGTAGTCCAATGCCAATCCATTCATCTAAGCACAACACAATTAGAATCAAAGTCCTATCTCTCATCTAATTGGATGATATAACATTCAAGCACAACAATCCCACTCAAATCTTGAAATCAGATTTCTAGTTCTAATGAAGCACATAGAACTTGAACTTGTAGCCTTCAGAGCAACAGCCATGCCAAGAGACTATGGCATGCTCAAAGGTTACTACAATTCGAATTCAAACAACCCAATCATGGTAATCTCAGAGGATTGCAAGGAACTCATGTCTGAAGTACACAAACTCTCACAATTCATCTAAAAATCCAAATTTTATTCAAACTAGAAGTTTAAAATCCAAAATTAAGAAAAGGGTACTTGAAATAAAAGAATTAAAGCATTGAAATCAACTACAAATTTCATCGCTAGCTCTAGCTAAGAGGTTAATTAAGAAAAAGCATATTAAAACTAGCACTAGAACTAAGAAAAGGAAGAAAAACTAGCTGTAGGAGGCTAGGTAGCCTCCTAGGACTTGAACTCCTTGCTTCCCACGTCCTTGCTTGATTTGGAATAGAAGAGAGCACCTCCTTTTATAATACAGCAAGAGTACCGCAACATAACATATTTTGTTTCGCTTCGTACGGCTTAACCAATGGTTGGATTGCCTTCAAATTTGATTTGTAGCTTCCTTGTAATGTGATCTTCCTCATAGATGATTTATATTTCCAAAATTATCTTCTGAATGGGTCCACCAATTAGATCAGCGACCGCCTCTTAAAATCGCACAATTCGGGTACCTTCAGAACCAGTCATCTTGCTTTAAACGCTCCGAAGTGTACAGAGGTCTTGAAAATTAGTAGAAAAATTCCTCCTATACATGATAGATGGATTAGATTGCCAAAACAATTCCAGAATATGGTCCAAAAATTAGAACACTTAGGGCTTTTATAAAATCTGCGCAATTGGATATTTCTGGATGGTCTATCTTTCTTCAACCGGTACGATCAAACCACATATCCTTTTGATCTGAAACTTTGTGGTTATTCATATATGGATGTGGTCTAGAATATGGTCAAAGTAGATTCTTCATATCGTCAATGATAGGCCACCTGGACCATTCCAGTGTCGAATAGCGAAATCAGGAATTTTCTGGACAGTTCGTATTGTTTTGGCCACCACGGTCAATCCGTAGCTCCGATCGACACAAAACCACTTGGGTTATTTCGGCGTCGAGCTCCTCTTCGACATGGATGTGTTGGATTTCCAAATATCATCAAGATGGACCCAAAAAACTGGTCTGAAAAATAAAAAATGGAAATAGGCTGCTGTTTGAAATCTGCAAACCTGAAATTGCATGGCCGACCGGCCAAGACCGGTCGGACAGGGTTGGTCGACCAGTCTTGACCGGTCTAGATCTGTCTGGTTTGGTCCAGCAGCCTCTGTAGAAGCTAGCAGTGTTGACCTACTGGTCTTGACCGGTCGGACCCATTTACTGCATTCTTTCTTCTTTCTTTCTTCTCTCCTTCCTCTCTCTTTGCTTTCTTCTTTCTTTGGCCCACCTTGGGTCTTCATCCAAGGCTCCTAAATGTCTCTTTTTGGTCTCCAATTTGATGAAGTCTGCTCTCATTCCCACAATCACCTGCATTAGATCGGCCTTTTAAACATGCAAACCATGCATATAATGTGATGGAATGGCCTATACAATGTATAAATTGGAGGTTCAACACACCCCCCAACCAGCTTTTTGCTCGTCCCGAGCAAAACATGCGTGAAACAATTTCAAACCTCCAAACCAACTCTCCTTCAGAAACCATGTTTCTATCCTTTCCAAGTCATACAAGTATAAAATTTGGACAAATTAGGTGATAGAAGTTAAAACCTTAAACTCTCAAAGCATAATAAGTGTCTACATGAAATTCTCGCTGAATGATTGATAAATAGAAGAACTCGAACAACTTCAACCTAGTGTGCATAGTGAAAGTTCATCTCATGAGTTTCTAGGATTATCTTCTTCATAGATCAACTAAACTATAGATCTCAAGGTGTACAGAGCAACAACAAGCTTATGACAGGAATTTGTCTTACCGTCCTTCCGACGACTTTCACACTACAGCCCATTTTCGGCTTTGGTTACGGGTAGACCATCCCCCGGTTGGTAATAGGTAGCCCTTTTCGAAATTTTCCATCATTTTTTCATCATTACCAATTTCATCCTTCCTTTTCCTTTTTCTTTTAAATTAGATAGGATTTTTAGAAATCCATATCTTTCGTTATTTTCCCATGGACAAGGATGGACAAATTACCCCAGCTTGGTTTCTCAACACCTTAAATCAAAGTCTAGCTAATCCACAAATCAAATCATCCTTTCAACCCATGAAAATCGTGCAATGTGACCTAGGTGTAAAAGTGTTCAAATTTTCTATCGATCACATAAATAGGTGTTGAGCTCTTAATTGTGCATATTCTAACCCCAATTCATCACTCATTGTGCGAGTTTTGCATGGTTTATAGACTAATCTAATGCATGTTTTGTGATTGCAGGTTTGAGAGTGGACTCTGCCTAATTGAAGATGAAGAGAGCTGGTTTAGGACCTTGGATGAAGACCCAAGGTGGGTCGAAGGAAGGAAGAAGCAAGGAAAGAAAGAAAGAAGCCAGAACAAGGAGAGAAAAGAAAGAAAAAGAAGGAAGAAAACTGACCGACCGGTCTTGACCGGTCGGCCAAGAGAGTTAGACCGGTCTAGACCGGTCAGCCATGCACGCTGGAACATTGCATGAGATGGGACGACCGGTCTTGACCGGTCGGCCATGGTTGTTCGACTATTGCTGGAATTGGGCCGACCGATCTTGACCGGTCGGCCAAGGATGCTGTGCACGCTGGACGTTTGCCAAAGGAGGCCAGACCGGTCGTGACCGGTCGGCCAGCCCAGTCCGACCGGTCCAGACCGGTCGGCCATATGAATGAAGTCAGAAATTTCTATTTTAAGTCCGATTTTCTCTGCGCACTGCGCAGTTTCTCGATTCTTCTGAAGTTGCGGAGCCTCCCTACTATAAAAGGACACCTAGGGATCGTTCCTAGGGTATCTAAGAAGGGTTGAAGCAAGCTTGGAGGCGGCAGAAGTGAATTTCGGAGTTCCACAACTCCTTGGAGTTTGTTTTTGCTGTTTTTATGAATTTTTCAGTTGTTTCATGTTTCCTTGGATCATGAGCAACTAAACCTCTTAGCTAGGGCTAAGAGGTGAAGCTTGTAGTGGATCTAAGATGTTTCAATTCGTAGTTAGTTGGTTTTAAGTGTGGAATTCATGATTATGAACTATGGTTTGAAGTTTATACAAGTTTTTAAGTAGTTTTTCTTAGTCTTATGATGACTCATGGATGTTTGGGAGGATTACTTAATTTCTTAATTAGTTTGTATTAGTCTAGACCTGTATGATCCGAGGAATCGGAGTGCGCTCTAGTACTATGATCTTCATGAAGGGACTTCCTACCAAAGTTCTATTTTTATGATTTTCTGAAATATGTATGGACTGTGCATGTGATTTGAATCAAGTTCAAATCCTGATCTAGCCTTGTCTTGTGACAGGACTTGAGGATGGTTATGATTGTGAACTGGACCTTTTGGAAAGGGGAATGACCTATGCAATTGAGCATGCTCAGCTCAGCCTACATTGAGTGAATCTTATGCATAGAACTTACATATGACAGATTGTATGATTTAACAGCTCTATCATCCGACTAGATAGACCTTAATGTCGATTCTAGTTGAGAGAATGAAAAACCACACCGGATTGAACATTAAGGATTGCTACAAGTGGATCCTTGAACCCCTAGTGCCTTTTTATAATTGTCTACATTCAAATTAGTTTAAAATTGCTATTCACATCAATTCTATTTAAAATCTGATTATTAGCTTTCAATAGACACTTTTAGATGTGTTTGTGAAATCCTACATAAGTCCCTGTGGATCGACCTCGGTCTTACCGAGATTATTACTACATCGCAACCCTACACTTGGGGAAGCGAACAATAGGGGAATTCACATATAAAACCATTATATTAAGAGAAGTTCAAAGCTTGCAACATCACTCACTTTGTATCTCCTCTTCTTATACTCGTATCATCTCTAATGCATAGAAACAAAGTTTTCCAAAAGAGTTTTGAATTTTAGAAAAATCAAAAATTTTCTACAGAATTGCTCGAAATGTCAGAAAGCTAGTAGATTCATCTAAGGAATCTCACCCCCCAACCAAAATCTTACATTGTCCTCAATGTAACAAGATATGCAATAAGCATGACATGAGAGCAATGTAATAAAACAAAGGAGAGTGAGAACGAGAGTACCTCGGGTAGCAAGTTGATCAATTCTAGCATCTTCCATTGTCTTGATGAGACTTATTCAATCCTAATTTCAGAAAAATAAATCCTAACCTACCTACCTACCTTTGATTAGTCCAATCGACGACATGATCAAATTTGAGCAGGATCTTTATGAATTTCAATAAATTTCTCATGAGGACCATCCAAAGTCCTGCTTGACAGTAAACATGTGTGCTTCTTATCATTGAAGTTCAATTGTATTGTACATCACATGCATAAAAGGAGGAGATAAAAGCAGCAAAAAGATATCTCCTCAAATTCTGATTTGGGTTATGATTGATTAAAAATGGGTCCTCCCAATCAAAATTTTCAATGGGCTGAAGGACCCATGATGGTTGAGAGACATTCATCGTGTATTCTTCAATTAAAGTTGTCTCCTCCACAATTTCAGAATTATATAGTGCTTCCACAAACAATGGTAAAGAGTGTAAAACAATGGAATGGTGTTCTTCAGGCACCGACACCGTGTCTATCAAAATGTCCAACTCCTTAATCATCTCATCATTAAGATCATAAGAGTGGGCCAAGCATTCCTCTAGGATATCGAGATAGTCGGATGAAGGATCATGATCTTGCTTGAGTGAGTGCAAAAATTCAATTTCAATGGTGTGGGACTCGCCCTCCATGGAGTGGAATTCTTCCAAACTAGGTTCTCCATAACTAGTATGAAGCACCTAGTCGGAAGTATGCAAGGCTTTAACAATCTCTTGAATAATGGGGTCGTTTGAATTTTCAAAGTGAGCCAAGCATTCATCCAAAGAATCTGAATTTTCACTCATGGGAGTCTCATTCTCCACATTAAAATTAAGCATGTCAAGTTGGTGAAGTGACTCAAAAATATCAACCTCGGCCATCTCTCTAGCATGCATATCCTCTGGAGACTCATAATCATTATGCCCTTGGGGAAAAGAAACCATAGGTTCATAACCATTCACCAAACCCTTATTATAGGCAACCCCACTACCGCTTTCAAATTTTATGGATTCCTCGGGTTCGTCAACCGTCATTGAAATCTCTTCATCATTAAGTTCAAAGCATCCAAAAGAGATAGTGGACTCACCATAATTGATGATGACATTGGGATCATCGAAATCAATCTCCTCTAAAAGTCTATCCATTAAATCCGAAGAAGGTGGGACTTGGGTAGCCCCATCCTCCTCATTAAAGGGGATTGATTCGATGCCCCCAATTTCGAGCTCAACGTCTTCATAAGATGGTGAGTAAGCTAGATTTGATTGTTCATCTACATACTCATTTCATATTTCCTCAAGTATTTGTGTATACTTATCATCACAAGAGGAAGACGTTTTAGGGTTATTGTTAATAACCATGGTTAGTTCCTCCCTTGAACAAGGAGAATGGTGATTTTCCCAATTAAGACCGTACGCATTGTAGGATGAAGAGTTATATGATGGTTGATAGGCATATCCGTACAAGTGATCACGCATTGTCTTAACCGGTTGGCCACTATGCACCCATTCCTTTTGTTGTTGGACACCTCCTACCATAACCGGTGGAACACTCATGTTATTTTCAATCCGGTAATCATGTAATGTTTTTCCCGAATGATTATTTGATTTTGCTTCGTTCCGATATTCCCTCACCGTCTTACGTCATGTCTCAATATGTATATTGTTTTCATTAATGTAATCACGCATTGTCTTACGTGGGGGCCTAGTGGAGGTTCTTTGAATCTACAAAAAATACTCATTCTTGGCGGGATCCCGATCACAATGAGTTTGGGTCTCCCAATCCGACGTCTTATCATCCAAAAGGTACTTATACACACCATTCGTTCAATCATACATGATGAAATTTTAAGGAATTGAAAAGTACCCTAATCTAGAAAAAAGAACAAAACGAAGGGAGATAGGGAGATGTTACCCAATAGGATGAGATCTATCTCAGCAACAATGTCCTACAAAATCAAACAAAAAATTGTTAGTAGTCTAGAAAAAAATCAGAAAATCTACTTCTATAAAAACTGAAAATCCTACCTAACTATATAGCCACTAGAACAATTAGAACCGTTTAACCTTTTCCCCGGCAACGGCGCCAAAAACATGTTCGCTTGCCTCAAGTGTAAGGCTGCGATGTAGTAATAAATCTCGGTAAGACCGAGGTCGATCCACAGGGAAAGAAGTAAACAATTCCAACTACTCTAATAACTAGAATCTAAGAAGTTTAGGAAAATAGTTTTTCACATCAATAGAAAAATCTGAAATTAAGAAGAACTAGAGCATCAAGGATTTACTTGTAGTAGTCCAATGCCAATCCATTCATCTAAGCACAACACAATTAGAATCGAAGTCCTATCTCTCATCTAATTGGATGATATAACATTCAAGCACAACAATCCCACTCAAATCTTGAAATCAGATTTCTAGTTCTAATGAAGCACATAGAACTTGAACTTGTAGCCTTCAGAGCAACAGCTATGCCAAGAGACTATGGCATGCTCAAGGGTTACTACAATTCGAATTCAAACAACCCAATCATGGTAATCTCAGAGGATTGCAAGAAACTCATGTCTGAAGTACACAAACTCTCACAATTCATCTAAAAATCCAAATTTTATTCAAACTAGAAGTTTAAAATCCAAAATTAAGAAAAGGGTACTTGAAATAAAAGAATTAAAACATTGAAATCAACTACAAATTTCACCTCTAGCTCTAGCTAAGAGCTTAACTAAGAAAAAGCATATTAAAACTAGAACTTGAACTAAGAAAAGGAAGATAAACTAGTTGTAGGAGGCTAGGTAGCTTCCTAGGACTTTAACTCCTTGCTTCCCACGTCCTTGCTTGATTTGGAATAGAAGAGAGCACCTCCTTTTATAATACAGCAAGAGTACCACAACATAACAAATTTTGTTTCGCTTCGTACGGCTTAACCAATGGTCGGATTGCATTCAAATTTGATTTGTAGCTTCCTTGTAATGTGATCTTCCTCATAGATGATTTAGATTTCCAAAATTATCTTCTGAATGGGCCCACCAATCAGATCAGTGACCGCCTCTGAAAATCACGAAATTCGGGTACCTTCAGAACCAGTCATCTTGCTTTCAACGCTCCGGAGTGTACAGAGGTCGGATTGATCTCAAAATTTGAAAATTAGTAGAAAAATTCCTCCTATACATGATAGATGGATTAGATTGCGAAAAAAATTCCAGAATATGGTCCAAAAATTAGAACACTTAGGGCTTTTATAAAATCTGCGCAATTGGATCTTTCTGGATGGTCCATCTTCTTCAATCGGTACGATCAAACCACACATCCTTTTGATCTGAAACTTTGTGGTTATTCATATATGGATGTGGTATAGAAGATGGTCAAAGTAGATTCTTCATATCATCAATGATGGGCCACCTGTACCATTCCAGTGTTGACAGCGAAATCTGGAACTTTCTGGACAGTTCGTATTGTTTTGGCCACCACGGTCAATCCGTAGCTCCGATCGACACGAAACCACTTGGGTTATTTCGGCGTCGAGCTCCTCTTCGACATGGATGTGTTGGATTTCCAAATATCATCAAGATGGGCCCAAAAAACTGGTTCAAAAAACCAGAAACGGGAATAGCCTGCTGTTTGAAATCTGCAAACCTGAAATTGCATGGCTGACTGGTCAAGACCGGTTGGACAGGGCTGGCCGACCGGTCTTGACCGATGTAGATCTGTCTGGTTTGGTCCGGCAGCCTCTGTAGAAGGTAGCAGTGTTGGCCGACCGGTCCGGTTGGGGCCTGTTTGGCCGACCGGTCTTGGCCGGTCGGACCCATTTTCTACATTCTTTCTTCTTTCTTTTCTTCTCTCCTTCCTCTCTCTTTGCTTTCTTCTTTCTTTGGCCCACCTTAGGTCTTCATCCAAGGCTCCTAAATGTCTCTTTTCGGTCTCCAATTAGATGAAGTCTGTTCTCATTCCTACAATCACAAAACCTGCATTAGATGGGCCTTTTAAACATGCAAACCATGCATATAATGTGATGGAATGGCCTATACAATGTATAAATTGGAGGTTCAACATGAATCCAGCATTTTGTAACATTTCAAGCAATTAGGTAGAAATTTTTTGATTTTTCAAAAATTCAAAACTCTTTTGGAAAACTTTGTTTCTATGCATTTAAGATGATATGAGCATAAGAGGAGGAGATACGAACTGTATGATGTTGTAAGTCTTGAACTTCTCTTAACATAATGGTTTTATATGTGAATTCCCCTATTTATGTGATTGATAGAAAATTTGAACACTCTTACACCTAGTTCACATTACACTATTTTCATGGGTTGAAGGGATTATGTGATTTGTGGATTAGCTAGATTTTGATTTAAGGTGTTGAGAAACCAAGCCGGGATATGTTGAACCTCCAATTTATACATTGCATAGCCCACTACATCACATTATATGCATGGTTTTCATGATTAAAAGGGCCATCTAACGCATGTTTTGTGATTGTAGGGATGAGAGCAGACTTCACTCAATTGGAGACCAAAAAGGGTCCATTTAGTACCTGTGAATGAAGGTCCAAGGTGGATCAAAGAAGGAAGAAGAAAGAGGGAGAAAAGAGAATAAAGAAAAGAAGAAAAAGACGAAGAATAGCAAGTCCGACCGGTCGGCCACACCTTTGGAAACCACTAGAAGAAGGACCAGTTAGTCCTATGTCACGCCCCAAATTCGGTTCTCGACGTCCATTCGCTGTAACCCGAATTCAGAGGTGGCAGCCTCCGTAGTACCCCGATCTCGGATCCTAACCCTACACATCAGGTTCCTATCCTGGGATACCACAAGGAGGATTTTAGGGTCTGAATTTTTTTTGAAACATGAGCATCACCATATGAGTACCATCAAAGACAAATACAATATTTCCACTAAATTATTTCGTTTATATACAGTACTGAAAAGTAAATACACAATGCGTATATATAAAAACTGTGCACAATCCGGCACCTCCTGCTACTGCACTCCCAACTCCAACTCAACGTTGCTGATACACTCTGGTATAACCTGCAGCGTAACAAACGCGCATAAGCTTCGAACGAAGCTTTGTGAGTGCGTATGTGCGTGCGCAATGCGTATGACAAACATGACAAATATCAGAGTAAGCAGTAAAGCATGATGAGAAAACTAAACCAAAACTTAGCCTAATTAGGCTACACGATCATATGATATGAATAACCAGCCTACAACGGCTATGCAAGCATGCAATACAAATAACTAGCCTGCCATGGCTATGCAAGCATGCAATATAGGTAACCAGCCTACCAAGGCTATATACTCATACTATGCAATGGCTTACAGGGCCTAATGTCCCATACAATGATCCAATGCATGTATGCAAATCACCAACTCTCAGTACAGTGGTCCAGATACGAACAGTCATAACGCGATCGCCTAAACTATGTAGGACTCGGAACTGGTAGCTCGCCCAGTGTGGTAGCTCGCCCAGGCTTACAGCCCCGCCCACATCACACCCGCCCACGTCAGGACCGTCCCACACCATACAGAACATCAGTCACATCACTGATACCAATACCATCTCTGAAACGGAACATCACCGGGGTCTCACAGACCTCACTACTCACAAGTAGAATGCCAAAGCCTATCTGGTGCAATAGCGGACCTACTCACAGCTGGTCAAACTCAACCCACTTTGCCAACACTCTTCCGGCAGGTTAGGTCAGACCTCCTTCCAAACTGACCACGTGCAGTGGAAAACACCGCCGTTTGGTATTCGGCATACTGGTGTATGATTAAACCACCCGGTCCTTGAATGGAGCACCCACCTTGGTACCAACGGGATCAGGGACTTTCACCCAGGGACATCTTTGGCATCCAGTTTAAAGATCACATATTTTCGGTGTTCTGCAAACCACGATGGAGCTGTGGTTGCAACGTAGTAACCATGCTATATGCGGCACAAGCAGACGGTGCGAAATGCAACCATGCATACAAACGTGGGACGACATGCCCGTGCAAGTCTCCAAAGAGCACCATAAAACTATAAGGTCTCAAACACAAAGTCACCTTCAGCTGGTAATGAATTGCACGACAATCACGACCGATATGGCCAGTTGATACAAGACAATCAGATGAGCCAAGCATTCATGATGCATGAGTCAAGTATACAGTATGAGTGCCAACAAGTAGTCCATCTACCACGATGGCTATAAATCAATCTAATCAAACTTATTTGAGATATGAT
Organism: Liriodendron chinense; assembly: GCA_003013855.2. Taxonomy (NCBI): domain Eukaryota; kingdom Viridiplantae; phylum Streptophyta; class Magnoliopsida; order Magnoliales; family Magnoliaceae; genus Liriodendron; species Liriodendron chinense. The sequence continues at coordinate 1,305,466 of ML058503.1, forward strand.
TAAGATGAGGGGACACATATGAATGATCGAGTCATAGTGCGGGATGTCGCTAGCCAGGGAATCTCGCACCAAGGGCTACAAGGTATGCTAAGCTATTCCTACCCTACAGTGTAAGTCAGGATGATAGATTCCTGTCCTCGAATAGTCCCATACCTATTGGAGAGGTTTGCGATAGAGAGCACGTGAATTGCATTTACGCGACTACATCTCGAATGCTTTATGAATGCGTTTATGCCCTAATGGTCCCCAACTAACAATGGTGATTCGGGATGCATACTCATTACACATGCATGGTGGTCGACGAAGCATATAGTATAAAGATCACATATGAGTATTCCAACAACACTACGTGTGGTAACAGACATACTAAAAATAGCATAAAAAGATAATTCACTTATAATACAAGCAAACATAAAGAGATAAGACTCTAAATGGATGGTATACAACAACACAGATGGTCCAACAACTGAACAGTGTGGATTAACCTTCAACATTCAAATAACCCAAATGGAAAGAAAATGATTGAATACACTACTGACACATCAAAGGCAGAACCTACTTGAGCGGCAAGAGTAGAATACCCAAAATCATGCCGAGACCCATAATCCTGTAGTACAGTTGGGATAAACACAATAATGGTCCGTAAAAGGAATGTCATAGAACGGGTTGCAAGATAGACAGGTCATGACAGAGAAACATATATGGTAGGGTAATCTGGGATAGATGGTCAATACAATGAGGTCCAAAAAGGGACGACAGGTCTAACCTCATACTACAAGATAGGCTCCATATAAAGGATGGCCTAGATGACATACGAACGTTGAGGATGAGCCCCACACTTGTCCTAAAGGTAAATGGACGGTGTGGATGAGATATACACGATATGGTAGTCTTTAATAGTTGGGTACAAGAGTAGAAGGGGTGAGTCATATGAGTATACAACAAGCTGAGTTACCAGGATCAATCAACATGGTGAGTCAACAAGGTGAGTCAATAAGGCAGGTTGACAAGGCAGGTCAACATGGTGAGTTAACAAGGTGAATTGACAAGACGGTTCAACAGGGTGAGTTTAAGAAAGTAGCCCTGTGACTTTGGATCGAGCAAACTCTAAGGATGACCTTTCACTAAGGGTTTACACAACTAATCATCAAGGTGGATCCACGGGATGGACAAAGCAGTCATTCGAACATGCACACTAAGGTGGTCCCAAGGGCCATCCTATACATAACATGCTAAGGTCCAGTCATTTGGATGGTTTGGATCAAGCACAAAAATTAAGGCGATCCTTATGGATGGCCGACATACATATCGCACCATGGAGGCCAATGGCTGACATGGATAGAACACATGCATAACAAGGTGGACCCGTGGTTGGGTATAACCGAACAAAGGAGTGGGGGAGCCACATACATCAATGGGCCCCAACAGTTTGGGATCAACCCGATATTTGTGCTTTCCCACTAATCAAGTGAGATGGCAACCAAACACCATGGTGGGGCCCGCACACCACATGTGTGGAACCCCACCCATGGCTGGGTGACTTATGAACGGGAAGAATGGCAAATAAACATAACAGATGGGTCCTGTAAAGTTTTCAATGGTAGGCGTTCAATCACCCTTATTTTCTACGTGTAGCCCACCCAAAACTGGGCCCACACCCCTGCCAAGAAGAAAGACAAGGTATGCCCAACATTCATCAAGGTGGGACCCAAAGTTGGGCCCCATCACCTTTGGTTGGATGGAAAAATAAACATTACAATGGCCCCAAGGAAGGTTTCAAAGGTTGGCATCAATGGCCACGGTTTCTTACAATGTGGTCCACTTGAGGTTTGTATTTACCTCATCTTTTCTTGGAGGGCCCATGGACTAAGATAATATGGAAAAACAGATGGGCAGCATACATAAAACAGATACATCGTGATGGGACCCACAGAGCGTAGCACCCAAATGGGTCCCAAGAGTTTTGAATCAAACTAATATTTTTATTTTCCCATTCATCCATATAAATGTGATCTTATAAATAGGTTGAATGACAAATAAACATCACTATAGGGATGGGAAGATTTCAACGGTGGAGATCATTATTCCCACTGTTTCCGTGGCATGGTCCACTTGAGGTTTGGATATGCTTAAATTTTGGCTCAGCCACTAAAATGAGCTGGACAAACATATGGACGGAATAGATAAAGCGCATACATTCTAGGTGGGTCCCATGAGTGGGCCACCTGCTGGGTAGCCCACCCAACACACGTGTATGAGCTTATGACCAGGTTGGATCTCAAATAAACATCATGGTAGGCCGTAGGAAGGTTTCAACGGTAGGGTCACTGTCCCTACTATTTTCTGTAGTGAGGCCCACCCTAGATCTGGATCTTCTTAACATTTGGGCCTTGGCCCTGAATTGATATGGGAGAACAGATGGACGGCTCAGATAAAGAAAATACATCATGGTGGGTCCCACGTGGTGGGACATAGATTGGGCGGCCGGGCAGCCCAGCGTCCGTGGACGCTGGTACTCCCAGCGCCTTCCCTTCTTATCTCCTTTTCCTTTTTCTTTTTCTTTTTTTTTCAATGGTTTAGATCGAGTGGGGCCCACATAAGGGCAATCCACTCCGCTCGTCATATTCCCCAGCTCATGGGGGACCCGTAGAGCCCCATATTGGGTGGTTGAATTGGTTTACAAACATCAATGTGGGCCGAGGAAGTTTTGACAGTGGACATCATTCACCCCACTGTTTCATGTGTTGCGGCCCACTTAAGAATTGAATCTGCTTCATATTTGGGCCTTAGCCCTAAAATGATATGGGAAAACAGATAGACGGTGTGGATACAACAAAAACATCAAGGTGGGTCCCACGAGTAGGGACCCCATTCCAACCGTCCTGACGCTGGACGGTTCCAGCGTCCCAGACGCTGTGAACGTCCAGCGTCTGGACGTTAATATTTTTTTTTCTTTTTTTTCTCTCTTAGCTTATTTCAGGTGGGGCCCACTTAGGAAAAATCCAATCCATTCATCAGGTTCCCCAACTCATGGGGAGCCCATAGAGTCCAATATTGGACCAGTGATCTCGTCTACAAACATCACGGTGGGCCACGGAAGTTTCGACAGTGGGCATCCTTGCCTTCACTGTTTTCTATGGTGTGGTCCACCTGAGATCTGGATTTACTTCATTTTTGGTGTCCAGCCCTAAAATGGGCTGGAGAAACAAATGGACGGCGTGGATCAATACATGCAGCAAAGGGGGGTCCCATGAGTGGGCCCCAATGTCAACGCCCAACAGGGGCCAGGCGCTGCTGGGCAGCAGCGTCCTCTGGACGTTGACTGTCCAGCGGCCGGGCTTCCCCTCCCTTTTCTTTTCTTTCTCTTTTTTTAATAAAATTAATTATTATTTTTATTATTATTATCATTATTATTATTATTATTATGTGGGGCCCATTCATGGACGGTCCAGCCCATCCATTGCTTTGCCCATCACAAGGTGGGCCCAAGGAAATAAAATGAAAGGTAAACAAGAAAAAGGGGGAAGATTGCACTCACTATGATGGTTGGACGGTTGGATTGCCGATCGGACGGTCCGGATGATGATTGGGGTCCTCCAAGCTTGATCTCCTCCTTTAATCTCTCTAACTCTCTCTTTCTCTCTCTTGATCTCCCTCTAAATCTCTCTACTTCTCTCTCTTCTTTCTCTTCTCTCTCTCTCTCTCAAATCTTGGAATATGAGAAGGCCACCCCCCCTACGTATGGCTCTTGTATGGGAAGAGGGGGGTGCATGATGTAATGATGATGATGATGAGACAGGACATGGGAGGAATGGGTTGGAGTTGACTTTGGTGAGAGAGGAATGGGATAGGTATGGTGTGTGTAGGTTAGGGTAATGATAGGGGTATGGGTGAGGGTGATGGTGATTGATTTGACATGTTGTTGGGATTTGTACAAGTGGGGCCCACGCCACACGCGCGTTGCGCGGCCCAACTCGGATTGCTCAAAAGTACGCATCTCACACACCGGGTATCGCAATGGGGCGTGCCGCGCGGCGTTGGAATCGTGGCGCCCGCGCGGTCGCAAGGGTACAAGTCTTAGGTCGTTGCGGTACTAAAATAGGGTCGCGATCAAGGCTCGCTAATCTGGTCCATCCAAGATGTACCGGTACCGAAAACTAAACGTACGGAGGGCAATTCAGGGTACGGGTCTTACATCCTACCAGTCTTGACCGATCGTTCAACCGGTCGGTGCCCTCTGCTGAGCTCGCTGGAACATGACCATAAGTAGGTTTGACCGATCGTGACCGGTCAGCTAACCCAATCTGACCGGTCTTAACCGGTCGGCCAACAGGTCGTCTGCCCCTGTGTGCTTGCTGGACTGTTTGCAAGGTAGGTCCGACCGGTCGTGACCGGTCGGCCAGGCCAGTCTGACCGGTCGGCCACATACAAAATCAGGCAATTTCTATTTTTGGTTCCGAAAATTGCTGCGCACTGCGTAACCTTACGCGGTTTCTAAAAGATTCCGACGCAACCGAGCGTCCTCAGTATAAAAGGACACCTAGGGTTCCTAGGGCATCATAGAAGCCAAGGGACATCGTGGGAGAGGAAGGAAGTCGTCGTGGAGCGTTTGCAACCCTCCAAACTCCAGTTTTTCTAGTTTTTATGTTTCTTATTTGAGTTCTAGTTGTAGTATGACAATGCTCGGCTAAAATCTCTCATCTAAGGCTAAGAGGTGAAGATTGTAGCTAATTTTCATGTTTGATTCAGTTTAATTCAAGTAATTTCAATTCAAGTTTGGATTTTTTATTCTAGTTCTTCAAGTTGATAGTTTGAGATGTTTTATGAGAGTTCATGTGCTCCGGACATGGATTCCTTGCAATTCTCTGAGATTATCATATGGTGCTTGTTTAGATTCGAATTATAGTAGTCCTTGAGCAAGCCATAGTCCATAGGCATGGCTGTTACTCCGAAGGCTATGATTTTGAATTCTACATTGATTGAATGGGACTAGAACTTGGAAGTTCAACTTGAATGGGATTGAATGTGTTTAATGCTTTATTTTCCAACTAGATGAGAAATAGGACTTCAAATCTAGTTGTGTATCTTGCTTGGATTGATTGGATTGACATGGGATTGCTACAAGTGGATCCTTGAATGCCTTAGTACCTTAAACTATTGATTTTCATTAAGTTACTATTTTAGCATAATTATTCCAATTGAATCTCTTATATATTGCAAACTGAGTTGCTGGAATAGTTTGGAATTTGTTATCCAATTCCTTATGGATTGACCTCGGTCTTATCGAGTTTTATTACTACATCGCAGCCTTACACTTGAGGCGAGTGAACAAGGTACTTTGTCCATCCTTGTCCATGGAAAAATAATGAAAGATATGGATTTTTAAAAATCCTATCTAATTTAAAAGAAAAAGGAAAAAGAAGGATGAAATTGGGAATGATGGAAAATTTCGATTAGGGCTACCTATTACAAACCGGGGGATGGTCTATCCGTAACCAAAGTCGGAAATGAGACATAGTGTGAAAGCCGTCGGAAGGACAGTAAGGCAAATTCCTGTCATTGGCTTGTGTGGCTTTATATACCTTGAGATCTATAGTCTAGTTGATCTATGAAGAAGATAATCCTGGAAACTCATGAGATGAATTTTCACTATGCACACTAGGTTAAATTTGTTCAAGTTCTTCTATTTATCAACCAATCAGCGGGAATTTCATATGGATGCTTATTATGTTTTGAGAGTTTACGGTTTCAACCTCTATCACCTAATTTTTCTGAATCTTACACTTGTGTGTTTTGGGATGTATAGAAGAATGGTTTCTAAAGGAGAGTTGGGTTTGGAGAATGAAACTTATTTCATGCATGTTTTGCTCGGGACTAGTAAAATACTGGTTGGGGGTGTGTTGAGCTCTTAATTGTGCATAGTCTAACCCCAATTCGTCACTCATTATGCAAGGTTTTCATGATTTAAAAACTAATCTAATGCATGGATTTATGATTGTAGGAATAAGAGAGATGATCTATTAATTGAAGACTTAAAGACAGTATTTATGAGCATTGAAGATCACAAGACCAAGTGTGAAAGGGTGGAAGAAAGAAGCAAAGAAGAGAAGAAAACAAGGAAGACGAAGATACTGAAGGCCGGTCGTTCGACCGGTCCGATCACTCAACAAAGGGGCCCATAGGTCATAACTCACTGGACTGTCTAAGACCGATCGTACGATCGGTCGTCCACTGCTCAGACCGGTCGTGTGACCGGTCCTTGAATTAATTTTATGGGACAGAAAAATACCAAAACTCTCTAGACGTTTTTCGCATTTTTGAGACCGGTCGTGCGACCGGTAGTTCGCGTAATTGAGCGTGTTCTACAAGCTCCGGATTTCTCCGTGCATTGCGTAACCTTATGCAAATTCAAGAAGATTCCGACGTTGCGGAGCTTCTCCACTATAAAAGGACACCTAGGGATCGTTCCTAGGGTATCTAAGAACAGATTAAGCATGGTGGGAGACAGCGGAAGTGGATTTCAGAGTTCCACAACTCCTCCTAGTTTGTTTGCTGTTTTTATGTTTTCTTTAGTTTGTGTCATGTTCCTTGGATCATGAACGGCTAAACCTCTTACCTAGGGCTAAGAGGTGAAGCTTGTAGTGAATCTAAGATGTTTCAATTCGTTTAAGTTGGTTTTAAGTTGGATTTCATGTTTAAGAACAATGGTTTGAAGTTTAATTCAAGTACTAAGTAGTTTTTCTTAGTCTTATGATGACTCATGGATGTTTGGAAGAATTGCTTGAGTTCTTAATTGTTGTGAACTAGTCTAGACCTATATGATCCGAGGAATTGGAATACGCTCTAGTACTATGATCTTCATGTGGGAACTTCCTACCAAAGTTCTATTTTTCTGGATTTCTGAAGTATGTGTGAGACTGTGTATGTGGTTTGAATCAAGTTCAAATTATGATCTAGTTTTGTCTTGTGACAGGATTTAATGATGGTTATGATTGTGAACTTAGTCTACTAGAATTGGGACTGACCTATGCAATTGAGTATTCTCGTCCTAGCTTGCATTGAGTGAACCATATACATGGATCTACATATGGCAGATTGTTGGTTTAACTGTTCTATCATCCTACTAGATAGAACTTAATTTCGATTCTAGTTGAGGAAATGTGAGACCACAGCGAATTGAGCATCAAGGATTACTACAAGTGGATCCTTGAACCCCTAGTGCCTTTTTATTAATTGTTTATCTCCAGTTTAGTTGAAAGTTACTATTTACATCAATCTTCTCAAATCTGGTTGTTAGATTTTTAATGATGGTTTCTGGATTTTTAATGATGTTTATCTCCAGGATTTAATGATGGTTATGATTGTGAACTTAGTCTATTGGAATTGGGACTGACCTATGCAATTGAGTATGCTCGTCCTAGCTTGCATTGAGTGAACCATATACATGGATCCTACATATGGCAGATTGTTGGTTTAACTGTTCTATCATCCGAGATAGAACTTAATTTCGATTCTAGCTGAGGAAGTGTGAGACCACAGCGAATTGAGCATCAAGGATTGCTACAAGTGGATCCTTGAACCCCTAGTGCCTTTTTATTAATTGTTTATCTCAAGTTTAGTTGAAAGTTACTATTTACATCAATCTTCTCAAATCTGGTTGTTAGATTTTTAATAGAAATTATTGGAAGTATTTGTGAAGTCCTACATAAGTCCCTGTGGATCGACCTCGGTCTTACCGAGATTATTACTACATCGCAGCCTTGCACTTGAGGCGAGCTAACGCCTACTCCCTTGATAATAATGTTGATGTGATAAGGGATGTAGTCGCACTTTTAGAGTCAGTATCGGCATATGTCGTTAGCCGAGAGAAGGATATGGAAACAACACTTTGTTGTGCTAAGAAATCAATTCATATTTTCACACCTCTATAGATCATGCACACTGAACTCTACCAACCTTGGGATGATCCATACTTGCAATATCAATTCCTAGGAAAATCTAAATGGAGACATTTTTTCTGACAAATATTATGCCGTCTCCTCTTATACATGTGGTGAAAACATTAAGGAACCCGCTGAAATTCCTTCTTGGGATTTTCAGTGGCTTATCCGGATCACTCACACACATATATATTGTAAAGCAGGATATTGGGTGACTTTACTGCAAAACCTTTTGATCCATTTAATGATTCTGGTTAACTGTATGCTTTTGGATGAGTTGTTGGGATTAACCTCCTAGTTTGACAGAGGACGGTTTAGAATTTTAATCCCTTTCCTAGAATGATATCCCATTAGGAGTTTCTTTGATTAGTTGATTTAGTTGTGAAGCAACCCATCTTCAAAAGCCAATTTTGCTATGCAATGTATTTCTCAGGTGGTATCTCTCTTTCTCACTTCCCCTTATTTTGTCACTGCTCTCATGTTGTTACATTCATTGCATATTTTTTTTACATTAAGGACAATGTAAAGTTTTGGTTGGGGGTTGAGATTCCTAGATGAATCTAGCAATTTGTGACATTTCGAGCAATGATGTAGAAATTTTTTGATTTTTTTGAAAATTCAAAACTCCTTTGGAAAATCGTGTTTATATGCACTTAGGATATCATAAGTATGAAAAGAAGAGAGATATAGTGAGAAGATTTTGAAACTCTTAAAGGACCTATAACATGATAATTTTATATTTGAATTCCCCTATTGATGTGATTGATAGAAAGTTTGAACACTTTTGAGCCTAGTTCACATTACACGATTCTCATGGTTGAAAGGATTATGTGGATTTGTGGATTGCCTAGGCTTAGATTTAAGGTGTTAAGGAACCAAGCCAGGGTACTTTGTCCATCCTAGTCCATGGGAAAAGTGTTGAACCTCCAATTTATACATAATGTAGCCCACTACGTCATATTATATGCATGGTTTGAATGTTTAAAAGGCCCATCTAAGGCATGTTTTATTATTGTAGGAATGAGAGCGGACTTCACCCAATTGGAGACCAAAAGGGTCCACTTAGAGCCATTGAATGAAGATTGAATGAGGACCAAAGAAAGAAGAAATCAAGTAGAAGAGAGAGAAGAGGAAAGAAAGGAAGAAAAGCTGAAAAAATAAGGGTCCGATCGGTCATGACCGGTCGGCCAAGGAAGCCAGACCGGTCAAGACCAGTCGGCCACACTGCTGCCCATCTTTAGAAGTCCCTGGAGTAAGGACCAGATTGGTTCAATCGGTCAAGACCGGTCGGCCAACGGGTTGTCCACCCCCTGTGCACGTTGGGCCTCTAACAAGATCAATCTGACCGGTCGGCCATCCCAGTCCGACCGGTCCCGATGGGTCGGCCATGCCTAAAACAACAATATTTTATTTCGGGCTCCGAAATTCTCTGTGCAAGTGCGCATCCTTACGCAAAGTCTGGAAGATTCCTACGCTAGAGAGCTTCCACACTATAAAAGGACACCTAGGGTCTCTTCCTAGGGCATTATAGAAGCTAAGGAACTTCGTGGGAGAGGAAGGAAGCCGTTGTGGAGCATTTGCAACCCTCCAAACTCCGGGTTTTTATGTCTTTATGTTTTCTTTTATGAATTCTAGTTGTAATATGACAATGCTCGGCTAGAATCTCTCAGCTAAGGCTGAGAGGTGAAGCTTGTAGCCAATTTCATGTTTGATTCAGTTTAATTCAAGTAGCTTTACATCAAGTTCGAATTTTGAATGTTCTAGTTCTTAAAGTTGATATTTTTAGAAGTTTTATGAGAGTTCATGTGCTCCGGACATGGATTCCTGGCAATTCTCTGAGATTATCATGTTTTGCTCGATTATATTCGAATTATGGTAACCCTTGAGCATGCCATAGTCCATAGGCATGGCTGTTACTCCGAAGGCTATGATTCCGAATTCTATATATTGGTTGAATGGGACTAGAACTTGGAAGTTCAACTTAAGTGAGATTGAATGTGCTTTAATGCTTTATTTTCCAACTAGATGAGAGATAGGACTTCACATCTAGTTGAGTTTTATGCTTGGATTGATTAGATTGACATGGGGTTACTACAAGTGGATCCTCGAAAGCCTTAGTGCCTTTAATTACTGTTTTTCTTAAGTTACCAGTTTTAGCATAATTCTCTCAATTGAACCTTTAAAACTGTTGCAATCTGTTGAAACTCCAATTTATATATTGCATAGCCCGTTACATCACATTATATGCATGGTTTTTATGTTTAAAAGGCCCATTTAATGCATGTTTTGTGATTGTAGGGATGAGAGCGACTTTGCCCAATTGGAAACCAAAAGGAGCACATTTAGGAGCCTGTGATGAAGGATGAAGGAGGACTAAAGAAAGAAGAAAGCAAGGAGAGAGAAAAGAGATGAAAGAAAGGAAGAAAAATGCAAAGAGAATAGGCCAGACCGGTCAAGACCGGTCGACCACCCTGCTGGAAGTCACTGGACTAAAGTCTAGACAGGCCCGACCGATCAAGACCGGTCGGCCATCAGGACAGTTCAGTCCCTAAACTCTCTGGACGTGCAACATACACTGTCCGACCGGTCAAGACCAGTCGACCAACCCTGTCCGACCGGTCAAGACCAGTCGACCAGCCCAGTCTGACCGGTCACGACCTGTCGGCCCTGCGTAAGACAGTGACCTTTCCAAATCCAGACTCCGAATTCTTCTGCGTAGTGCGTATCCTTACGCATTTTCTAGGTGATTCTGACGCAACCGAGCTTCCCCACTATAAAAGGACACCTAGGGGCTCTTCCTAGGGCATCATAGAAGCTAAGGGACGTCGTGGGAGAGGAAGTAAGTCGTCGTGGAGAGTCTGCAACCCTCCAAGCTTCAGTTTTTCTATGTTTTCTAGTTTTCTTTTATGAGTTCTAGTTGTAGTATGACAATGCTCGTCTAGAATCTCTCAGCTAAGGCTGAGAGGTGAAGCTTGTAGCCAATTTCATGTTTGATTCAGTTTAATTCAAGTAGTTCTATTTCAAGTTTGGATTTTGAATGTTCTAGTTCTTAAAGTTGGTAGTTCTAGATGTTTTATGAGAGTTTATGTGCTCCGAACATGGATTCCTTGCAATTCTCTGATATTATTATGTTTTGTTTGTTTAGATTCGAATTGTAATAATCCTTGAGCAGGCCATAGTCCATAGGCATTGCTGTTACTCCGAAGGCTATGATTTCGAATTCTACATTGTTGAATGGGACTAGAACTTGGAAGTTCAACTTGAGTGGGATTGAATGTGTTTAATGCTTTAGTTTCCAACTAGATGAGAGATAGGACTTCAAATCTAGTTGTGTATCTTACTTGGATTGATTGGATTGACATGGGATTACTACAAGTGGATCCTTGAATGCCTTAGTACCTTTAGATTACTGTTTTTTTCATTAAGTTACTGTTTTAGCATAATTATTCTAATTGAACCTCTTATTTATTGCAAACTGAGTTGGTGGAATAACTTAGAACCTGTTTTCCAACTACCTGTGGATCGACCTCGGTCTTACCTAGTTTTATTACTACATCGCAGTCTTGCACTTGAGGCGAGTGAACACAATCCTAGTTGCTGGAATAACCTAGAAGTTGTTCTCTAATTCCCTGTGGATCGACCTCGGTCTTACCAAGATTTATTACTACATCACAGCCTTGCACTTGAGGCGAGCGAACAAGTTTTTGGCGCCGTTGCCTGGGAATTTAGATAACGGTTTTAAATTGTTTTAGTGGCTATAGAGTAGAAGTAGTTAGGATTTATTGTTTTCTTAGGATTAGTTTTTCTGAATTCTAGAAATAACAAATTTTGTTTTCTTTTGTAGGAAGTTCTTCTAATTCAAGCAAATCGGTACTATCCTTCCAACTTGAACTCTTTTAGTTTTTGGTTTTTATTTTTAGATTTTAGGATTTAGGATTAGTTTAGATTTTGGATTTTTTGGTTTATGTCCCGTTGGGAACGAGACCACAATAATCGTCTCCAATCCGAAGGTAGTTTAGTTGGACCACTCTCCGTTCACAGACCAATCCAAAAATCTGTAGAATATTGTGATAGTTTGGGGAGTATGGATCAAACACCTTTTAGGAATCCTCCCCCCCTACTCCAACTACAAACACAAATCAAGAGAGAGTAGGAGAGAATGAGGTACATAACGGTCCTCCAATGAGATCATTACGGGACTACCTACAACCGGCCCGTGCAACTACACCCTCTTGCGTAGTCTTACCACCAACTGAGGGAAATATTGATATAAAGTCGGGTGTAATTCAACTTATACCAAAGTTCCATGGGCTAGACTCTGACAGTCCATATTTACACTTAAAGGAATTTGAAGAAGTGGTGGCTACCTTGCAATACACTAATGTTTCGGAAGATGCCATTAAACTTAAACTCTTTCCCTTTTCATTGAAAGAAAGAGCCAAGACTTGGCTTCATTCTCTTAGACCACATTCGATAGGGTCATGGAACGAGATGACCCGGGAATTCTTGAAAAAGTTCTTCCCAACTCATAAAACGAACACCATTTGAAGAGCCATAATGAATTTTTCGGCTAAAGAGGGTGAATCTTTCTTCTAATGTTGGGAAAGGTTTAAGGACCTCCTACTTGCTTGCCCACATCATGGTTACGAAAGTTGGTGAATCATAAACTTCTTCAATGATGGATTAAGTTCCAATATGCGCTAATTTGTAGAGATGATGTGCAACGGCGAGTTCATGAACAAAAATTCAGATGAAGCTTGGAGTTATTTAGATATGTTGGCCGAGAATGCCGAATCTTGGGATACCTCGGACAAATCTAATAACCTCAAGCCTCCTCAAGAAAAAGAGAAAGGAGGGATCTATATCCTCAAGGAGGAAGACGATGTGAATGCAAGGTTAGCCAACCTCCTAAGGAAGATAGAGGCCATGGAACTTAGTAAAAGTGGAGTTTCAAAGTCCAATGAAGCTATTGAGACCATATGTGGGATTTGTTTCACCAATCTACATGCTACGCAAGACTGTCCAACAATTGTTACATTTCAAGAGGTGTTACATGAACATGCAAATGCCACATATGGTTATCAACGGCCTTTCAATGGACCGGTGGGTAATATGTACAATTCTACTTGGAAGAACCACCCAAATTTCAGTTGGAAGAATGCGCCCATAGGCAATCCTACCAACTCTCAAGGAGGGCCACCCATGCAAAATATGGCCCCACCTTAATTCTCAATGGAGGATACATTAAAAGCATTTATACAAGGGCAAACGCAAATTAACCAAACGAATCAGCAAATGTTCCAAGAGCTTAAAGTTTCGGTTGATGAGATTAAGGGACGCTTGAATGCTAGGGAAGGGACCTTTCCTGCCCAACCTCAGCCCAATCCAAAGCAAGTACATGAAGTAAGCATTCCTAATCTCTCCAACCAACATATGGAGCAAGCTAAATCCGTCACCACTCTTAGAAGTGGTAAGCAAATTGACAAATCTATCTCGGTGAAGGCCGACAAGCCTAATGATCTGGTAAATTCTAAGGATGAGGACGGATCTAACTCAGCCCCAAAAGAAACGGAACGCGTTTACAAGCCTGTAGCACCATTCCCTTCGAGATTGGTCTCTCCAAAATCTCTCCCAAACTCTCATGATATTTTAGAGATTTTTCGACAAGTCAAGATCAACATTCCATTGCTTGATTCCATCAAACAAATCCCCTCTTATGCCAAGTTTTTAAAGGACCTATACACAACCAAATGTAAATATAATGTGCAACAAAAGTCCTTTTTGAATGAGCAAGTGAGTGCCATTCTCACTCAAAAGACCCCCCCAAAATTCAAGGATCCCGGTAGTTCCACAGTTTCATGTATCATTGGTGACTACTGGATTGAGCGTGCATTGCTAGACTTGGGGGCACGCGTAAACTTGATCCCATACTCGGTATACAAGCAATTGGGTCTTGGTGAATTAAAACCCACCAAAACCATGTTACAACTCGTTAATAGATCCATCTGTGTACCGAGAGGGATAATTGAGGATGTGCTAGTCCAAGTTGATAAATTCTACTACCTGGTAGATTTCATCGTCTTGGACACACAACCGGTTATGGATGCTAACACCCAAATACCGGTGATCCTAGGTCGCCCCTTCCTTGCTACATCAAACACAATTATAAATTACCGGAATGGGGTAATGCAATTGTCCTTTGGAAACATGACGTTGGAGGTTAATGTGTTCCATTTGGGCAAAAAACATAGGAATGATGATGATGTCCACGAGGTTGATATGATTGAATTAATTGTGGAAGAGGAGTTCGCTTTAAATCAAAATTTTGATCCTCTAGATGTTGTTAGCTTCGATCTATTTGAGGATTGGGATGACAATGATGGCCCCCATGAGGTAAACATGATAGAATCCATCGAAGATGGGGAGTTTTTCCAACATGATCCACCTGGAAGATTGGAGACGTGCATGGCGCACTTCAAGGATGAAATTTATTTGACTCTTAATGAGGCCTTGGCAGTGCCAACTTCTGAGAATTTACTTGACAAGACACCAATTTCTGAGTTGAACAATTTCATTATGCAGGAATTTGACGGATTGGTGCTTAATTTGCCTATGGAGAGGCCAATTTTTGAAAATGTAGTGGTTGAGGACTTCTTCCAACAAGTGACCGAGAAGGTCGAAGTTCCCTACACTCTTGAGGAGTGTTTGGCATATTTTGAGGATTGGGATGATCCTATGATTTGTGACGTTGTCAATGCCTTAAGGAAAACTTCACCAGTGTCCACAAAGACTTTTTCAACGGAGTATAAAACTGATCTATCAATTGTGGAAGCACCGGTGAAATTTGATTTTATGGAGATCATATCGACTTGTGAAGAAGAAATATAAGTCTCCACATCTCTTTGGGTTGTTCAAACCAAAGAACACAACTTCTGGGATGACCCATATTTAATAATTTTTTGCCTAGACAAGATGGAAAGGAGATTCATATTCAATGATTTCCAACCAATGGAATTCTCCTTTCCTAGTACATGTGACAATTTTATTGAGGAACCCGATGAAATTTTTCCGCAGGATTTTCAATGGGTTAGACTGGTTGATGTCACCAATGTACTTTCCAAAGTAGGATGGTGGATAGTGTTACTGAGTAATTTGTTACACCACTTGATGATCTTGTTCAACTTTGTCCTTTTGTATGTTTTAATGATAATCGATCTCCTACTTTGATGGAGATCCTCTTTTTAAAAGGACGGGTTAAGTATCTTTTATTGCTTTACGTAGATTATTTAGTTGTTTTAGTTTTGCTTGCTTAGTAGACTTAGTTGCTGGAGTTGTAGACTTCCATGATTGACTCTCTCAGGTACTATTGTTCTCACTCTTATATTTCACCATTGCTCTCATGTTCATGCTCATTGCATATCTTTTTACATTGAGGACAATGCAAGATTGGGGGGTGAGATGAGATTCCTCATCTAGCAATTTGCAACATTTCGAGCATCATATGTGCAAATGTTTTTTGAATTTTCTAAAATTTCAAAACTCTTTTAGAAAACCTTATTTCTATGCATTCGAGATGATACGAGTATAAGAAAAAGAGATACGAAGTGAGTGATGTTGCAAGTTTTGAACTTCTCTTAATATAATGGTTTTATATGTGAATTTCCCTAGTTATGTGATAAATAGAAAACTTGAACACTTTTACACCTAGTTCACATTACACGATTTTCATGGTTGAAGGGATTATGTGATTTGTGGGTTAGCTAGACTTAGATTTGAGGTGTTGAGATACCAAGCCGGGGTACTTTGTCCATCATTGTCCATGGGAAAATAACGAAAGATATGGATTTCTAAAAATCTTATCTAATTTAAAAGAAAAAAGAAAAGGAATGATGAAATTGGGAATGATGAAAAAAAATGGTGGAAAATTCCGAAAAGGGCTACCTATTACCAATCGGGGGATGGTCTACCCGTAACTAAAGCCGAAATGGGATGTAGTGTGAAAGTCGTCGAAAGGACGGTAAGGCAAATTCCTGTCATAGGCTTGTTGTTGCTTCGTGCACCTTGAGATCCATGATTTACTTGATCTATGAAGAAGATAATCCGAGAAACTCATGAAATGCACTTTCACTATGCACACTAGGTTGAATTTGTTCGAGTTCTTCTATTTATCAATCAATCAGCGGGAATTTCATATAGACACTTATTATGTTTTGAGAGTTTGAGGTTTCAGCTTCTATCACCTAATTTTTCCAAATTTATACTTGTATGTCTTGGAATGGATAGAAACATGGTTTCTGAAGGAGAGTTGGGTTTTGGAGGTTTAAACTTGTTTCATTCATGTTTTGCTCAGGACTAGTAAAAAGCTGGTTGGGGTGTGTGTTGAACCTCCAATTTGTACATAATGTAGCCCACTACGTCACATTATATGCATGGTTTGAATGTTTAAAAGGCCCATTTAAGGCATGTTTTGCTATTGTAGCAATGAGAGCGGACTTCACCCAATTGGAGACCAAAGGGGTCCACTTAGAGCCATTGAATGAAGATTGAATGAGGACCAAAGAAAGAAGAAATCAAGTGGAAGAGAGAGAAGAGAAAAGAAAGGAAGAAAAGCTAGAAAAATAAGGGTCCGACCGGTCATGACCGGTCGGCCAAGGAAGCCAGACTGGTCGGCCACACTGTTGCCCATCTTTAGAAGTCCTTAGAGTAAGGACCAGATTGGTTCGACCGGTCAAGACTGGTCAGCCAACGGGTTGTCCACCACCTGTGCATGCTGGACCTCTAACAAGATCAGTCCCGACCTGTCGGCCATGCCTAAAACAACAATATTCTATTCTGAGCTCCGAAATTCTCTGCGCAAGTGTGTATCCTTATGCAAAGTCTGGAAGATTCCTACGCTAGAGAGCTTCCCCACTATAAAAGAACACCTAGGGTCTCTTCCTAGGGCATCATAGAAGCTAAGGAACTTCGTGGGAGAGGAAGGAAGCCGTTGTGGAGCGTTTGCAACCCTCCAAACTCCGGGTTTTTATGTTTTCTAGTTTTCATTTATGAGTTCTAGTTGTAATTTGACAATGCTCGGCTAGAATCTCTCAGCTGAGGCTGAGAGGTGAAGCTTATAGCCAATTTCATGTTTGATTCAGTTTAATTCAAGTATCTTTACTTCAAGTTTGAATTTTGAATGTTCTAGTTCTTAAAGTTGATATTTTTAGAAGTTTTATGAGAGTTCATGTGCTCCGAACATGGATTCCTTGTAATTCTCTGAGATTATCATGTTTTGCTTGATTAGATTCAAATTATGGTAACCCTTGAGCATGCCATAGTCTATAGGCATGGCTGTTACTCCGAAGGCTATGATTTCGAATTCTATATATTGGTTGAATAGGACTAGAACTTGGAAGTTCAACTTAAGTGAGATTGAATGTGTTTTAATGCTTTATTTTCCAACTAGATGAGAGATAAGACATCACATCTAGTTGAGTTTTATGCTTGGATTGATTGGATTGACATGGGGTTACTATAAGTGGATCCTCGAAAGCCTTAGTGCCTTTAATTACTGTTTTTCTTAAGTTACCAGTTTTAGCATAATTCTCTCAATTGAACCTTTAATACTGTTACAATCCTAGTTGCTGGAATAACCTAGAAGCTGTTCTCTAATTCCCTGTGGATCGACCTCGGTCTTACCGAGATTTATTACT
Source organism: Liriodendron chinense (assembly GCA_003013855.2). Taxonomy (NCBI): domain Eukaryota; kingdom Viridiplantae; phylum Streptophyta; class Magnoliopsida; order Magnoliales; family Magnoliaceae; genus Liriodendron; species Liriodendron chinense. Next base: position 1,323,098 of record ML058503.1, read on the forward strand.
ACATCGCAGCCTTGCACTTGTGGCGAGCGAACAAAAAGAAGAAAAGATATGGATTTCTAAAAATCCTATCTAATGTGTATAAAAAGGAAAGGAAGGATGAAAATATGTGAATGATCGAGAATATGGTGGAAATTTCCAAAAGGGCTACCTATAACCAACTGGGGGATGGTGTACCCATAACCAAAGCTGAAAATGGGACATAGTGTGAAAGCCGTCAGAAGGACGGTAAGGAAAGTTTCTATCATAGGCTTGTTGTTGTTCTGTACACTTTTAGATCCATAGTTTAGTTGATTTGTGAAGAAGATAATCCCGGAAAGTCATGAGATGAACATTCACTATGCACACTAGGTTGAATTTGTTTAAATTCTTCTATTTATTTTTTCATTGAATCAGCAAGAATTCTATATGAACACTTATTATGTTGAGGGAGTTTATGATTTCAATTTCTATCACTAATTTTCTCTGAATTTTGTACTTATGTGTCTTGGAGTTTATAGAAGCATGGTTTCCGAAGGAGAGTTGGGTTTTTAAAAATTAGATTTGTTTCACGCATGTTTTGCTCGGGACTAGCAAAATGCTGGTTGGGGGGTGTGTTGAGCTCTGAATTGTGCATATTCTAACCCCAATTCATCACATATTATGCATGGTTTGCATGTTTAAAAGACTACTTTAATGCATGATTTGTGATTGTAGGAACGAGATGGAGATTTCACTAATTCAAGGCTAAAAAGAGCACGTTATATACATTGAAGATTAAGGAACTAAGTGCAAAAGGATTGAAGAAGGAAGCAAGGGAGAAAAGGAACAAGTGAAGAAAACTGCACTGAAGATCGGTCGTCAGACCGGTTATCCGACCGGTTGGTGATTCAACAGAGACCTTGTTGAGTGCTTAAATGTGTATATTCTAACCCCATTTCATCACTAACCACGCATGGTTTTCAAGCTTCAAGACTATTCTAATGCGTGATTTTATGATTGTAAGAATGAGAGGGACTCCGCCCAATTGATGACTAAAAAGCTCTATTTAGGAGCCTTGGATGAAGACCCAAGGTGGGCCAAAGAAAGAAGAAAGAAAAGAGAGAAGGAAAGAAAGAAGAATAATGAAAAAAGAATGCAGTTCGACCGGTCATGACCGGTCGGCCAAGGGGCCACGACCGGTCGGCCAGCCCCAATGCACCTCTCTGGACACTCATGTAAAGAGGCCGACCGGTCAATGTAAATTCAAAGAGTTTCCAGTGGCTTCCTCTTGAAGCTCCAATTTTTTAGCACAGTGCGTAAGTATTACACAAATCTGGAAGATTCTGAGGTGGTGGAGCCTCTCCACTATAAAAGGGGACCTAGGGATCGTTCCTAGGGCATCCTAGAAGAGATTAAGCATGGTGGGAGACGGCATAAGTAGGATTCGGAGTTCTAAAACTCCTCCTAGTTTGTTTTTTTCTAATTTGATGTTTTGTTTAGTTGTTTTCAGTTTCCTTGGATCACGAATGGCTAAACCTCTTAGCTAGGGCTAAGAGGTGAAGCTTGTAGTGAATCTAAGATGTTTCAATTCATTTGATTTGGTTTCAAGTTGGATTATTAGTGAAGAACAATGGTTTGAAGTTTAAATAAAGTTTTAAGTAGTTTTTCTTAATCTTATGATGGCTTATGGATGTTAAAAGAATTGATTGAGTTCTTAATTGTTCTGAGTATCTCTAGACCTGTATGCTCCAAGGAATTGGATTCAATACGCTCTTGATCTATAATCCTCATGTGGGAACTTCATGCCAAAAGTCTATTTTTCTGAAATTTTTGAATTATGTGAGATTGAGTATGTGATTTGAATTAAGTTCAAATCATGATCTAGTTATATCTTGTGACAGGATTTAATGATGATTATGGTTGTGATCTTAACCTATTGGAATTAGGACTGAACTATGCAATTGAGTGTGCTCAAGTCCTAGCTTGAATTGAGAGAATCATGTACATGATTCACACATATGCCAAATTGCTTGTTTTAACTGTTCTATCATCCGACTAGATAGAACTTAATTTCGATTCTAGTTGAGAAAGTGAGAAACCACGGCGAATTAACCATCAAGGATTGCTACAAGTGGATCCTTGAACCCCTAGTGCCTTTTTATTATTGATTATCTTTAGTTTAGTTCAAAGCATCTATCTACATCAATTTCCTAAATCTGTTTAGTTAGTTTTTAAGTAGAAACCATTGGAAGTGTTTTTGTGAATTCCAACACAAGTCCCTGTGGATCGACCTCGGTCTTACCGAGATTATTACTACATCGCAACCCTACACTTGGGGAAGCGAACAAGTTTTTTGCGCCGTTGCCGGGGACTTTGATGGTTTTTCATAAAATTTCTGAAAATAGTCTCTATTTGAGATTTTTAGGACTCTTATACTAACTTAGTTTGTTTTATTTTCTTTTGCAAGGATTTTTAGGAAGTTGAAGAAGAAGTTAGGCATCTTAAGCTCTCAAATCAGGTTTTGTCCTTCCAACCTTACTCTTCTTCTTCCCCTATTCATTCTTATCACATTCATCTCTTGTAGAGTGGGTGGAGACTCCTTTTTTGGATCTCTGATAGGTTGGCCTTGAACTGCCTTGATTCCTATTGGTCGGCATTACCGTCTTAGATCACCTTGTGCTCAGAGATTTCTCTTCTCAATTATATTCCTCTTTCTTCCTTTTCTGCACTTTTCTCAAAAGATTCAAAGAGTGGGTGGGGAGTTCTTTGAACCCCTATTGACTAGGAGAAATCGATCTCTATCTTTGCTTCTGGCTCAGCCATTGCAAGACACCTTGTGCATGCCACATTGGGTTCGGGATTCTAATAACCGACTCATTAGTGAAGGGGGAATAGTTGAAGGAATTGATAGAGAGCCATGTGCTAAGAGACATTTAAATTCTCCAATTTTGTCTGAAAGTATGGCTGCAAATCAACCCAATCCTATGGCCAATCAAAATTTGGGCCAAAACCAAATCAAAATGGGAGAAAATGTGGTTGAGAATGTTCCCCGACCTAGAACATTACGTGATTACTTGCAACCAGCAAGAGTGAGCACTCCCTCATGCATAGTTTTTCCACAAAATGCAGGGAACATAGATTTGAAATCGGGAGTAATCCAACTCCTCTCGAGATTCCATGGACTAGACAGTGAAAGTGCTTATCAACATCTTAAGGAATTTGATGAGGTGATAGCCACAACGCACTTTGCAAACGTAACCGACGATGTGGTGAGACTCAAATTATTTCCTTTTACCCTTAAAGAGAAACCTAAAGGTTGGCTTCATGCATTAAGGATAAGATCAATTGGCACATGGACTGAGATGTTTAGGGAGTTCATTAAAAAGTTCTTCCCTACTCACAAAATGATCATGTTGAGGCGCCTTACCATGAATTTTACCCAAAAGGAGGATGAGACCTTCTTCCAATGTTGGGAGAGGTTCAAGGACTTGTTAAATGCATGCCCACATCATGGCTACGAAATTTGGTGGGTAATAAGCTTTTTCTATGAAGGACTGACTTCACCCATGCGCCAATTTGTAGAGATGATGTGCAACGGAGAATTCATGAACAAGGAAGCCGAGTAAGCATGGGACTATTTTGATGAATTGGCCGAGAATGCACAGTCTTGGGATACATCTAGACCAACAAATTCCAAAACAAGCCAACAAAAGGAAAATGGAGGAATTTATGTTCTCTCAGAAGAAGATAATATAAGTGCATGTGTAGCTAGCCTCACAAGAAAAGTCGAGGCCATGGAATTGAAGAAATGAGAGATGATCAACTCAAAAGACGTTGAAACTGTTTGTGGAATTTGTGCCGGAAATTAACATGCAACACAAGATTGTCCCACAATCTCAGCATTCCAAGATATCTTACAAGAACAATCAAATGCCATAAATAGTTATCAATGGTCATTTAGTGCTCCAAATTCAAACACGTATAATTCTAGTTGGAAGAACCATTCCAACTTCAGTTGGAGGAATGGACCCACTGCGAATGCAAACAATGCTCCTCAAGTTCAACCTTTACTAGGTCCATCCCTAGTGATTACACCAAAAGCTACACTAGAAGAGATGTTGGGTGCATTTGTGTCGGTTCAAGTTGAGTATAACAAGACTAATTCTCTGAAAATTGATGGATTCATGCAAGAGCAATTGAAATTTAATCAAAATTCAACTCAAGACATCAATGACTTGAAAACCTCAATGGCTAGAGTTGAATCTCACCTCAGTGTTAGGGAGAAAGGCACACTTCCTGCCCAACCTCTTCCTAACCCAAGGACCCAATTTGAGATATAAGATGCAAGCTCATCCTCCCAACATACGGAGCATGTTCAAGCTATCACTACTTTGAGAAGTAGAAAAATAATCGATAAATCTAATCCGGTGAAGGCCCCAAAGCTTAATGATCCAAAAATTTCAAAAGAGGATGATAGCCCTGAACAACACTCCACAAGAGAAAGACCGGAAAGGCAATACAAGCCGGTTGCCCCATTTCCCCAAAGGTTGATTTCACCCAAACCTTTAGACAAAAACCTGAAAATTTTAGAGGTTTTTAAGCAAGTGAAGATCAACATCCCGTTGTTGGATGTTATAAAGCAAATACCATCCTATGCTAAATTTCTAAAGGAATTGTGTACAGTCAAAAGGAAACACAATGTTCACAATAAAGTACTTTTGACTGAGAATTTGAGTACTATTATCAAACAAGAGATGCCCCAAAAATACAAGGATCTGGGTAGTCCAACCATCTCATGCATCATAGAAGACTACCGGATTAAACAAGCCTTACTTGATTTAGGGGCAAGTGTTAACCTCATTCCATACTCGGTTTATGAACATCTTGGGTTAGATGAATTGAAACCCATCAAAACCACACTCCAACTTGCTGATAGATCTATTCGCATACTGAGAGGAGTGATTGAGGATGTCTTAGTTCAAGTTGATAAATTCTACTACCCATTAGACTTTATTGTCTTGGATACACATCCCGTGATAGGCACCGGTGCTCAAATTCCCGTCATACTTGGCCGCCCTTTTCTAGGTACTTTAAATGCGATTATCAATTGTAGAAATTGGCTTGTACAAATGTCCTTTAGAAATATGACACTCGAGCTGAATATATTTGATTTATGCAAACAACCACGGGAAGTTGATGACGAGATCCACAAGATAAATTTGCTTGAATCGTTCGTGACGAATACATTCCCGTTGACATTATATTCTGACCCTTTGGAGGCGTGTTTGGCCCATTCTCATGAGATAAATGATAACACAACACAAGAGATGGATGCCATTTTGGATGTGATGCCGGTACTTGATAACAAAAGATAGAGGGCACTATTTGAACCTTTACCCTTAAGCGAGAATAAGCTCCTCCCATCCAATATCAAGGCGCCAACGCTCGACCTAAAACCATTACCAAGTGATTTGAAATACGTATATTTAGGTCGAGGCGAGACATATCCGGTAGGTGATTTCTTCCCACTTAGATAAGGAACAAGAAAGTAGGCTAATAGCCACTCTAAGAGAGCATAAGAGTGTCATTGGATGGTCGATTGCGGATCTCAAAGGCATAGACCCACTGATTTGTACTCATTGCATACACCTTTAGGAGAATGCGAAGACATCTAGGCAACCACAAAGATAACTCAATCCAAACATGAAGGAGGTGGTTAAGGCCGAGGTGTTGAAACTATTGGATGTTGGTATCATTTACCCAATATCTGATAGTCAATGGGTGAGTCCAACTCAAGTAGTGCCTATGAAATCCGGAATAACCATCGTAGCCAATGCCAATAATGAACTCGTGCCAACCAGAGTCACTATCAGTTGGAGAATGTGCATTGAATACAGGAAGCTAAACACAGTTACGAGGAAAGACCACTTTCCCCTACCGTTTGTTGATCAAATTTTAGAAAGGTTAGCGGGTCATTCCCATTTTTTGCTTCCTTGATGGCTATTCAGGGTATAACCAAATAGAGATCGCCCTAGAGGACCAAGAGAAAACAACATTCACATGTCCATTCGGCACTTTCGCCTATCGAAAGATGCCATTTGGACTATGTAATGCCCCTACCACTTTTCAACGTTGTATGTTGAGTATTTTTTCTGACATGGTGGGGACAATTCTCAAAGTCTTCATGGATGATTTCTCAGTATTTGGTTGTAGCTTTGATGAGTGCCTTATGCACTTGAAATCTGTGTTGAAAAGATGTGAAGAGAAGAACCTTGTGTTGAATTGGGAGAAATGTCACTTCATGGTTCAAAAGGGAATTGTACTTGGTCACATCATCTCACAAAATGGAATCGAGGTGGACAAAGCTAAAATCGATCTTATCTCTAACCTTCCACCACCCAAGAGCATACGAGATGTGCGGTCCTTTTTGGGACACGCCGGATTTTATAGATAGTTCATAAAGGACTTCACTTCACTCTCTCATCCTTTATGTAACCTTCTTCGAAAGGAGAACTCTTTCGAGTGGAATGAAGATTGCCAGAATGCCTTTGACAAACTTAAAGGTAGGTTGACATGTGCTCCCATAATGCAACCACCTGATTGGAGCCTTCTTTTTGAAATTATGTGCGATGCGAGCGACTATGCTAGCGACTATGCTATTGGGGCTGTGTTAGGCCAAAGAAAAGAGAAGAAGCCACGTGTTATCTACTATGCAAGTAGAACCTTAAATTCAGCCCAAGCAAACTACACTACTACAGAAAAGAACTTTTAGCCGTAGTTTTTGCCTTGGACAAGTTTAGGTCCTACTTGATTGGATCTAAGATCATCATATTCACAGACCATGCCGCGCTTAAGTACCTTCTCTCTAAGAAGGATGTTAAGCCACGTTTGTTAAGATGGATCCTCTTACTCCAAGAATTTGACATAGAAATACGTGATAAGAACGGAGTAGAAAACGTAGTGGCTGACCATCTCTCTAGACTTGTTTTCACCGATTCCCCTGAGACGACCGCGATCAATGACATGTTCCTTGATGAACAACTTTTTATAAGTCTCCCAATTGACATGGTATGTAGACATTGCTAACTATCTTTCTACAGGTACCATTTCGAAACATAGGAAAAAGCAAGATAAAGATAAGTTCTTCAACGAGGTTAGGAAATTCCTATGGGACAATCATTACTTATTCAAGTATTATCCCGATCAAATCATAAGGAGATGTGTGTTGGATGATTAGAAACACAGTATCATCTCCTTTTGTCATTCTCAAGCGTGTGGTGGCCACTTCTCGGCTAAGAAGACCACAACCGAAATTTTGCAATGTGGGTTCTATTTGTTAGTACACTTTATTTTTTCAATTGACGTGTTGGTTGGTCGCCTCTTGTCATGTTAGCCCCGGTCGAAGATTTGAAGATCAAGACTTAAAGAATATGCTTCTTCCATTGCTGAAGCTCAAGCTGAAACAAGATCTCAGGTAAGATGCATATAGATCGACCATAGGCAACCCAAAACATCAAAGAATGGCATAATGACTCACCTATCTTATCCCATTCTCTCTCGACCCTTGTACAAGTTGATCAGACTTGTGGTCCATGGCTGGTGCAATTCGTAATTGAATATATGTCCAAACATTGGACTTCATGCACCAAATCACTTCATAACTTGAAAGTGAACCGCTGATGTGTTGAAGAACTTGGCCCAGCAAACCTGTTGTGACAAGAATATCCAGATAGCCGACCGGTCTTGACCGGTCGGCCAGAACTTCAAAGAAACCTCCAGCAAGCTTGCTGTAATAACTGTCTAGACATCCGACCGGTCTTGACCGGTCGGCCAGGCTCATAAACTCAAGAAAGAACTTGCTGTGATGAATGCAGCTGGGAAGCCGACCGGTCTTGACCGGTCGGCCAGGCTCATAAACTCAAGAAAGAACTTGCTGTGATGAATGCAGCTGGGAAGCCGACCGGTCTTGACCAGTCGGCAAGGAATATCAAATATTGGTCAGTGACCTGCTGTATGAAATTCAGCTGGACTACCAACCGGTCTTGACCGGTCGGCCAGTAATTCAAATCAATCCAGCAATTGTGCTGCATTTTTCAGAAGCGCAGCCGACCGGTCAGCCTGCATGTTTCAATCATTCCAGCAAGCGCAGCCGACCGATCTTGACCGGTCGGCCTGCATATTTCATGTAGTCCAGCAAGGTGTACCGACCGGTCTTAACCGGTCGGTCAGTCCCAGATGTGGCCCAACCTTTTTAAATTGCGATTGGTCCGTCCGACCGGTTGAGACCACTCTCTGACAGGTCGGACATAACCGTTTTAGATCCGTTGGGGCCATCATTTGGGGCTCTATATAGCCACATCTTGTGGTCTTTCATGGTATGCATTCAACACCCTTCAAGAGCTAAGAGAGAGAGCTTTTACTCACATCCTCCTACCCTCTTTGCTCTTAACTCCCTTGAGTTCATCATTCAAACCTAGCCATTAATGGCTTATCAATGAGTATTCAAAGCTCGGTTTGAAGTATGAACTCAAGATCTTCATTCATGGCTGACCTACCTTCGGAATATCTTTATGAGGTCGTTTATAGCCATTGAATGCTTGAAGTTTGGTAGTTCCCTCATAACCATTGCATTGAATAGGCATGAGGAACTTGACCAACTCTCTCCCAACTACCCGGCATAATCATAATCACATCATTTGCATCGGTAGCTAATCTTGGGAGCACAAAGAGAAGCTAAAGCACGTGGAGCTGAAGCTACTCATCAAAGGCATCGAATCGGGGCTCAATCGTCTAGGTATGTCTAGTATTTGAGAGTCCATTTATTGAATCACTATTCCCTAGATTGGGAAACTCCGGTGGGAGTGTACGTGACCGTCCTTGGATTAGGATTGGTGAGAGTTTGAGATCCAAACTCGTCAAGACCCTGGATTGGGCCATCGACGGATGGTAAACGCGGTCCTAGAACAAAGGATGTCAAGGTTGATGGTTAACCTGATTTAAAACCAAGACTATAGTGAAATCCGGTGGTCTCATAGGTTGAGATCGTGAACCTAGAGTGGAGTAGGGAAACCGAACCACTATAAATCATTGTGCATTGTGAGTTTGAATGATTACTATGTGTTGAATGGCTTAGTCAATCATGAATGCTAACTGTTTGATGAAATGCTTATGATAGTCCTTGCTTACAAATTCATCATATAATTGCCTTGAATGTTATTGTGATAATCTTGGTTGCTATGATTAACTTGATTAGTTTTAATTGTAATTGGAAATTCAAAAAGTGTTATTCACCCCCCTCTAGGACATTAGGCATAACTCCGAGTATCTCTACAAGCGGTAAAACCGCAATTTCAATTGGTATCAGAGTGGGTTCCTCCGCTCAGGTTTAAAAACCCGGAGTGAGATCCTAAGAGAACTTGAAAATATGTCTAGAGAGGACTCTCCATCCGTTACTAAGCCTCCCTTCTTTGATGGGTCAAACTATCCATACTGGAAAGCCCGAATGTACATCTTTTTGGAATCTGTTAATTCGGATGTTAGGGACATGATTGATATTGGATATAAACCCCCAATGGACACTATATGTAAGGAAGGTGAACCGGATGTCCTCAGGCTAAGAGATAAGGCGATGTGGACCAATTATGATAAAGCTCAACGTGTTCATAATGCCAAAGGCCTGAATGCCATTTTTTATTCAGTGTCTAAAGATGAATTTGGCCGGATTCAAAATTGCACAACCAATAAGCAGGCATGGGACATTCTTGAAGTTACTCATGAAGGAACAAGCATTGTTAAAAACTCAAAACTTTAGCGCCTCTCTACACAATTTGAAAACATTACTATGGAGGAGCACGAAACATTTACTGATTTCTATACCAAACTGAACAAGATCACAAATGAAATGTGGGGCTTGGGGGATCTTGTTCCGGAGAATACACTATGTAGGAAAATTCTGAGATCCCTACCGGAACGGTTCTCTTCCAAAGTTACTACCATAGAAGAATGTAGGGACCTAAATACCAAGAAAGTTGAAGAATTACTAGGGTCCCTTCAAACCTATGAGCTACGTTTCAAAACTCCCTCCAAATCCAAAAGTACAGCCCTGAAATCTTCTCACAAGAAACAAGATTCTGAATGCGGAAGTGAGGAAGATCCAGACTTAGAAGAAATGGCACTTATGGTCAAGAAATTTCAAAAGTTCTTCAAAACTAGGGGAATACTTCTAGAAGGAAACCCTACCAGAAGGGTAAACCTTTTAACTCCAAGAACAACAAAGGAAAAATTTTTAAGTCAAAAGATCCTCAATGCTACAAGTGTAGAGGATTTGGTCACATTGCATCCGAGTGCACCAATAATAAAGCAAAGAAAAAGGCAATGGCAGCTACATAGGATGAGACTGAAGAATCTGAATCAGAATCATACATATACCAAAGTGAGGAGGAGCGAGGTTCAATCAAAATTCTAATGGCCTCCATCACTGATATTGTGCCTCAAATTGAGCCCATTGCAAAGATCACCGTAGACATTGATGATCATGAATCCTCTAACACTGAAAATGATTCCTTGAGTGATGATGAGAATGAGGATGAAGGCCTTCAGGAGGTATATAACTAACTATACATTGAAAATATGAATACCATTAAAAAGTTGGGCCAAATGAAGGCTGAAAATGACAAATTGATAAAAAATCTTGACGGATTGAAAATTGAGAATCAAAAGATGGGTCAAGATCTAGAACAACTAAAAAGGAAGAATGATGAGCTTGAACAAGAAAAGAAAAAGCTCATAAGTGGTGAATCTCTAGACAAGCATGTTAGACTTGAGAAAGAACTCAAAGAGGCGAATACTGAAATTGATCGTCTTAAGTGTCAAGTCGTTGACTCCAGAAAACGGTTCGCCTAAGGAGAAGAAAACCTTGAAAAACTCCTAGGTGTGGTAAGATCACCAATGGACAGAAGAGGTTTGGGTTATGACAGTCACACTTCAAAAACTATCTCAGTCCATCCTATGGTAAGAAAAGATCATGGTGCATCGGGAAGTAAAACCAAAGCATCTCCTGTTTGCCATGCTTATGGAGACATTGGCCACTTAAAGTTTGAGTGCATGGTGTTCAAAAATCCGGTCAAAAACTTGAAAGGTAAATTTGTACCGACCGGAAAAAATGTGCAAGCTTATTGGAATCCTCCCATGCATACTTCACTAAAAGGAGGAAACATTCGAAAGAATTATCCTCCCATGCATACTTCACCAAAAGGAGAAAACATTCGAAAGAATTATCCTCCCATGCATACTTCACCAAAAGGAGGAAACATTCGAAAGAATTATCCTAGGAAGAACAAGAGGATGGTTGAACTATTGGAGCAAGTTAAAATACTAAATTTGAAAACTGCTCTTCTCTTGCGTGAAAAAGAAAAATCTGATTCTCCCAAGAAAACTAGAGAATGTCACCATAAGAATACCCCTCATAAAAGGACAATAACTAAATGGGTTGTAAAGAACAAGTGTTTGGTCATTCATACTGCCCTAAAAGCTGGGAATACCCCTAGATGGTACTTGGATAGTGGTTGCTCTAGACACATGATAGATGATAGATCTCAATTCTGTGCATATGATGAATTTGACGGTGGGTCTGTCACATTTGGTGATGGGAGCATGGCTAAAATCATTGGTAAAGGAACCATCACGGGGCCAGGTTTGCCCGAAATTGAAAATGTGCTGTATGTTGATGGCCTTAAACACAACTTACTGAGTATCTCACAGATTTGTGATGAAGATTACTCAGTAAGCTTCTCCAAAGATATGTGCAAGATCCTGAACTCAACAGGAAAATTAGTCATGAAAGGTCTACGCACAGGAGACAACTGCTATGTCATTGAAAATCACAACAATTCAAGCTCCCCCACCATGTGTCACGTGGCCGTTCAGGATGAAACAGAACTATGGCACCATCGACTCGGTCATGTACATTATAGAAATCTGTTTAAACTTAGTCAAAAAAATTTGGTGAGAGGTCTACCAAAGATGGGTAAAAGACCAAATGATGTGTGCATCGCATGCCAAAAAGGTAAACAAATCAAGGTTGCACACAAGAGAACCTCTATCCTGGTCACATCAAAACCATTTGAACTGCTACACATGGACTTAGTTGGTCCTACCAGGGTACTTAGCCAAGGTGGAAAACAATACTTCTTTGTAGTCGTTGATGATTACTCTAGATTCACATGGGTGGCCTTCCTAAGAGAAAAATCTGACACTTTTGAAGAATTCCAAAAACTAGTGAAGCGACTTCACAATGAGAAAGGATACATGGTAGCAAGAATTAGGAGTGATCACGGCGGTGAATTTGAAGATCATCGTTTGAAGGCGTTATGCGATGAATTGGATATTCACCATGAGTTCTCAGCACCTAAAACACCTCAACAAAATGGGGCTGCTGAAAGGAAAAATCGAGTATTGTTGGATATGGCCACAGCTATGCTTAATAATAAGAATCTTACGCAAAATCTATGGGCCGAAGCAGTAAACACTGCCTGCTATATTATAAATCGAGTTTATTTAAGGGTAGGTCTAAACAAAACTGCTTATGAACTATGGTGTGGAAAGACACCTAATGTGAAATACTTTAAGGTCTTTGGTAGTACATGTTATATTTTAAGAGACCGAGAAAATTTAGGAAAGTTTAACTCCAAGAGTGATGAGGGTATCTTCTCAGGGTACTCATTAAATAGTAGAGCCTTTCGTGTCTACAACCTTCGTACCTCATCAGTTCAAGAGTCAATTAATGTGACTGTAGATGATAGTCTGGATAAATCTGTGTCTCCAGGTGATGAAGAAGAAGATGAGGGTATATGCGAGATAGGCAAATCTGATAAACAACCCTCATCTCCAAATGCCCCTACTGCTCCTGGTGATGTACAAATTGTCAAGGATCACCCCCTCAATCAAATCATTGCAGATCCTAGCATTGGTGTCAAAACCAAGAGACAGTTGGAGGTAGTTAACAGTCACCTGTGTTTCAAATCTAAAATAGAACCAAAAAATGCTGATGAAGTTCTAAACGATGAATTCTGGATCCTTGCAATGCAGGAAGAGCTTCAACAATTCATTAGAAATGAGGTTTCGTATCTGGTCGACAGGCCTGAAAGGAAAAATGTTATTGGAACCAAATGGATTTTCAAGAATAAATCCAATGAATCTGGAAATGTAATACGAAATAAGGCTCGGTTAGTTGCTCAGGGATATTCACAAATTGAAGATATTGATTTTGATGAAACATTTGCCCCTGTAGCTAGACTCGAGTCTATTAGAATTCTTATGGCTGTTGCTTGTGCTTTAAAGTTCAAACTATTTCAAATGGATGTAAAAAGGTGCCTTCTTGAATGGTATTCTTGATGAGGAAGTGTATGTTGAACAACCAAAGGGATTCATTGATCCTAAGTGTCCTCACAAAGTGTACCGATTGAAAAAGGCTCTTTACGGACTCAAGCAACCTCCCGTGCATAGTATGAACGCCTAACTCACTTTCTTATAGACCATGATTTTGCTAGGGGGAGCGTCGACAAAACTCTCTTTATAAGAGAAGCCGAGAATTCTGTGTTGATTGCCTAGATTTATGTGGATGACATTATTTTTTGGATCCACATGTGAGAAAATGTCCATCTCCTTTGTTAAATTAATGACATCAGAATTTGAGATGAGTATGGTAGGAGAACTTAACATGTTTCTAGGGCTACAAGTAAAACAACTTGCATCAGGTATATTTATTACTCAAGCCAAATATGCTAAAGATCTTGTTAAGAGATTTAGCTTAGATTCTGGTCGATCTTACACTACACCTATGAGCACCACTGTTAAACTATCGAAAAACCTTGCAGGAAAAAGTGTAGATCAACATCTTTATAGAAGCATGATTGGTAGTCTTCTTTATCTCACTGCTAGTAGACCAGATATTGCATTTAGTGTAGGTGCTTGTGCTCGGTTTCAGGCTGATCCCAAAGAATCTCACCTTACCGCTGTTAAACGAATCATCCGGTTTGTAGGATGCACTACCGAATACGGTCTTTGGTACCCCTTTGATTCATCTACAGATATTGCAGGGTATTCAGATGCCGACTGGGCTGGAAACATGGATGATCGTGAATCAACCAGCGGTGGGTGTTTTTATGTTGGAAATTGCCTTGTAGCGTGGCATAGTAAGAAACAAAACTCCATTTCTTTATCCACAGCCGAAGCAGAGTATATTGCTGCTGGAAGTTGTTGTGCCCAATTATTATGGATGTGTTAACGTCAGATTCTGTAACAGGATCCTCCGGTCGTTCACCTTCTCTCCAACAGGGATTTCCTCCGCCAGACCTGTAAAGAGACAGAAAGCAACTAAGGGTGGCTGATGTCCAGCCGTTAGCCCTCCGATGCTTAAGTCAGACAAAGCAAGAAGAATAGCCGAGCAAAGCGAGACCAGGGATTGAATATTGTGTGTACCTTTCTCTTAGTGGAGTCATCCCTTTATATAGATCTGAAGCGATCCAATCTGTTACGTAAGATATCGAGATCCCGCTGATTTCGTGTACGATATGGGATCCCGCTGATTTCGTGGGATAAGATCCTTATCCTTAGAGACGAGATCTAACCCAATTACTTATTTTGGCAATCACGTTCCTTGATATCGATCCCTTGAGATTCGGAACCACAAGAGAAGATAAGCCCAAAATCGACTTATACAGGCTGCTGGTAGGCGTGGTAGTAGCGCTGATTGCTCATGTATAGCTGGAAGCCGTAGTTGGAGTTATAACCGACGAAAAGGAAGGAGACGCCGAAGGAGCGGAGACCACCGAAATGGGTGTAGCCCTGCTTGGTGTCATAGAGGGATTGGATAAGCTGCTCGACGGGAATCGGGTGCCAGTACTGAAGGCAAAGGGGTATCGCCACAGAAAAAGCTGTTCGCATGTTGGAATAAGGTCGCGAGTCCAAGTGCTCGCTCATTCAGATGTAACACTTTTCAATGACTTGTGAGAAGGTCTGCTCGCAGATCAAGAAGGGAATCTCTGCTTTGCTTTATCTGACTATCAGCTATGGGAGCTCGAGGCCTTGCGAATAGGTGCTCCGTATTTACCCATCCTGCGACTCTCGAACAGCTTATCTCGAGAGTCGAGTGGGCGTCCCGCACTTACCCAATTCTGCGACTCTCGAGCATATGATCTCGAGAGTCGAATGGGCGTTTCGTATTTACTCGAACTGCGACTCTCGAGCATATGATCTCGAGAGTCGAATGGGCGTTCCGTATTTACTCGATCTGCGACTCTCGCTCAGATGATCTCGAGAGTGGGATGGGCGTCCGCGTAGAATTAGCTAAGTTGGATCTCCATCATTTTGCCTATAACAGATGCCCCCCAAGTCCTTACCGCCAAGAATTCTTAAGGGAAGGACTTAGCTCACTATCACACGTAACCGCCCGCTGCCTTCATCGAGAACGGAACCATACATGATGGGCTGGAATTAATGAGCGCCAGCTTTCCGCAGCCTTTCCGCAGACAAAAAATGAAGGGGCGCTTGCCACGTGTCATGGGAGTTAATGGGCGTGACTGCTCGACTGCTGCGCCGAAGGAGGGGCGCCACGTATCACTAGATGTGGCGGAATGATTGCCTATAAATGTACGGAGTCCGCCATTTCTCCGGTTTTCTACAGAAGCTCTTCGAAGGGAATTTGCAACTTTTTCATTCTTCTTCCTCCGGTGCTCCTTTTCCTTCTTTCTCTCTTTCCTGGGTACAGGATTTTTTCTTTTCTTTTCCTTAAATCTTCTTAAAACCTCTTCATGGCTGGGAACTCTGACGAGACCACCGTTCCTCTAGGCGATGCCACTCCGGAATCCTCTGCTTCTAGCAGTGCGAGGGTTCCGGCAGGGAGATATACGGCATCCGGGTATCCTTCTGTTTTATCGGAGGATCGGCTGGCTGAGTTGCGGGAGAAATATCTTATCCCCGACTCAGTCATTTTCGGATTGCCCGGAGATGGAGAGACACCAGACTCCCCTCCCCCAGGATGCGTAGCTTTTTACGAGTACCAACTCATCCTGGGGGTATGGCTCCCCCTCCATCCATTCATACGCGACGTTCTACGATGTTTTAAGATTGCCCCCGGGTAGCTCATCGTGAACGGATGGAGGGTAGTTCTGGGCTCCTTTGCCCTCTGGGCTCAGGCCGGCAATGGGGAACTCACGACGGAGGAGTTCCTCCGTATGTTCCATCTGAAGAAAGCACCTTCCAGCGAAGGCTGGTACTACCTGTGCTACTGGCACCGGGATAACTTCGTGCTGGGGAAACCCTCTTCGAACTATCCCGGCTAGAGGAAACGGTGGTTCTATGCTTCCGGGAATTGGGAGTCTGCTTCCTCCAGGGGTCCAGGAGTTACCCGTTTTTTTCTGTGAAGGTAGGCACAGTCCCGCATTATGCAATTTTCTCCAGTTTAAGATTTTAGGGTTTCACTCCATTCTTTGACCTCTGTTTGTGCTCGCAGGTATCCCGGCCTTGAGAAAACTAAATTTGAAGGGAGGGATCAACGAGAAGATAGTCAGGGTACACAAGGTGCCTGTTGGTGATAGGCACATCGAAACTTGCTTGTCTCCCTCGCGACTTGCAGCAGCGGGCTTAATATCCAGCGAAGAAGTCGCGATGACAAAGGCGGGAGAAAAGAGGGGTCTGCTGCCTCGTCTCAAGGGCACGAACTCCAAGAGGCAGAAGAAAACAACTGCCGAACCATCTCAACCACCCGTCTGTAAGGATAGCGATCAGCCTGCCCTTCTCGCGAGCACGGCGGGGGCACCGGCAGGGCCCAATATTCCCTCACTGGTGGTCGCACCTAGACCGCCAGTGATAAACATTGCTGATAACTCCCCAGATGGGGCAGGGTCCAGCTGCCCCCCAGCTGAAGAGGCTCGAGAGCAAATAGAGCCTCGAGAGCCGGCTCCTGTTTGTAAGCTGATCCCTGCTCCCAAGTAGGGACCTGCTCGTGAGTCGATGGCCCCACCTCGCGAGCCGGCTGGGTTGGTCAGTTGCCCAACCGTCTGGAAGTGGGACATATTCTATCCCTCGCTACCTTCATCCAGTCTGTAAATTTTTGTTCGAGAACGTTTCCCCCCAAACCTTCGGCTCTCTTCCCGAGCCAAGCCCTGAGAACCTCTTCCTCGAAGCGGGGGTGAGGATGGTTCAGGTAAAACACTACCAAGGCCTGCTTTAATATGTTGTTTACACGTTCCAGAATACTTTATCTCACATTTTTCGTTACTTTTGCAGGGCTTAGATCTTATCCTGCGAACGAGGCATGATATTGTTGCCGCCCGTCGCGTGATAGATGAAGCTGAGGGGCAGAGAACTGCCTTAGAGAAGGCAGTTCAAGGAAGGGATCAACTCCTCAAGTCCCGTGAGGCGGTGATCTCTAAGAGAGATGAGGAAATTAAGATCCTCATAGAGAAAGTCCAAGTTTTGACCGAGAGGTATCAAGCTTTGGACTCTAAGTTCGCGAAGCTCGCCGATTTGAAGGAGAAGGCGAAGAGAGAGAAGGAGATCTTTCACCAAGACAAGATCTCGTTGGAGGAGCGACTTGCGGAGGCCAGGTCGCAGCTCAAAGAAGCCAACGACAGCCTGGAGAAGGAGCGCTCCGCTTTTACACAGCTCAAGGACGACTCGATCCACTGGGACGAGGAGAAAGTCGCCCTTGTAAAAATGCTCTCGGAGGAAGGTCCTCGGGCAATTTTCGAGTTCCGGACTTCGCAGCTATATGACGATGAAAGATATGAGTCATATGATGCTGGTCGCGACTTTGCGCTAAGAGTAGTGCAACGAATGAACCCATCCTTCGATATGGGAGAATTTGGGCGAGTCGCGACCATCATAGCTGCAGAGGAGCAAGCTGCTGCTGAGAACTGTTCGCTCGCATCAAGTGTAAGGCTGCGATGTAGTAATAAAACTCGGTAAGACCGAGGTTGATCCACAGGGAAATAAAAACAAGCTTCCAAACTATTCCAGCAACTCAATTTATGGAAGAAATTCAGATTCAATTGGGTATTTAACTAAAACAACAACTTAATGAAGATTCAGAGATATAAAGTACTAAGGCTTTCAAGGATCCACTTGTAGCAATCCTATATCAATTCAGCCAATCCAAGTAAAGAACACGACTAGATTTGAAGTCCTTTCTCTCATCTAGTTGGAAAATAAAGCATTCACACACATTCCATCACATTCAAGTTGAACTTCCAAGTTCTAGCTCCATTCAAACAAAACAAACTCGAAACCATAGCCTGCAGAGTAACAGCCATGCCTCTGGACTATGGCCTGCTCAAGGATTACTATAATCCGAATTTAAACAAACAAACATGATAATCTCAGAGAATTAAAAGGAATTCATGTCCTGAGCACATAAACTCTCATAAAACGTCTCAAACTACCACTTTTTGGAACTAAACCATGCAAAAATCCAAACTTGAACGGAAATTACTTGAATTAAACTGAAATCAACATAGAATTAGCTACAAGCTTCACCTCTCAGCCTTAGCTGAGAGGTTCTAGCCGAGCATTGTCATGCTGCAACTAAAATCTCAAAATAAAAGCATAAAAACAGAAAAACCCGAATAGGAGAGTTGCAGACGCTCCACGATCACTTTCCCTCCTTAGAACCTCATTCCTTAGCTTCTCTGATAACCTAGGAAGAGCCCCTAGGTGTCCTTTTATAGCAATAAACCTCCCTTGCGTCGAATTCTGCGAAAGATTACGCATTGCGCAGTGTTTTTCGGAGTCCAGATTTAGAAAGGACTCTTCTTACGCAGGGCCGACCGGTCGTGACCGGTCAGCCTGGCTTTCCAAACAGTCCAGGGAGTGCTGCCGACCGGTCAAGACCGGTCGGACAGACCTGCCCATTCATCCAGTGTGCATACCCGACCGGTCATGACCGGTCGGGCTTTGTTTTCACCTTGTCCAGAGAGCATGGCCGACCGGTCATGACCGGTCGGCCCTTCATCAATGTGATCAGCTTCCATGGCCGACCGGTCAATACCGGTCGGCCTTCTTCCTTTTTGCCCCTTTGATGTGGCTGACCGGTCGGACGACCGGTCTGCCTTATTTTTCTTCAACTTTTTCTTCTTTTCTTCATTCTCTTTTCTCCCTCTTTCTTCTTCTTTCTTTGGTCCATCTTAGGACTTCCTCCAATGTCTTCAAATAACCCTTGTTAAGCTCCAATTGGATGAAGTCCGCTCTCATCCCTACAATCATAAAAACATGTGTTAGATGGGCCTTTAAATCATGGAAATCATGCAAACCATGTTATGTAATGGCCAATGTAATGTATAAATTGGAGGTTCAACACACCCCCCAACCAGCTCTTTGCTAGTCCCGAGCAAAACATGCGTGAAACAATTTCAAACCTCCAAACCCAACTCTCCTTCAGAACCCATGATTCTATCCATTCCAAGATGTATAAGTGAAAAATTTGGAAAAATTAGGTGCTAGAAGCTGAAACCTTGGATTCTTAAAACATAAGAAGTGCCTACATGAAACTCCCGCTGATTGATTGATAAATAGAAGGACTCAAACAACTTCAACCTAGTGTGCATAGTGAAAGTTCATCTCATGAGTTCCTGGGATTATCTTCTTCATAGATCAACTAAACTATAGATTTCAAGGTGCACCGAGTAACAACAAGCCTATGACAGGAATTTGTCTTACCGTCCTTCCGATGGCTTTCACACTACGTCCCATTTCCGGCTTTGGTTACGGTTCGACCATCCCCCGGTTGGTAATAGGTAGCCCTATTCGGAATTTTCCACCATTTTTCTTTCCTTCCCGATTTCATCCTTTCTTTCCTTTTTCTTTTAAACTAGATAGGATTTTTAGAAATCCATATCTTTCATTATTTTCCCATGGACAAGGATGGACAAAATACCCCGGCTTGGTTTGTCAACACCTTTAAATTAGAGTCTAGCTAATCCACAAATCACATAAACTTGTCGGCTCATGAAAATCGTGTAATGTGAACTTGGTGCAAAGGTGTTCAAATTTTTCTATCAATCACAACAATAGGGGAACTATCATATAAAACCATTATGTTGGGAGAATTTCAAGACCTCCAACGTCACACACTTCGTATCTCCTCTTCTTATACTCATAGCATCTCAAATGTATAAAAACAAGATTTTCTAAAAGAGTTTTGAGATGTTAGAAAATTCAAAAAAATTTTACGCATATGAAGCTCGAAATGTTGCAATATGCTAGATGAAGAATCTCATCTCACCGCCCAACCAAATCTTGCATTGTCCTCAATGTAAAAGATATGCAATTAGTATGAACATGAGAGCAATGGTAAACAATGAGAGAGTGAGAATCAACAGTACCTGAGAGAGCGATCATGGGAGTCTCCAACCCAACAACTAAACCTACTAAAACAGTAAAACGAAAGAAAAACCTACCTATACCTCCATCAGACTAGGAGATCAATCATTCTGATAGACAGGATCAATCAGAGTGATGGACGTGTCCTCTGAATCGAATTTCTCAACAAATGGTTTAAGGCGTTGTCCATTAACTTTAAAACGGTTACCATTCGCTGCATTCTCAATCTCAACAGCCCCATGAGGAAAAATTTCTTTGATAATATATGGGCCGGTCCATCGAGATCGTAATTTTCCCAGAAAAAGGTGAAGTCGGGAATTATACAAGAGTACTTTCTATCCTTCATGGAAAGATTTCCTGAAGATGTGCTTGTCATGGAAGGCCTTCATCTTACTCTTGTAAATTCTCGAGTTCTCATATGCATCGTTTCGGATTTCATCAAGCTCATTTAATTGGAGTTTGCGAAGCGAGCTAGCCTTGTCCATGTCAAAATTTAAAGCCCGAATTGCCCAATAGGCTTTGTGTTCTAGCTCCACAGGCAAGTGGCAAGCTTTCCCATAGACAAGTCTATAAGGAGACATTCCAATGGGTGTCTTGTAGGCGGTACAGTGAGCCCATAGTGCATCATCTAATCTTAGGGACCAATCCTTGCGATCCGGTCTCACCGTCTTTTCCAAAATCTGCTTGATTTCCCTATTGGAAATTTCAGCTTGCCCACTTGTTTGTGGGTGGTATGAGGTACTCACTTTGTGCCTAATACCATATTTCTTCATTAAAGTTTCGAAAGGTCTATTGCAAAAGTGAGAACCACCATCACTAATGATGGCTCGAGGCGTCCCAAATCTGGAAAGTATGTTTTCTTTGAGGAACTTGAGAACCGTACGATGATCGTTGGTTCTACATGGGATAGCCTCTATCCATTTAGACACATAGTCTACGGCAAGCAAGATATAGACATGTCCAAAAGAAGAGGGAAATGGTCCCATGAAATCAATGCCCCAACAGTCAAAGACTTCAAGATGTTGAATTGGGTTGAGATGCATCATATTTCGACGGGATAATCCTCCTAACTTCTGGCAGCGCTCGCACACTTTGCAAAACTCATGGGTGTCCTTGAATAGCATGGACCAATAAAAACCACACTGCAGAATTTTCGCAGTTGTTTTCTTGGCTGAAAAATGACCCCCACATGCTTGATCATGACAAAAGGAGATGACTGAATTATGTTCATCATCGGGGACGCATCTCCTTATAATTTGGTCTGGGCAATATTTAAACAATAGAGGTTCATCCCAGAAAAATCTGCGCACTTCCCTTAGAAATTTACGTTTGTCTTGCGCAGTCCAATGAATCGGCATCGCACCTGTGGAAAGATAATTGGCTATATCAGCGTACCATGGTGGGTGCACAGCAACAAAGAGTTGTTCATCAGGGAATGAGTCCTCAATAGGTGACTCGTCAATGGAATTTGGTAGGACTAGGCGGGATAGATGATCCACCACCACATTTTCTACCCCCTTCTTGTCTTTAATCTCCAAGTCGAATTCTTGAAGGAGTAGGATCCATATAAGAAAATGGGGCTTAGCATCCTTCTTAGAAAGAAGGTATTTCAGCGCCGCATGATCCGTATAAACAATGACTTTGGATCCTATTAAGTATGGCCTGAATTTGTCCAAGGCGAAAATGACAGCTAGGAGCTCTTTCTCCGTAGTCGAATAATTAACTTGGGCAGGATTCAAGGTCCTACTTGCGTAGTAGATGACATGGGGCTTTTTATCATTCTTTTGACCTAACACCGCCCCAATAGCAAAATCGCTCGCATCGCACATCAACTCAAAAGGAATGGACCAATCTGGTGGTTGCATGATAGGAACGGTTGTCAACATGTCCTTTAGCTTTGAAAAAGCTAATTGACATTCGGCACTCCACTCAAATTGGTTCTCCTTTTGTAGAAGGTTGCATAAAGGTCTTGAGATATAAATAAAATCCTTTATGAACCTTCTATAGAAACCGGCGTGTCCAAGGAAGGACCGCACATCGTGTATGCTTTTGGGTGGTGGTAGATTGGAAATTATGTCGATTTTTGCCCGGTCTACCTCTATTCCATTGGACGAGATGATATGTCCAAGGACTATTCCTCTTTGTACCATGAAATGGCACTTTTCCCAGTTTAATACAAGTTGCTTCTCCTCACACCTCATCAAGACCAACTTCAAGTGCTTGAGACACTCATCAAATGTACAACCAAAAACAGAAAAGTCATCCATGAATACCTCAAGAAATTCACCCACCATATCCGAGAAAATACTCAACATGCATCGTTGGAATGTGGCGGGTGCATTGCATAACCCGAATGGCATCCTTCGGTAAGCGAAGGTACCAAACGGGCATGTAAATGTAGTTTTCTCTTGGTCTTCCGGAGCTATCTCAATCTGGTTGTATCCAGAATAGCCATCTAGGAAGCAATAATAGGAATGACCTGCCAACCTCTCCAAAATTTGATCCATAAATGGGAGAGGGAAGTGGTCTTTCCTAGTAACCGTGTTGATCTTCCTATAATCAATGCACATACGCCAACCGGTGGTCACCCTAGTAGGTATAAGCTCGTTGTTGGCGTTCTCAATGATGGTAATACCGAATTTCTTGGGGACAACTTGGGTAGGACTCACCCATTGGCTATCGGAGATGGGGTAGATAATACCCACATCCAATAGCTTCAACACCTCGGCTTTGACAACCTCCATCATGTTTGGATTTAGCCGTCTTTGAGGTTGTCTAGTCGTTTTTGCATTTTCTTCAAGGTGTATTCGGTGCGTGCAAACCGAAGGATCTATCCCTTTGAGATCCGCTATTGTCCAACCTATTGCTTCCCTATGTTCTTTGAGTAACTCAATCAACTTGAGCTCTTGGTCTTTTTCTAGGTGGGAGGCAATGACAACTGGGAATGTTTCCTCTTGACCCAAATATACATATTTAAGCTCGGATGGCAATGGTTTGAGGTCAAGCTTTGGTGGTTTGATGTTAGACGGTAGAGGCCTTGATGTGGTTGGTGGTAATTTCTCAAAATGGGGCCTCCACCGGCTATTATTAGCTACCGGTCTTTCTATATTTAATGCCTGCACAATCTCACTAATGATGGGGTCTTCAGAATCCATGAAATGTGCTAAGCATGTCTCCAAGCTTTCTAGTGGTTTAAGTTGGAGGAGTTCTTCTTCTTCAAAAGTTTCAAGCATGTTTACATCGAAGAACTCATCATCATCTACATCCCTACGTCTTTTGCCCAAGTGAAACACATTCACCTCTAGTGTCATGTTTCCAAAAGATAGTTGTATCACCCCATTCCGGCAATTGATGATTGCGTTTGATGTGGCAAGGAATGGGCGGCCTAGTATTACCGGTATTTGGGTGCTAGCATCCACAACCGGTTGTGTGTCCAAGACTATAAAATCTACTGGGTAGTAGAATTTGTCAACTTGGACTAGAACATCCTCAACTATCCCCCTCGGTACACGGATAGATCTATCAGCAAGTTGCAACGTGGTTTTGGTGGGTTTTAATTCACCAAGACCCAATTGTTCATATACCGAGTATGGGATCAAGTTCACACTCGCCCCCAAGTCTAACAAGGCACGTTCAATCCGGTAGTCTCCAATGATACATGAGACGGTGGGACTATCGGGATCTTTGAATTTTGGGGGGGTCTTTTGAGTGAGGATGACACTCACTTGCTCTGTTAAGAAGGCCTTTTGCTGCACATTATATTTGCGTTTTGTTGTGCATAGGTCTTTTAGAAACTTGGCATAAGAGGGAATTTGTTTGATGGCATCAAGCAAAGGGATATTGATCTTGACTTGTCTGAAAATCTTTAAATGTCTTGAGAATTTGGGAGAGATTTTGGGGCAACCAATCTCGAAGGGAATGGTGCTACGGGCTTGTAAATACGTTCCGGTTGTTGTGGGGCTAAGTTAGATCCATCTTCATCCTCAGAATTTACCGGATCATTAGGCTCATCGGCCTTCACCGGAATAGTTTTGTCAATTTGTTTACCACTTCTAAGGGTGGTAATGGATTTAGCTTGCTCCATGTTTTGGTTGGAAGAATTAGGGATGCTTACTTCATGTACATGCGTTGGATTGGGGCTTAGCATTCAAGCATCCCTTAATCTCATCAACCGAGACTTTAAGCTCTTGGAACATTTGCTGATTCGATTGATTTATTTGCGCTTGCCTTTGCATAAACGCTCTCAAGGTATCCTCCAATGAGACTTGAGGTGGGGCCATATTTTGCATGAGTGGCCCTCTTTGGGAGTTGGTAGGATTGCCTGTAGGAGCATTCTTCCAACTGAAATTTGGGTGGTTCTTCCAACTCTCATTGTACGTATTACCTACCGGTCCATTGAAGGGCCGTTGATAACCATATGTGGCATTGGCTGTCTCATGTAGCACTTCCTGAAATGCAGGAATTGTGGGACAATCTTGCATAGCGTGTAAGTCGGTGAGGCATATCCCACATATGTTTTCAACAGCTTCCTTGGACTTGGGAACTCCACTTTTGCTAAGTTCCATGGCCTCAACCTTTCTTGTGAGGTTGGCTATCCTTGCATTCACATCGTCTTCCTCTTTAAGGATATAGATCCCACCTTTCTCTTGAGTGGGCTTGGAGTTATTGGGTTTATCCGATGTATCCCAAGATTGGGCATTTTCAGCCAACATGTCCAAGTAACTCCAAGCCTCATCTGGATTTTTACTCATAAACTCGCCATTGCACATCATTTCCACAAATTGGCGCATATTGGAACTTAATCCATCATTGAAAAAATTTATGACTCGCCAACTCTCATAGCCATGATGTGGGCAAGCAAGTAGGAGATCCTTAAATCTTTCCCAACATTGAAAAAAAGATTCACCCTCTTTAGCTAAGAAATTCATTATGGCTCTTCGAAGGGTATTCGTTTTATGAGCCGGGAAGAACTTTTACAGGAATTCCCGGTTCATCTCAACCCATGACCCAATCGAATGTGGTCTAAGAGAGTGAAGCCAATCTTTGGCTCTTTCTTTCAAAGTGAAGGGAAAAAGTTTAAGTCTGATTGTATCCTCGGAAACATTGGGATAATGCAAGGTGGCCAACACTTCTTCGAATTCTTGCAAGTGTAAGTATGGGCGGTCAGAGTCTAGCCCATGGAACTTAGGTAAAAGTTGAATTACACCCAGTTTTATGTCAAGGGTTCCACCGTTCGCTGGTAGAACTATGCAAGAGGGTGTAATTGCTCGGGCAGGTTGTAGGTAGTCCCGTAGTGATCTCATTGGAGGAACATTATGTACCTCATTCTCTCCTACTCCTTCCTGATTCGCGTTTGTAGTTGGAGTAGGGAGGGGAGGATTCCTTACAGGTGTTTGATCCATACTCCCCAAACTTTCACAATGCTCTTGATAATTCTGGACTCGTCTATGGACTGACAATAGTCCAACTAAACCACCTTCAGATTGGAGACGATTTGAGTGATTATGTTCCCAACGGGACATAAACCACTCAACCAAAAATCAAAGCTAATCCTAACCTAGAAAACTGAAATCTGAAACTAATCTAAAAGAAACTAAGTTAGAAAGGTATCACCTGATGCGCTTGAACTTAGAGAAGAATTCCTACAAAACAGAAAACTTTGTTAGTTCTACGAAAATCAGAAAAACCTATCTACTTCTACAGCCACTGAACTATTTGAAAACCGTTATCTATTTCCCCGGCAACGGCGCCAAAAACTTGTTCGCTCGCCACAAGTGTAAGGCTGCGATGTAGTAATAAAACTTGGTAAGACCGAGGTCGATCCACAGGGAAATAAAAACAAGCTTCCAAACTATTCCAGCAACTCAATTTATGGAAGAAATTCAGATTCAATTGGGTATTTAACTAAAACAACAACTTAATGAAGATTCAGAGATATAAAGTACTAAGGCTTTCAAGGATCCACTTGTAGTAATCCTATATCAATTCAGCCAATCCAAGTAGAGAACAAAACTAGATTTGAAGTCCTATCTCTCATTTAGTTGGAAAATAAAGCATTCACACACATTCCATCACATTCAAGTTGAACTTCCAAGTTCTAGCTCCATTCAAACAAATCAAACTCGAAACCATAGCCTGCGGAGTAACAGCCATGCCTCTGGACTATGGCCTGCTCAAGGATTACTATAATCCGAATTTAAACAAACAAACATGATAATCTCAGAGAATTAAAAGGAATTCATGTCCTGAGCACATGAACTCTCATAAAACGTCTCAAACTACCACTTTTTGGAACTAAACCATGCAAAAATCCAAACTTGAACGGAAATTACTTGAATTAAACTAAAATCAACATAGAATTAGCTACAAGCTTCACCTCTCAGCCTTAGCTGAGAGGTTCTAGCCGAGCATTGTCATGCTGCAACTAAAATCTCAAAATAAAAGCATAAAAACAGAAAAACCCGAATAGGAGAGTTGCAGACGCTCCACGATCACTTTCCCTCCTTAGAACCTCATTCCTTAGCTTCTCTGATAACCTAGGAAGAGCCCCTAGGTGTCCTTTTATAGCAATAAACCTCCCTTGCGTCGGATTCTGCGAAAGATTACGCATTGCGCAGTGTTTTTCGGAGTCCAGATTTAGAAAGGACTCTTCTTACGCAGGGCCGACCGGTCGTGACCGGTCAGCTTGGCTTTTCAAACAGTCCAGGGAGTGCTGCCGACCGGTCAAGACCGGTCGGACAGACCTGCCCATTCATCCAGTGTGCATACCCGACCGGTCATGACCGGTCGGGCTTTGTTTTCACCTTGTCCAGAGAGCATGGCCGACCGGTCATGACCGGTCGGCCCTTCATCAATGTGATCAGCTTCCATGGCCGACCGGTCAATACCGGTCGGCCTTCTTCCTTTTTGCCCCTTTGATGTGGCTGACCGGTCGGACGACCGGTCTGCCTTATTTTTCTTCAACTTTTTCTTCTTTTCTTCATTCTCTTTTCTCCCTCTTTCTTCTTCTTTCTTTGGTCCATCTTAGGACTTCCTCCAATGTCTTCAAATAACCCTTGTTAAGCTCCAATTGGATGAAGTCCGCTCTCATCCCTGCAATCATAAAAACATGTGTTAGATGGGCCTTTAAATCATGGAAATCATGCAAACCATGTTATGTAATAGCCAATGTAATGTATAAATTGAAGGTTCAACAAGAACGAGGTGACCGAAGCCACGCAGGCTGGAGGTGCTCCAGAAATGGGCCCTGAAGTCGAGAGCACGGCTCCTCCTCCGAGAGATTAATTTTCCTTTTTGTTTTCTTTTCTCCTATACTCGCGAGTAGATATTTTGTAAACATTTATCATTAATGAAAAGTTATTTTTGAAAGTGGTGTTCTTTGTTTACTTTCTTTCCTTTGTGCACTGAATGCCTTCCTGTTGCAATGAGTTATGCTCAACCCGGGGGGGTCGTAGCGACCATGCCCTCGTGGAGAGAGACTGATTGAGATGTAATGTGCTCAATCCGGGGGGTCGTGACGACCATACCCTCGTAGAGATAGACTGATCTATCGATTGAGAGATGTAATGTGCTCAATCCGGGGGGTCGTGACGACCATACCCTCGTAGAGATAGACTGATCTATCGATTGAGACTCTAAGTTTACCAAGGGTAGGTCATCCATAAAATGGAAATGCGACCATCCTAGGTGATTTTAACCCTACCAAAGGTAGGCAATTGGTCAAGGGATTGTATGCATCCTCTTCAGGGCTATTCAGGTCCAAGTAAATGGAATAGCGACCAAAAGATATCTTTCACTTTATTCATAAAATGTTGTTATGAACTACATCGAATCTAGGGGTAATATCGTAGCAAATGCTCCACGTGCCAAGGGCGACGTACGGGCTTTCCCTGTATGTCTTCAAGGTAATAGGTACCGGGTCGCACAATCTTAATAACCCGATAAGGGCCTTCCTAATTTGGATCCAGCGAACGAGCGGGAACCCCGAGTCTTTACCTTAGGACCAAATCTCTGAGCTGGAAGGACCTAGGCCGAACTTTAGCATTTTGATAGCGAGCAATACGTTGCTGATATGCGACCGCTCATAATTGGGAGGTATTTCTTCGTTCTTCCAAGAGGTCGAGATGAAGTCGAAGATCTTCCTGATTACCTGTGGGTTCATACTGTTCGATCGGATACGAGGGCACTTGAATTTCCACTGGTACTACCGCATCGACACCAAATGCTAAGGAAAAAGGGGTCTCACCCGTTGATGTACGAGTTGTAGTCCTATATGCCCATAATACCTCTGGCAGAAGTTCTGGCCATTCACCTTTGCATTCACCAAGCTTGGTTTTTAAATGGTGCTTAATGATTTTGTTCACAGCCTCGACCTGCCCATTCGCTTGAGGATGATATGGAGAAGTGCGGAGATTACGTATCTTCCATTTGCCACAAAATTCATCAAAGGCCGCGCTGTCGAACTGCGTTCCGTTGTCGGTAATTATAGTGTGAGGGAGTCCAAAACGGCATACGATATTTCTCCATATGAACTTGGTAGTTTGTTTCTCAGTAATCTTGGCTAATGGTTCTGCCTCGGCCCATTTGGTGAAGTAATCAACCACCACAATTACGAACTTATTTTGTCCCTTTCCCATGGGCAAGGGTCCAATGATATCGACCCCCCACTGAGCGAAAGGCCAAGGGCTATCAACTGGAGTCATCCGTTCGGATGGTACATGAGGTATAGGTGAATATCAGTTGGCACTTGTCACATTTTTTAGAAAATTCAATTGCATCTGCTTTCATAGTGGGCCAATAATATCCTTGCCGCATCGCCTTATATGCTAGGGATCGCCCCCTGGGGTGATTACCACATGCCCCCTGGTGTACTTCGTCTAGAACACGAAGTGCTTCTTCTGGATGAAGACACCTTAAATAAGGCAAGGAAAAGCTCTTGCGCAACAATATTCCGTCTTGTAAGGTATACCTGGTAGCTCGAAGGCGAATTTGTCTTGCAGCTTTCTTGTCCTCTGGTAGGTATCCGTCTCTGAGATACAGGATGATGGGATCCATCCAGCATGGAGATGATTGTACCGATATTACTTGCTCGAGAGTCGCTTGATCGATACTTAGGTTCTGATGATGCTCGATGGGGACCGAATGTGATAACTCAGATTCTGGTGCAGAGGCGAGCTTTGCCAGGGAATCGGCAAGTTGGGACTTCTCGCGAGGAATATGAATTATTTCATAAGTCTTCAGTTTTGCGAGTAGAATGAGGACACGAGACTTGTATAAGGCCATCCTTTCTTCTTTGGCCTCGAATTCACCAAGAACTTGGTTGAAAATGAGCTGGGAGTCGCTATGAATTAATAGATTCTGAATTGCAAGAACAATGGCCAGTTCGAGACCAACGATCAGGGCCTCATATTCTGCTTCATTATTTGAGATGTGAGAATCGAAACGTAGAGCATACTGAAAATGTGACCCGTCGGGAGCCACTAAAATCAGGCCCGCTCCGCTGTCAGTGGCCCGCGACGACCCGTTCACGAAGAGTGACCAAGAAGGCTGGTCGCTGGTCATGGTATTATCATCGGAGTCGTATGTGAATTCGGCAATGAAGTCAGCCACGGCCTGGCCCTTGACTGCGGTCCTGGGACAGAATGAGATATCGTGCTCGCTGATCTCGACCGTCCATTTAGTTAAGCGTCCGGAAGTCTCAGGTTTTTGGAGGACTTGCCGTAGTGGATGATTTGTTGGTACTAGAATAGCGTGAGCTTGGAAGTATGGTCGCAGTTTTCGAGCTGCCGTGACTAAGGCTAGGGCCAGCTTCTCCATATCAGAATACCTAGTTTCTGCATCAACCATTGCTCGACTGATATAATAAACGGGCCTTTGCACCCCGGACTCTTCTCTTATTAAAGTGGCGCTAACGGCCGTAGAGGACACAGATAAATACAGAATGAGTTGCTCATGTGCTACTGGTTTAGATAAAATGGGGGGTGTGCTCATGTATAGCTTCAATTGTTGAAAGGCTTCCTCACATTGTGGCGTCCATTTCCATTCAGACTTGGCTGTTGCACGAAGGAGTTTGAAGAATGGTAAGCACTTGTCAGATGCTCGCGAGATGAATCTATTCAATGATGCGATGCGACCAGCTAGACGCTGGACGTCCTTCAGAGTGGTGGGGGATTTCATCTCTACCAATGCTTTTATCTTTTCAAGATTTACCTCAATTCCGCGCTGACCAACCATGAACCCGAGAAATTTTCCTGCAGACACTCCGAATGCACATTTTTCTGGGTTCAATTTCATTTGATACCTCCTCATTAGGTCGAAGGCTTCTCGAAGATCAGAAATATGATCATCTTCTACGGTGCTTTTCACGAGCATGTCATCGACATAAACTTCCATATTCCTACCGATTTGAGCGGCGAATATTTTGTTGACGAGACGTTGATAAGTGGCCCCTGCATTTTTAAGACCGAACGGCATTACCTGGTAGCAATATAATCCCTGATATGTGATGAAGGCGGTATGCTGGCTATCAGGTGGATGCATCATGATCTGGTTGTAACCAGAATAAGCATCCATAAAACTGAGCAGAGCATGTCCAGCTGTTGAATCGACCAACTGGTCAATCCGCGGTGTCGGGAAGCTATCTTTTGGGCATGCTTTGTTCAAATCTGAATAGTCAACGCACATTCTCCATTTGCCATTAGCTTTCCGGACGAGAACCACGTTCGCGACCCACTCTGGGTAGTCTACTTCTTTTATGAAATTGACCGTGAGTAGCTTCTCGACTTCAGCTTTGATCGCCATTTGTCTTTCTGCAGTGAAGGCACGTCGACGCTGGTGTACAGGCTTATGTTTCGGATCGATATTGAGACGATGTACAATGACATTGGGGTCAATGCCTGGCATATCTTTATGAGACCAAGCGAACACGTCCTGGTATTCGGTGAGGAAACGGACCAGATCTTCATGATGGACATTGGTTAAAGAGGATCTAATGTATACGACCTTGGACGGGTCGCCTTTAGTTAAGTGAATCGCCACTATTTCTTCCCCAGGAGTTCCTGATTGGAGAGTATTCTCTCTCAGATCCAACGAAGTGTTGGTGGGAAAGTTGGGTGAACCCTGTGCTATCTCCATAACGGGTGTCGCTTGAGCCTTCTTTCGATCTTGTAGGGCTATCTGGTAGCAAGACCGTGTCTCCTGTTGACTTCCTCGCACAACCCCGATACCATTTGGGGAAGTAAATTTGACACACAGATATGAAGGGTGCAAGGCTGCCCCAATCTTAGTAAGAGACGGCCGCCCCAAAAGGGCGTTGTACGCTGATTTTCGATCCACCACGAGGAAGTTTACGAAAACGGTAGTCTTCGTTGGATTCTCTCCAAAAGTAACTGGGAGATCAATATTTCCTTCAGGTGTAACTACCTCACCTCCGAAACCGACGAGGGGGGTCGAAACTGGCTTGAGTAGGCTTCTGGCAAGTGCCATCTTGTTGAAAGCCTCCAAGTATAGAATATCGGCTGAGCTACCTGTATCCACCATAATTCGATGTGTCAGATAATTTGATACCTTTAATGTGACTACGATGGAATCTTCATGAGGGAAGTGAATTCCCGCTGCATCTTCGAGGGTGAAAGAAATGGGAGGATGGCTGGCTTTTGACGAGCTAGGCGTCTGTTCCAGCCAATAGATTTGCTGGGGTTCTTTGGACGCCTTTCGAGCGTATGCTTTTCTTGAAGCTTGAGAGTCACCCTCGCAAGCTGGTCCTCCGACGATGGTGCGGATTTCTCCCGTAGGCTCAGCGTCCTCTTGGTCAGTTTGATGATGAGGTTGTTCCTTTTGGCGAGATGAGGTCTTCGCCCTTTCTGGTGATTGATTTTTACGAGCAACATAATCCTGGAGATGGCCTTTTCGAATAAGGGCTTCGATATGGTCTCGTAGAGAGATACAGTCTTGGGTTCTATGCCCGTGATCTTTGTGGAAGTAACAGAACTTACTCTTGTCTCTCTTTTCAGGATCGGATTTGATCTTTGCAGGTCACTTTACATATGGCTTGTGTTTAATCTCCATTAGAACCTTTTCATGAGACCGATTAAGAGGAGTGTAGTTATGATATTTACCAGAATAAGGCTTCTTGGGAGAACGATCGCGTTGATCACGACGATATTTTTTATCTGTAGAAGAGGCTCCTTCTGGCTTGCGTTTCTTACCCTGTACTCCATGGCGTGTTAATGCAACTTCTTCTGCATTGATATACTTCTGAGCTTTGGCTTGGAACTCTGCCATAGTTTTTGGAGGGCTCTTATCTAAAGCAAACCTGAATTTCTCGCTCGTTATTCCGGCTATGAGGGCTGCAAGACCTTTTTCTTCAGTATAACCCTCAGTTTAGACGGCTTCGACAGTAAACCGTACTGTGAACTCCTTTATTGTCTCCCCATGCTGTTGTTTTAGATCCATCAGATGGGAGGCTGGCTTCTTAGTGCGAATACTTCCCATGAATTGAGAAAGGAATATTTCCGATAACTGGGAAAAGGAGCTGATGGAACGAGGCTTTAATCCCCGGAACCACGTACGAGCTGCTTCCTTCAATGTTAGGGAGAAAGCCCTACACATGATTTCTGAGCCATGTCCCTCCAACTCCATGAGAGACCTATATGTTTCTAGATGTTCAAGAGGATCACCAGTACCTGTATACGGGGTGATAACAGGCGTTCGATACTTTTTGGGTAACGGTGCCTCCATAACCTCGCTAGTAAAGGGAGACTCGGATTGATGTATCGCCGCCATGATGGTAGATGGCCGATTTGCCTGGTATCGCTGTTCCATGACATCAAAACGATCATGGATTCTTTTGAGATCTCCTTCCCATGGTAGGGTATAGCCTGAAGTTTCGGTGGTGGAGCCCTGAGGTTGAGGTTATCGAGACGAACTAGAATGTATAGAATGTGGAGACGGCACAGGGAGATGGCTGCCAAGTGGTGGGACCTGTGGTTCGTCCATAGAATGTCTGGATGCCACTGGTATGGGCTGCGGTGGTAACCCCTCGGAAGGTTGTCTCTACGGTTCAGGGAAATGCTGATCAAGCCGATTCGACAGGGCCTGAACTCCGGCATTTAGAGTTAGAAGAGTATTTCCGAGGAAACGCAGGACATCGTCTTGATTTCCAGAAGCCTCCAATAATGGGTTTGCTGATGGTATATTTGGGGCTCCTTGAGGGATATTTGTCGAAGTGGGTGGAAGAGCAGGTATGGAATCCGTCTCATCGGGCGGAGGTGGTGCCTGCCTTGAAGTCGAAGGATGAACAGCCTTTTTAGGAGGCATCGCAGAAGGATTTTAATCGGTGGTAAGAACGATTGATTTGACGATCAAGTCGTATCCCACAGACAACGCCAAAACTGTTAACGTCAGATTCTGTAACAGGATCCTCCGGTCGTTCACCTTCTCTCCAACAGGGATTTCCTCCGCCAGACCTGTAAAGAGACAGAAAGCAACTAAGGGTGGCTGATGTCCAGCCGTTAGCCCTCCGATGCTTAAGTCAGGCAAAGCAAGAAGAATAGCCGAGCAAAGCGAGACTATGGATTGAATATTGTGTGTACCTTTCTCTTAGTGGAGTCATCCCTTTATATAGATCTGAAGCGATCCAATCTGTTACGTAAGATATCGAGATCCCGCTGATTTCGTGTACGATATGGGATCCCGCTGATTTCGTGGGATAAGATCCTTATCCTTAGAGACGAGATCTAACCCAATTACTTATTTTGGCAATCACATTCCTTGATATCGATCCCTTGAGATTCGGAACCACAAGAGAAGATAAGCCCAAAATCGACTTATACAGGCTGCTAGTAGGCGTGGTAGTAGCGCTGATTGCTCATGTATAGTTGGAAGCCGTAGTTGGAGTTATAACCGACGAAAAGGAAGGAGACGCCGAAGGAGCGGAGACCACCGAACTGGGTGTAGCCCTGCTTGGTGTCACAGAGGGATTGGACAAGCTGCTCGACGGGAATCGGGTGCTGGTACTGAAGGCAAAGGGGTATCACCACAGAAAAGCTGTTCGCATGTTGGAATAAGGTCGCGAGTCCAAGTGCTCGCTCATTCAGATGTAACACTTTTCAATGACTTGTGAGAAGGTCTGCTCGCAGATCAAGAAGGGAATCTCTGCTTTGCTTTATCTGACTATCGGCTATGGGAGCTCGAGGCCTTGCGAATAGGTGCTCCGTATTTACCCATCCTGCTACTCTCGAACAGCTTATCTCGAGAGTCGAGTGGGCGTCCCGCACTTACCCAATTCTGCGACTCTCGAGCATATGATCTCGAGAGTCGAATGGGCGTTCCGTATTTACTCGAACTGCGACTCTCGAGCATATGATCTCGAGAGTCGAATGGGCGTTCCGTATTTACTCGATCTGCGACTCTCGCTCAGATGATCTCGAGAGTTGGATGGGCGTCCGCATAAAATCAGCTAAGTTGGATCTCCATCATTTTGCCTATAACAGGATGAAACAAACCTTGACTGATTATGGGATTAACCAAGGCACAATGACTCTATTTTGCGACAATACTACTGCCATAAATATTTCAAAAAATTCGGTTCAGCACTCGCGCACTAAGCACATCGATATTAGGCACCATTTTATTCGAGAATTGGTTGAAGATCACATAATATCTCTCAAACATGTGCCTACCGAGAATCAGCTAGCTGACATCCTAATGAAACCTTTGGACTTGGTTCGATTTGCGAACCTCCAGAAGTCCATTGGCGTTGGTGTGTCTAGTTTACCTAACAAGTGTATGTTTTGACAGGTAATATCTGAGGATTAAGCCTCTCTATCTGATCTTTATAGGTATATATGGACGGCTCTTTCACTTCACACGACTAGTCACGACCGGTCATGCAACCCTAAGATCGGTCTGCCCGTGCGTCAGCCGTCTGTGGGGGGTCTTTATAAACAATTGGAGCTCACTTAGGTCACTGCTTCTTCCATTTTCTCACCTCCACTTGCTGCTCCAGCTCCCCCTCTTGCATTCCAAGGTGATTCCAAGGTGATTTTTGGCTAGATTAGAGTTTCTAACCTCCTCTACATTGCTCCTCTCCATTCTCACTCCATTGGTAAGGGATTCACTCTCATCCTTGTTAAAACTCTTCCTTTCATATCTAGGAGTGATTTAGGGTATTTTGTTGTTTCTTCAATGTCTTCCCAAGAGAGTGAAGATGAGCTCCCCTTGAGGCGGAGTGATCGGTCCAAGGCAAAAGCTAAACCTCCTCCTCGCCCTTTAAAATCCAAGAAAATGCTTCAAAAGGGAAAGGGGCTGCCTCATCTTCCGTTCCCCCTCTTAAATCTCAATCCTTGGGTAAAAATGTTTCATCCCATTCCACCCATTGGGATGACTTCAAGGACAAAGAGGTGGTTTGTGAAAAGTCCGTCAAATTGGATGACTTGGCCAACTATAATGTTCTTCCCATGTTGAACGCCATAAATTGGGGTCCCGTACTCCACATGGGGGAGCCTGTACAGTTTGACGTGGTTCAAAAATTCTATGCCTCATGTGTCCATGTCACTGCCTCTCCCCCCTCTTTTAGAGTTGAGGTTGGTGATCAGCTATGCCTTTTTACTTTGAAATCCATCTCTGAATTTGTTGGAGTTCCCATTGTTAAGGAGTCTCCTTTCGATTTTGCCTCACTGGGTCCCAAACCTAACCTCGTTATTGCCAAATTCCTCTGTGGTGATGGGACACCCAAATGGGTTAGAGGTGCACTTCGGGCGTCCTCCATGTTATGGGATTTCTGCCTTCTGCACAACCTTTTCTTCCGTAATGTATATCCTCGGATGAGTAACAAGGCGGATGTCACTGAAACCATGTTTTGGTTGCTCTATCGTGTAGGTCAGGGTCATCCGCTTTGCCTCCCAACCCGGATCATGTCCATCATTCACCAGGTTATCTTGCAAGCGATGGAAACTCCTCCAGTCTTCCTTTTGGGCATCTCATATGCAAATTAGCTGTTGAGATTGACATTGTAGGTTCTGATAAAGTACACAAGCCCGTCATTATCAACCGTACCCTCATTGCTCGTATGGAGCTTACAAAAGAAGCCATCCAGAGTTTTCTTCTGCAGGAGCAGCAGCAGGATTCGATCGAGCTGGTCCCAGCCTGAGGCTCCACCTGCCTCCACTGGCCCTTCCCACACTTCACCTTCTGCTCCTTCCTCTGATCCATCCCTCGATCCTCGAGCTGCTCCGGGTCGATTCAGTACGCCTCCTAGAGCTTTTTCTCGAAGACAATCCCCTTCCGTGGATCCTCCTTCATACATTGCTGAGCTACATTAGCTTCAGGAGCGCATATTTCAGCGACCAGACACTGATCGAGCAGAGTGAGGACCAGCTTTTGCAGGGTCAGGCCACCATTCTTGTACAGCAGGAGGCTCTTGTGACTCGCCTCGCACAGTTGGAGAGGCGGATAGAGATATGGGAGTGCGAGGCGCATGGGGACGTTCCACCCCCTAATCTGGGAGATGGAACAGATTACTAATCTCATGTCTTGGTCATAGTTCCTTTTTGTATGACCAACGCAATTGTCTGGATTTCATGCACTATCTTTCTATGGGCTGTCTGTATATTTTGCGGATTGATACATATTTACATTGGGCTGCTTGCTCATTTTGGTATATGTATGGATGCTATTTTCTATAGTTATATCTTTTTATATGAGCTCTTAATCTTTTATTGAATATCTGTGGGAGGTTGGATGGTTTGGGCACATTTGCCCTTTTTAGCTTATGCTTTGTGTTCTGCTTATGTCTAGATATACATCTGGAGGGGTGGTTGGTTGATTGGGCTATAAGCCCTCTATGCTTTCATGATTACTTGTATATCTGGCATGATTTGTTCTTTAAATCTCCTCAGGGCTTAAATTTCTGTATCTCTTCCTTGTCTTATGTGATCGACATATTTTTGGCGTTAGCCTTGCAGCTTTCTTAGGCATATCTTTTTGCTGGCTAACCTTTGTCAATTACTAACAAAAAGGGGGAGAATCATCCCACCTAGAAGGTCCGATTATATCTTTTTGCAGGACTTTGTAGGTGCAAGCATTGAGGGGGAGATTTTGAAGAAAATCGAGTCTGTACATGTCCTTTTGTAAAGATCATTGTGTATATCTGTATAGACATGTAATTGGTGTATATTTCTTTCTGTTTAAGGGCCAATCAAGATAAGGAAGTCATGAATTGTCTAGGTTAGATGTTTTGTCACGCAATTGACAAAGGGGGAGATTGTTAGTACACTTTATTTTGTCAATTGACGTGTTGGTTGGTCGCATCTTGTCGTGTTAGCCCCGGTTGAAGATTTGAAGATCAAGACTTAAAGAATATGCTTCTTCCATTGCTCAAGCTCAAGCTGAAACAAGATCTCAGGTAAGATGCATATAGATCCACCATAAGAAACCCAAAACATCAAAGAATGGCGTAATGACTCACCTATCTTATCCCATTCCCTCTCGACCCTTGCACAAGTTGATCAGACTTGTGGTCCATGGCTGGTGCAATTCGTAATTGAATATATGTCCAAACATTGGACTTCATGCACCAAATCACTTCATAACTTGAAAGTGAACCGCTGCTGTGTTGAAGAACTTGGCCCAGCAAACCTGCTGTGACAAGAATATCCAGATAGCCGAACGGTCTTGACCGGTCGACCAGAACTTCAAAGAAACCTCCAGCAAGCTTGCTGTAATAACTGTCTAGACAGCCGACCGGTCTTGACCGGTCGACCAGGCTCATAAACTCAAGACAGAACTTGCTGTGATGAATGCAGCTAGGAAGCCGACCGGTCTTGACCGGTCGCCCAGGAATATCAAATATTGGTCAGTGACCTACTGTATGAAATTCAGCTGGCACTGCCGACCGGTCTTGACCGGTCGGCCAGGAATATCAAATATTGGTCAGTGACCTGCTGTATGAAATTCAGCAGGACTGACGACCGTTCTTGACCGGTCGGCCAGTAATTCAAATCAATCCAGTAGCTGTGCTGCATTTTTCATAAGCGCAGCCGACCGGTCGGCCTGCATGTTTCAATCATTCCAGCAAGCACAGCCGACAGGTCTTGACCGGTCGGCCTGCATATTTCATTCAGTCCAGGAAGGTGTACTGACCAGTCTTGACCGGTCGGTCAGTCCCAGATGTGGCCCAACCTTTTTGAATTACGACCGTTCCGTCCGACCGGTTGAGACCTCTCTCTGACAGGTCGGACATGACCATTTTAGATCTGTTGGGGCCATCATTTGGGGCTCTATATAGCCACATCTTGTGGTCTTTCATGGTATGCATTCAACACCCTTCAAGAGCTAAGAGAGAGAGCTTTTACTCACATCCTCCTACCCTCTTTGCTCTTAACTCCCTTGAGTTCATCATTCAAACCTAGCCATTAATGGCTTATCAATGAGTATTCAAAGCTCGGTTTGAAGTATGAACTCAAGATCTTCATTCATGGCTAACCTACCTTCGGAATATCTTTATGAGGTTGTTTATAGCCATTGAATGCTTGAAGTTTGGTAGTTCCCTCATAACCATTACATTAAATAGGCAAGAGGAACTTGACCAACTCTCTCCCAACTACCCGGCATAATCATAATCACATCATTTGCATCGATAACTGATCTTGGGAGCACAAAGAGAAGCTGAAGCACGTGGAGCTGAAGCTACTCATCAAAGGCATCAAATCGGGGCTCAATCGTCTAGGTATGTCTAGTATTTGAGAGTCCATTTATTGAATCACTATTTCCTGGATTGGGAAACTCCGGCGGGAGTGTACGTGACCGTCCTTAGATTAGGATTGGTGAGAGTTTGAGATTGAAACTCGTCAAGACCCTGGATTGGGCCATCGACGGATGGTAAACGCGGTCCTAGATCAAAGGATGTCAAGGTTGATGGTTAACCTGATTTAAAACCAAGACTATAGTGAAATCTGGTGGTCTCATAGGTTGAGATCGTGAACCGGGAGTGGAGTAGGGAAACCGAACCACTATAAATCGTTGTGCATTGTGAGTTTGAATGATTGCTATGTGTTGAATGGCTTAGTCAATCATGAATGCTAATTATTTGATGAAATGCTTATGATAGTCCTTGCTTACAAATTCATCATATAATTGCCTTGAATGTTATTGTGATAATCTTGGTTGCTAAGATTAACTTGATTAGTTTTAATTGTAATTGAAAATTCAAAAAGTCTTATTCACCCCCCTCTAGGACATTAGGCATAACTCCGAGTATCTCTACAAGCGGTAAAATCGCAATTTCACTATTGGCCCACCATGTTCAAAGATACCCATGAGTTTTGTAAAACATGTGAGCCGTGTCAGAAATTGGGAGGAATATCCCGTAGAAATATGATGCCTCTCAATCCCATCTTACCAATTGAAATTTTTATTGTTGGGGCATCGATTTCATGGGACCATTCCCATCTTCTTTTGGAAATTTGTATATTCTGCTTGTCATCGATTATGTTTCCAAATGGGTCGAGGCAATTCCATGCCAGACCAATGACCATAAAATAGTCATTCGTTTCTTAAAAGAAAACATCCTTTCCCGGTTTGGAACACCTCGAGTCATCATAAGTGATGGAGGGTCTCATTTTTGTAATCGCCCATTTGAATCCTTAATGAAGAAATATGGCGTTAATCACAAAGTGAGCACTCCCTATCACCCACAAATAAGAGGGCAAGCTGAGATATCCAATAGGGAGATTAAACATATTTTGGAGAAAACAGTGCACCCCGACCGCAAGGATTGGTCGCTTCTACTTACCGATGCACTTGGGCTTACCGTACTGCTTTTAAAACCCCCATTGGAATGTATCCCTATAGACTTGTCTATGGGAAAGCTTGTCACTTGCCCGTGGAGTTGGAACATAGGGCATATTGGGCGATGAAGAAGATGAATTTTGATTCTGACAAAGCAAGCTCGTTACGCAAACTTCAATTGAATGAACTTGCAGAACTCCGGAACGAGGCATATGAAAATGCGAGAATTACAAGGATAAGACGAAGGTGTTCCATTATAAGAACATCCTTCATAAGACCTTCACGATTAATTAAAAAGTCCTTATGTACGATTCTCGCTTACATTTATTTTTGGGGAAATTAAGATCTCGATGGACCGGTCCCTACATTGTGCAAACTGTCTACCCATATGGGACCGTTGAGTTGTTGAACCCAAGGATCGGTAACATCTTTAAGTCGAATGGTCAATGATTAAAACCATTTTTTTAGAATTTTCCTGCAAACGGTATGTCCATACCTCTGAATGATCCTGCGTATCAGGATTGTTGATCTCCTAATCTGATGAGGTATAGAGTAGTTAGGATTAGGATTTTGTTGCTTTTAGTTTGCTTTTTCATAGGTTTGATAGCAGGAGGAAGAATTTCAGTTTTTATTCTCTCAGGTACTTTCAACCCTAATCCCCTTTATTTTATATTTGCTCTCATGTTTTGCTTATTGCACTTCTTTTACATTGACGACAATACAAGATTTGGTTGGGGGGTGTGGGATCACTAGGATGAATCCATTGTTTTCTAACATTGTTCGCTCGCCTCAAGTGTAAGGCTGTGATGTAGTAATAAAACTCGGTAAGACCGAGGTCGATCCACAGGGAATTAGAAACAACTTACAAACTATTCCAGCAACTCAGTTTGCAATAGATATGAGGATTCAATTGAGCAATTAAACTAAAACAGCAACTTAATAAAAACCAGTAATTTAAAGTACTAAGGCATTCAAGGATCCACTGCAGCAATCCCATGTCAATCCAGTCAATCCAAGTATAGAACACAACTAGATTTGAAGTCCTATCTCTTATCTAGTTGGAAAATAAAGCATTCAAAAACATTCAATTCTATTCAAGTTGAACTTCCAAGTTCTAGTCCCATTTAACACACATAGATTTCAAAATCATAGCCTTCGGAGTAACAACCATGCCTATGGACTATGGCTTGCTCAAGAGTTACCATAATTCGAATCTAAACAAACACCATATGATAATCTCAGAGAATTGCAAGGAATTCATGTCTGGAGCACATGAACTCTCATAAGACATCTCAAACTATCAACTTAAGGGACTTGAAAATTAAAAACCCAAACTTGAATTGAAATTACTTGAATTTAAACTGAATCAAACATGAAAATTAGCTACAAGCTTCACCTCTCAGCCTTAGCTGAGAGATTCTAGCCGAGCATTGTCATACTATAACTAGAACTCATAATAGAAAGCATAAAAACTAGAAAAACCGAAAATTGGAGGGTTGCTGACGCTCCACGACGACTTTCGTCCTCTCCCACGACCTTCCTTCACTTCTATGATGACCTAGGAAGAGCCCCTAGGTGTCCTTTTATAGTGTGGAAGCCCTTTGCGTCGGAAAACATCCAGAAATTATGTAAGGTTACGCACTGCGCAGAAAATTTCGAAGCTTCATGGAGAAGCCTTATTACGCAGACGACCAATCGCACGACCGGTCTGAGCTCCTTGACGACCGGTCACAAAACGTCACTTTTTAGTCCAGAGAGTTTTGCCACAATTCTGATTTAAATTTTTAATTCAAGGACCGGTCGCACGACCGGTCTGGGCATCGGACAACCGGTCGCACGACCGGCCGTGAATAGTCCAGTGGCCTCTGTGGAAAACTCTTCTTCTACAAACAATCGGACCGGTCGAACGACCGGTCCTGGCGATGGACGACCGGTCGCACGACCGGTCTTGGCCTTTGTTTCCTGCTTTCTCCTTTTGCTTCTTTCTTCCTTTCTTCTCCTCTCTTTCTACTTTCTTTGGTCCTTCTTCCTTCTTCATCCAATGGCTTCAAATGGCTCTTTTTAGTCTCCAATTGGGTGAATTCCGCTCTCATTCCTGTAATCACAAAAAATGCATTAGATAGGCCTTTTAAGCATGAAAACCGTGCATATAATGTGATGTACTGGACAATGCAATGTATAAATTGGAGTTCAACACACCCCCCAACCAGCTTTTTGCTAGTCCCGAGCAAAACATGGCTCGAAACAATTTA
The DNA here is from genome assembly GCA_003013855.2 of Liriodendron chinense. Lineage (NCBI taxonomy): Eukaryota > Viridiplantae > Streptophyta > Magnoliopsida > Magnoliales > Magnoliaceae > Liriodendron > Liriodendron chinense. The sequence goes on from ML058503.1 coordinate 1,365,472, forward strand.
AAACCTCCAAACCAAACCTCCAACAGAAACCATGTTTCTATCCATCCCAAGAGATACAAGTATAAAATTTGGAGAAATTAGGTGCTATAAGCTAAAACCTTAAACTCTCAAAACATAATAAGTGTCTACATGAAATTCCCTGTTGATTGATTGATAAATAGAAGAATTCGAACAAATTCAACCTAGTGTGTATAGTGAAAGTTCATTTCATGAGTTTCTGAGATTATCTTCTTCATAGATTAAATGAACCAAGGATTTTAAGGTGCACAGAGCAACAACAAGCCTATGACAGGAATTTGCCTTACCGTCCTTCTGACAGCTTTCACACTACGTCCCATTTCGGCTTTAGTTATGGTTCGACCATCCCCCGGTTGGTAATAAGTAGCCCTTTTCAGAATTTTCCACCATTTTTCCTTCATTCCCGATTTCATCCTTTCTTTTCCTTTTTCTTTTGATTTAGATAGGATTTTTAAAAATCCATATCTTTCGTTATTTTCCCATGGACAAGGATGAACAAAATACCCCGACTTGGTTTCTCAACACCTCTAATTCAAAGTCTAGCTAATCCACAAATCACATAATCCTTTCAACCCATGAAAATCGTGTAATGTGAACTAGGTGTAACAAGTGTTCAAATTTTCTACTGATCATAACAATAGGGGAACTAACATATAAAACCATTATGTTGGGAGAAATTGAAGACTTACAACATCACACACTTCGTATCTCCTCTTCGTATACTCCTATCATCTCGAATGCATGGAAATAAGGTTTTCTAAAAGAGTTTTGAATTTTTAGAAAATTCAAAAAAATTTGCGTATATGAGGCTCGAAATGTTGCGTCATGCTAGATGAAGGATCTCATCTCACCCCCCAACCAAATTTTGCATTGTCCTCAATGTAAAAATATGCAATGAGCATGAACATGAGAGAAATGGTAAAGTATGAGAGAGCGAGAACAATAGTACCTGAGAGCGATCATGGACGTCTATAACCCAACAACTAAAACTACTAAAACAGTAAAACTAAAGAAAACTAAACCTACCCATGCTATACTGTTCACTCCCCAAGTGTAGGGTTGCGAAGTAGTAATAATTCGAAAAGACCGAGTATCGTTCCCACAGAGATTTATGTATGGGTATCCTCAGAATTTGTCTAAAACAACTAGTAATTAAGATCCTATTAAGAACTAAAACTGAAAAATAATGATTTGGGTTTAAATAGTGAATGGTTAAGGTAATTTCAATCTAAAAAGGCACTAGAGCGCCAAGGATCCACTTTTGATAAGTTTCAATGCATCAACACAACTAGGTCTCTCATAACTCAATCGGAATCGAATTCATATCTCTATCCGATCAGAATATAGAGCGGTTCAATCAACAATCATCTAGAACAAGTGCTTATTCATTGATTTGATTCCCACAACCATGCTCAGGCCTTGGGCACACTCAATTGTATAGGCCAAGCCTTTTTCCAATCTAGTTGAGATTCACAACCATAGTTTTCACCAAATCCTGTCACTAGACCTGATTACAACTCATGATTAGAACTCTAATTAAATCAGAATCAATCAATAAACAACTATTCCAGATTATACAGCAAAAGATAAGAACTTTAGTTGAATGAGTTCCCACATGAAAATCAAGCCATTGTACACAAGGCAATCAAAGCGTCTACCATGCCCGGAGTCGATGGTAGATCAATGCACTACACAAGCATAAACAATGCTCAAAAGATAAGATACTAAGCTTAGAATCACTAAGAATCACATGAGCCCGGAGTCGTCAAGAGATCAAAGTAAAACCAACTTAGTACTTGATTCAAACTCATATTGATCTAAAATTCATCAATTAAAATATAAAAGGAAACCTAGGTTGCATTCATCCATCAAAAATGAATCAAAAGCTTCACCTCTTAGCCCTAGCTAAGAGGTTTTAGTTCATCTCTAACATCCTTGAACTAGAAGCCTCTAAAAACATGAAAAAACACTAAAACAGGAAGAAAACTAGAAATCTGAAGTAGAATCCGTCTCCTGAGCAATCCCCACGTTCTAGCCTCCTTTGGTATGAAGAGAAGACACCCTTTTATGGCTTGGAGGAGTCCAATACGCAAGAGAATTCCAGATTTCGCGTAAAACTACGCACTTGCGCAGAAGATTTCGGAGCCGAAATTAGAAAATTCCCATTTTTACACATGGCCGACCGGTCATGACTGGTTGGACTTCACTTGCAACAGTCCAGGGAGCACAGCCGACCGGTCATGACCGGTCGGAGTGACTTTTCCATTGATTCCAGCAAACATGGCCGACCGGTCATGACCGGTCGGACCAAGCTGAATTTGTCCCAGCGTGTGCAGCCGACCGGTCATGACCGGTCGGACTACACTGTCCATCTTCTGTTGTGCATAAAAGAGGGCGGCCGACCGATCATGACCGGTCGGGCTTCTTTGGCTGACCGGTCAGCCGACCGGTCTAGCTTCTTTTCTTCTTTATTTCTTTCTTTCTTTCTTCTTTTCTCTTCTCTCCTTGCTTTCTTCTCTTTGATCTTCCTTCAATACTTCATCCTATGGTCTTCAATGCTTGTAAGGAGCTACATTTAGCCTTCAATTGGTGACATCTCCATCTTGTTCCTACAATCACAAATCACGCCTTAGAATAGTCCTTTAAACATGTAAACCGTACATAATGAGTGATGAATTGGGGTTAGCATATGCACAATTAAGAGCTCAACACACCCCCCAACCAGCATTTTGCTAGTCCCGAGCAAAACATGCGTGAAACTAGTTTCATTCTCCAAAACCCAACTCTCCTCTAGAAACTACTCTTCTATACATTTCAAGACACATAAGCGTAAGAATCAGAGAAATTGCAGTGATAAAGGTTGAAACCTAAAACTCTCAGAATATAATAAGTGTTTATATGAAATTCCCGCTGATTAATTGATAGATAGAAGAACTTGAACAAATTCAACCTAGTGTGCATGGTGAAAATTCATCTCATGAGTTTCCGGGATTATCTTCTTCATAAATCAACTAAACTATGGATCTCAAGGTATATAGAGCAACAACAGGCCTATGACAGGAATTTGCCTTACCGTCCTTCCGACGACTTTCACACTACGTCCCATTTCCGGCTTTGGTTACGGGTAGACCATCCCCCGGTTGGTAGTAGGTAGCCCTAATCGGAATTTTGCACCATTTTCCATCATTCCCAATTTCATCCTTCCTTTCCTTTTTCTTTTATATTAGATAGGATTTTTAGAAATCCATATCTTTCGTTATTTTCCCATGGACAAGGATGGATAAAGTACCCCGGCTTGGTTTCTCAATACCTTAAATCACGGTCTAGTTAATCCACAGATCACATAATCCTTTCAAATCATGAAAATCGTGTAATGTGAACTAGGTGCAAAAGGTGTTCAAATTTTCTATCAATCATAAAAATAGGTGAATTCACATATAAAACCATTATATTAAGAGAAGTTCAAAGCTTGCAACATCCCTCACTTCGTATCTCCTCTTCTTATACTCATGCTGTCTCAAATGTATAGAATCAATGTTTTCCAAAAGAATTTTGAAATTTAGAAAAATCGAAAAATTTCTACATCATTGCTCAAAATGTCACAAAAGCTAGCAGATTCATCAAAGGAATCTCTCACCCCCCAACCAAAACTTTACATTGTCCTCAATGTGATAAGATATGCAATATGTATGACATGAGAGCAATGGACATAAAACAAAGGATAGTGAGAAAGAGAGATATCACCTGAAGCATATATGTCATGGCAAGATTGGCTTTTGGAGATGGATTACTTCACAACTAAATCAACTATCAAAGCAAATCCTAATGGGAAGCATTCTAGCAAATCATCCTCCGTCAGACTAGGAGGTTAATCCCAACAACTCATCCAAAAGCATAAAGTCAAGCAGAATCATTAGATGGATCAAAAGGTTTCGCAGTAACGTCATCCAATATCCTGCTTTACAATGTACATGTGTGTGATTGATCGAAATAAGCCACTTAAAATCCCAAGAAAGAATTTCAGCGGGTTCCTTAATATTTTCACCACATGTATAGGAGGAGACATCATCATATTTATCAGAAAAAATATGTCTCCACTCATATTTTCCTAGGCATTGATATTGCAAGTAAGGATCATCCCAGGGTTGATGGAGTTCGGTATGCATGATCCATAAAGGAGTGAAAATTTGAATTGGTTTCTCAGCACAAAAAGGTATTGTTTCCACATCCTTCTCTCGGCTAACGTCCTTTGCCGATACCAACTCAAAAAGTGTGACCATATCCCTTATTATATTATCGTTCTCATCAAGGGAGTGAGTCACTTCTTCGTCTAAGGGACCGGAGTAAAAAGGTGAGAGGGACTCATCTTCCACGATAGAATTGATCATGTTTATTTCGTGGACTTCCTCATCCTCATCCTCTTGTTGGTTGTCAATATTAAAAGCATTCAACTCAATCGTCATATTGCCAAAAGACATTTGGATGACCCCACTCCTACAATTGATGATAGCATTTGACGTAGCTAGGAATGGACGGCCAAGTATGACAGGAATTTGAGGGCCAATATTAACCGTGGGTCGCGTGTCCGAGACAATAAAGTCCACCGGGTAGTAAACTTTGTCAACTTGGACAAGAACGTCCTCAATCACCTCTCTCGAAATACGAATCGATCGGTCGGCAAGTTGTAATGTGGTTTTGGTGGATTTTAATTCACCTAAACCCAATTGTTCATAGACCGAAAAGGGAATTAAGTTTACACTTGCCCCTAGATCAAGTAAAGCATGTTTCACCCTGTAGTCTCCTATCACACATGATATTGTCGGACAACCGGGATCTTTGTATTTCTTGGGCATCCCGTGGTTGATAATGGCACTCACATTCTCTGTAAAAAATGCCTTCTTTTGCACATGTATTTTTCTTTTAACCGTACAAAGGTCTTTTAAAAATTTTGCATATGACGGTATTTGTTTAATGGCATCCAACAATGGGATGTTGATTTTGACTTGCTTGAAAACCTCCAAAAATTCCTGATATTTATCTTGAGGTTTGGCTGGAATCAAGCGTTGGGGGAATGGAGCAACGGGCCTATATTCTTTCAATGGCTCTGTTTCATTCATGGGGGTGCTAGGTCCATCATCCTCTTTGGAAGATACCGGATCATTAGGCGGTGAAACCTTCACCGGATCAGATTTTTCAATAATTTTCCCACTTCTAAGAGTGGTGATGGCCTTAGCATGTTCCATGTGTTGGTTAGAAGAACTAGGCACGCTTATTTCGCATTGTGTTTTTGGATTTGGTATGGGTTGGGCTGGAAGAATCCCTTCCCTTGCGTTTAAGCGAGCCTTGATTTCCTCTACCGAAGTTTTAAGCTCAAGCATTATCGTATGGTTGGATTGATTTATTTGAGCTTGACCTTCCATGAATGCTTTCAAAGTATCCTCTATAGGCATTTGAGGCGGGGCCATTTGCATTGGGGGCCCCCTTTGAGGATTATTTTGATTAGCCGTGTTTCCATTCGCCCAATTGAAGTTTGGGTTGTTCCTCCAACTAGAATTATTCGTGTTTGAATTTGGAGTACTAAAAGGTCGTTGATAACTATTCAAGGCATTCGATTGTTCAAATAAAAGTTCTCGAAACGCATAGATTGTTGGACAATCCGGCGTTTGATGCACATTGGAAGCACAAATACCACAAATAGTTTCAACAGCCCCCCTTTGTTGGGTTGTGTCCACTTTCTTTAGTTCCATCTCCTCGACCTTTCTTGTGAGTTTAGCCACTTTAGAACCTAGATCATCTTGCCCATCTAAAACATAAATTTCTCCCTTTTCCTTGGTTTGAGGTTGTTTTGAACTTGTTGGCTTAGATGTATCCCAAGATTGTGTATTTTCAGCCAACATGTCAAAATAATCCCAAGCTTCCTCCGTTTCCTTGTTCATGAACTCCCCATTGCACATCATCTCTACAAATTGGCGCATGGTTGAGTGTTGAGCTATTAATTGTGCATATTTTAACCCCAATTCATCACTCATTATGCATGGTTTTCATAATTTAAAGACTAATCAAATACATGTTTTGTGGTTGTAGGAATGAGAGTTACTTTGCCCAATTGATGACCAAAAGAGCTGATTTAGAACCTTGGATGAAGACCCAAGGAGGGCTGAAGGAAGAAGGAAGCAAAGAAAGAAGCAAAGAAAGAAGAAAATAGAAGAAAGAAAGGAAGAAAACAAGAAGAAACAGAGACCGACCGGTCTTGACCGGTCGGCCAAGGAAGCCCGACCGGTCTTGACCGGTCGCCCATGCTTGCTGGAGTAATGCCAAAGAGGGCCTGACTGGTCGTGACCGGTCGGCCAGCCCTGTCCGACCGGTCGTGACCGGTCGGCCATGCAAGTTTCAGATTCCAGTTTCTAAAACAGCAATGTATTCCCGCACCTAGTTTTTCGGACCAGTTTTCTGGGCCGATCTTGATGATATTTGGAAATCCAACACATCGATGTCGAAGAGGAGCTCGACGCCGAACTAACCCAAGTGTTTTCGTGTCGATCGGAGCTACGGATTGATCGTGGTGGCCAAAACAATACGAACTGTCCAGAAAGTTCCAGATTTCGCTGTTCCACTCTGGGCCGGTCCAGGTGGCCCATCATTGATGATATGAAGAATCTACTTTGACCATCTTTTAGACCACATCCATATATGAATAACCACAAAAGTTTTAGATCAAAAGGGTGTGTGGTTTGATGGTACCGGTTGAAGAAAGATGGACCATCCAGAAAGCTCCAACTGCGCAGAGTTTATAAAAGCCCTAATTGTTCTAATTTTCGGACCACATTCTGAGATCGTTTTGGACAATCTAATCCGTCTATCATGTAGAGGAGGAAGTTTTCTACTCATTTTCAAAATTTGAGATCAATCCGACCTCTGTACACTCCGGAGCGTTGAAAGCAAGATGACTGGTTCTGAAGGTACCCGAAGTGCGCGATTTTGAGAGGCGGTCGGTGATGTGATTGGTGGGCCCATTCAGAGGACAATCTTGGAAATCTAAATCATCTATGAGGAAGATCACATTACAAGGAAGCTACAAATCAAATTTGAAGGCAATCCGACCATTGGTTAAGCCGTACCAAGCGAAATAAATTCTGCTATGTTGCTGTACTATTGCTGCACTATAAAAGGAGGTGCTCTCTTCTATTCCAGGGCAACCAAGGACGTGGGGAGCAAGGAGTTCAAGTCATAGGAGGCTTCCTAGCCTCCTCCAGCTAGTTTTTCTTTCTTTTCTTAGTTCTAGTTCTAGTTTTTAATATGCTTTTTATTAGCTAATCTCTTAGCTAGAGCTAAGAGGTGAACCTTATAGTTTTTTTAGATTGTTTAATTCGTTTTATTGGTTTTTAGTTTGGAATTAATGATTATGAACTAAGGTTTGAAGTTTATACAAGTTTTTAAGTAATTTTTCTTAGTCTTGTGATGACTCATGGATGTTTGGATGAATTACTTAGCTTCTTATCTCGTTTGCAACGGTCTAGACCTGTATGATCCGAGGAATCGGAGTGCGCTCTAGTACTAAGCTCTTCATAAAGGGACTTCATGCCAAAGTTCTATTTTAGTTGATTTTCTGGAATATGTAAGGACTGTGCTTGTGATTTGAATCTAGTTCAAATCCTAATCTAGCCTTGTCTTGGGAGAGGACTTGGGGATGGTTATGATTGAGAACTGGACCTATAGGAAAGGGGAATGACCTATGCAATTGAGCATGCTCAGCTCAGCCTACATTGAGTGAATCTTATGCATAGAACTTACATATGACAGATTGTTTGGTTTAACAGCTCTATCATCCGACTAGATAGACAGGAATGTCGATTCTAGTTGAGAAAATAAGAAACCATAGCGACTTATGCATCTAAGAAGAGCTATAAGTGGATCCTTGATGCTCTAGTTATCTTTTCATTATCAGATTTTCTATTTTATGTTCAAAACCAATTTCACAAACCTCTTTGATTCTAGTTATTAGGATAATTGGAATTGTTTACTTCCTTCCTTGTGGATCGACCTCGGTCTTACCGAGATTATTACTACATCGCAACCCTACACTTGGGGAAGCGAACATTGAGTTCAATCCATCATAGAAGAAACTAATCAACCTCTACCTTTCATAGCCATGATGTGGGCATGCGTTTAAAAGCTCATTATACCTTTCCCAACATTGAAAAAAAGTTTCTTCTTCTTTTTGGGCGAAGTTCATTATGGCCCTTCTTAGTGCATTGGTTCGATGAGTGGGGAAGAATTTTTTAAGAAACTCCCTAGTCATCTCAGCCCATGTCCCAATAGACCTCGGCCTTAAGGAATGTAGCCATGATTTGGCCTTCTCTTTCAAGGAAAAAGGGAACAATTTAAGTTTTATAGTATCCTTGGTCACATTGTCATAGTTTATTGTGGCTATAACCTCTTCAAATTCCTTAATATGTAGATATGCGCTCTTAGAGTCGAGTCCATGGAATCCAGGAAGAAGTTGGATCAACCCCGGTTTAAAATCAATGTTTCCCACATTGTGAGGGAAAATTATGCAAGAGGAGGTACTCGTCCTAGCTGGTTGTAAATAGTTACGTAAAGTTCTAGGTTGAGGTACATCCCCCACTTCATTCTCATCCAATTCAGTAAGGTTTGGGGCTGGATTTTGATTAACCCCTTGATTTGGTTGATTTTCAGCCATCTCTCTAGTAATTTCAGGAAAATTTTGACGTTTCCTAGCACGAGGCTCTCTATCAATCCCTTCAACAATTACTCCGTCCCTTACAAGTCGGTTATTATAAGTCCGAGCCCAATGTGGCATGCAAAACCAAAAAGAATGAACAAAAAGGAAAAAGAATTCTTCCTTCCTTCCTTTACTCCTCTCTAGTACTTAAGCACAAGGTGTTTTGCAATGGCTAAGCCAGAAGCAAGGATAGAGACCGATTTCTCCTGGTCAATAGGGGTTCAAAGAAATCCCCACCCACTCTTTGAGTCTTTTAAGAAAAAGTACAGAAAAAGAAGAAAGAGGAATAGGTTGAGAAGAGAAATCTCTGAGTACAAGGTGATCCAAGGCGGCAGAGCTGACCAATAGGAATCCAGGTGGCACAAGGCCTACCTTTCAGAGATCCAAAAGGAGTCTCCACCCACTCTACAAGAGATGAATATGATAGGAATGAGTAGGAGAAGAAGAAGAGTAAGGTTAGAGCAATAAAACCTGATTTGTAACTTAAGATGCCTTCTTCTTCTTCAACTTCCTAAAAATCCCTGGATTAGACCTATGTTAGAATCCTGCAAAAATCAAAACAAAGTAAGTTAGTATTTAGAAGAAAAACCTACCCTAGAAAGAAAAACAAATTCTAAACCTATCTTAACACAATCTCAACTAGAAGTTATTTCAGAAAATCCTAAAAATATCGCATATAAATTCCCCGGCAACGGCGCCAAAAACTTGTTCACTCCCCAAGTGTAGGGTTGCGAAGTAGTAATAATTCGGAAAGACCGAGTATCGTTCCCACAGAGATTTATGTATGGGTATCCTCAGAATTTGTCTAAAACAACTAGTAATTAAGATCCTATTAAGAACTAAAACTGAAAAATAATGATTTGGGTTTAAACAGTGAATGGTTAAGGTAATTTCAATCTAAAAAGGCACTAGAGCGCCAAGGATCCACTTTTGATAAGTTTCAATGCATCAACACAACTAGGTCTCTCATAGCTCAATCGGAATCGAATTCATATCTCTATCCGATCGGAATATAGAGCGGTTCAATCAACAATCATCTAGAACAAGTGCTTATTCATTGATTTGATTCCCACAACCATGCTCAGGCCTTGGGCACACTCAATTGTATAAGGCAACCCTCTTTCCAATCTAGTTGAGATTCACAACCATAGTTTTCACCAAATCCTGTCACTAGACCTGATTACAACTCATGATTAGAACTCTAATTAAATCAGAATCAATCAATAAACAACTATTCCAGATTATACAGCAAAAGATAAGAACTTTAGTTGAATGAGTTCCCACATGAAAATCAGGCCATTGTACACAAGGCAATCAAAGCGTCTACCATGCCCGGAGTCGATGGTAGATCAATGCACTACACAAGCATAAACAATGCTCAAAAGATAAGATACTAAGCTTAGAATCACTAAGAATCACATGAGCCCGGAGTCGTCAAGAGATCAAAGTAAAACCAACTTAGTACTTAATTCAAACTCATATTGAATTAAAATTCATCAATTAAAACATAAAAGGAAACCTAGGTTGCATTAATCCATCAAAAACGAATCAAAAGCTTCACCTCTTAGCCCTAGCTAAGAGGTTTTAGTTCATCTCTAACATCCTTGAACTAGAAGCCTCTAAAAACATGAAAAAACACTAAAACAGGAAGAAAACTAGAAATCCGAAGTAGAATCCGTCTCCTGAGCAATCCCCACGTTCTAGCCTCCTTTGGTATGAAGAGAAGACACCATTTTATAGCTTGGAGGAGTCCAATACGCAAGAGAATTCTAGATTTCACGTAAAACTACGCACTTGCGCAGAAGATTTCGGAGCCGAAATTAGAAAATTCCCGTTTTTACACATGGCCGACCGGTCATGACAGGTCGGACTTCACTTGCAACAGTCCAGAGAGCACAGCCGACCGGTCATGACCGGTCGGAGTGACTTTTCCATTGATCCAGCAAACATGGCCGACCGGTCATGACCGGTCGGACCAAGATGAATTTGTCCCAGCGTGTGTAGCCGACCGGTCATGACCGGTCGGACTACACTGTCCATCTTCTGTTGTGCATAAAAGAGGGCGGCCGACCGGTCATGACCGGTCGGGCTTCTTTGACTGACCGGTCAGCCGATCGGTCTAGCTTCTTTTCTTCTTTATTTCTTTCTTTCTTTCTTCTTTTCTCTTCTCTCCTTGCTTTCTTCTCTTTGATCTTCCTTCAATACTTCATCTTATGGTCTTCAGTGCTTGTAAGGAGCTACATTTAGCCTTCAATTGGTGACATCTCCATCTTGTTCCTACAATCACAAATCACGCCTTAGAATAGTCCTTTAAACATGTAAACCGTACATAATAAGTGATGAATTGGGGTTAGAATATGCACAATTAAGAGCTCAACATATACCTCCATCAGACTAGGAGATCAATCATCCTGATACACAGGATCATTCAGAGTGATGGACATGTCCTCTGAATCAAATTTCTCAACAAATGGTTTAAGGCGTTGTCCATTGACTTTAAAACAGTTACCATTCGCTGCATTCTCAATCTCCACAGCCCCATGAGGAAAAACTTCTTTGACAATATATGGGCCGGTCCATCAAGATCGTAATTTTTCCGGAAAAAGATGAAGTCGGGAATTATACAAGAGTACTTTCTGTCCTTCATGGAAAGATTTCCCGAAGATGTTCTTGTCATGGAAGGCCTTCATCTTACTCTTGTAAATTCTCGAGTTCTCATATGCATCGTTCTGGATTTCATCAAGCTCATTTAATTGAAGTTTGCGAAGCGAGCTAGCCTTGTCAATGTCAAAATTTAAAGCCCGAATTGCCCAATAGGCTTTGTGTTCTATCTCCACAGGCAAGTGGCAAGCTTTCCCATAGACAAGTCTATAAGGGGACATTCCAATGGGTGTCTTGTAGGCGGTACGGTGAGCCCAAAGTGCATCATCTAATCTTAGGGACCAATCCTTGTGATCCGGTCTCACCGTCTTTTCCAAAATTTGTTTGATTACCCTATTGGAGATTTCAGCTTGCCCACTTGTCTGTGGGTGCTATGGGGTACTCACTTTATGTCTAATACCGTATTTCTTCATTAAAGCTTCAAAAGGTTTCTTGCAAAAGTGAGCACCACCATCACTAATGATGGCTCCAGGCATCCCAAATCTAGAGAGTATGTTTTCTTTAAGGAACTTGAGAACCGTACGAAGATCGTTGGTTCTACATGGGATAGCCTCTATCCATTTAGGCACATAGTTACGGCAAGCAACATATAGACATGTCCAAATGATGAGGGGAATGGTCCCATGAAATCGATGCCCCAACAGTTAAAGACTTCAAGATATTGAATTGGGGTGAGAGGCATCATATTTCGACGGGATAATCCTCCTAACTTCTGGCAGCGCTCGCACGCTTCGCAAAACTCGTGGGTGTCCTTAAATAATGTGGGCCAATAAAAATCACACTGCAGAATTTTCGCAGTTGTTTTCTTGGCTGAAAAATGACCCCCACATGCTTGATCATGACAAAAGGAGATGACTGAATTGTGTTCATCATCGGGGACGCATCTCCTTATAATTTGATCTGGGCAGTATTTAAACAATAGAGGTTCATCCCAGAAAAATCTGCGCACTTCCCTTAGAAATTTACGTTTGTCCTGCGTAGTCCAATGAATTGGCATCACACCTGTGGAAAGATAATTGGCTATATCAGCGTACCATGGTGAATGCATAGCAACAAAGAGTTACTCATCAGGGAATGAGTCCTCAATAGGTGACTCGTCAATGGAATTAGGTAGGACTAGGCGGGATAGATGATCCGCCACCACATTTTCTACCCCCTTCTTGTCTTTAATCTCCAAGTCGAATTCTTGAAGGAGTAGGATCCATCTAAGCAAATGGGGCTTAGCATCCTTCTTAGAAAGAAGGTGTTTCAGCGCCGCATGATCCGTGTAAACAATAACCTTGGATCCTATTAAGCAAGGCCTGAATTTTTCTAAGGCAAAAATGACAGCTAGGAGCTCTTTCTCCGTAGTTGAATAATTAACTTGGGCGGGATTCAAGGTCTTACTTGCGTAGTAGATAACATGGGGCTTCTTATCCTTCTTTTGGCCTAATACTGCCCCAATAGCATAATCGCTCGCATCGCACATCAACTCAAAAGGAATGGACCAATCTGGTGGTTGCATGATAGGAGCGGTTGTCAACATGTCTTTTAGCTTTGAAAAAGCTAATTGACATTCGGCCCTCCACTCAAATTGGTTCTCCTTTTGTAAAAGATTACATAAAGGCCTTGAGATATGACTAAAATCCTTTATGACTAGAATCTTCTATAGAAACCGGCGTGTCCAAGGAAGGACTACCATCGCGTATGCTTTCGGGTGGTGGTAGATTGAAAATTATGTCAATTTTTGCCCAGGTCTACCTCTATTCCATTGGACGAGATGATATGTCCAAGGACTATTCCTCTATGTACCATGAAATGGCACTTTTCCCAGTTTAAAACGAGGTTCTTCTCCTCACACCTCATCAAGACCAACTTCAAGTGCTTGAGGCACTCATCAAACGTACAACCAAAAACAGAAAAGTCAGTCCATAAATACCTCAAGAAACTCACCCACCATGTCGGAGAAAATACTCAACATGCATCGTTGGAATGTGGCGGGTGCATTACATAGCCCGAATGGCATTCTTCGGTAAGCAAAGGTACCAAACGGGCATGTAAATGTGGTTTTCTCTTGGTCCTCCGGAGCTATCTCAATTTGGTTGTATCCAGAATAGCCATCTAGGAAGCAATAATAGGAATGGCCTGCTAACCTCTCCAAGATTTGATCTATGAATGGGAGATGGAAGTGGTCTTTCCTAGTAACCATGTTGAGCTTCCGATAATCAATGCACATACTCCAACCGGTGGTCACCCTAGTCGGTATAAGCTCGTTGTTGGCATTTTCTATGATGGTAATACCGGATTTCTTGGGGACAACTTGGGTAGGACTCACCCATTGGCTATCTGAGATGGGGTAGATGATACTCACATCTAATAGCTTTAACACCTCGGCTTTGACAACCTCCATCATGTTTGGATTTAGCCGTCTTTGAGGTTGTCTAGTCGTTTTTGCATTTTCTTCAAGGTGTATACGGTGAGTACAAATCGAAGAATCTATCCCTTTGAGATCCGCTATTGTCCAACCTATAGCTTCCCTATGTTCTTTGAGTAGCTTAATCAACTTGAGCTCTTAGTCTTTCTCTAGGTGAGAGGCAGTGACAACTGGGAAAGTTCCCTCTTGACCCAAATATACATATTTAAGCTCGGATGGTAATGGTTTAAGGTCAAGCTTCGGTGGTTTGATGTTAGATGGTAGAGGCCTTGATGTGGTTGGTGGCAACTTTTCAAAATGGGGCCTCCATCGGCTAGTACCAACTACTGGTCTTTCTATATTCAATGCTTGCACAATTCCACTAATGATGGAGTCTTCGGAATCCATGAAATGTGCCAAGCATGTCTCCAAGCTTTCTAGTGGTTCAAGTTGGAGGAGTTCCTCTTCTTCAAGAGATTCAAGCATGTTTACCTCGAAAAACTCATCATCATCGACATCCCTATGTCTTTTGCCTAAGTGAAACACATTCACCTCTAATGTCATGTTTCCAAAGGATAGTTGCATCACCCCATTCCGGCAATTGATGATTGCGTTTGATGTGGCAAGGAATGGGCGGCCTAATATCACTGGTATTTGAGTGCTAGCATCTAAAACCGGTTGTGTGTCCAAGACGATAAAATCTACCGGGTAGTAGAATTTGTCAACTTGGACTAGAACATCCTCAACTATCCTCCTCGGTACACGGATAGATCTATCAGCGAGTTGCAACGTGGTTTTGGTGGGTTTTAATTCACCAAGACCCAATTGCTCATATACCGAGTATGGGATCAAGTTCATACTTGCCCCCAAATCTAGCAAGGCATGCTCAATCCGGTAGTCTCCAATGATACATGAGACGGTGGGACTACTGTTGAACCTCTAATTTATACATTGCATTGCCCATTACATGATATGGTTTGCATAATTTTCATGATTTAAAGGCTCATCTAACACATGTTTTGTGATTGTAGGGATGAGAGCGGACTTCATCCAATTGGAGCTTAAAAAGGGTCATTTGAAGACATTGGAGGAAGGTCTAAGATGGACCAAAGAAAGAAGGAAGCAAGGAGAAGAGAGAGAAGAAGAAAGAGGAGAAAAAGAAAGGAAGAAGAATCAAATGGAAGAAGGCCGACCGGTCTTGACCAGTCGGCCATGGACGCTGATCACATTGAAGGAGGGCCGACCGGGCTTGACCGGTCGGCCATGCACACTGGACAAAGTGAAAACAAGTCCGACCGGTCTTGACCGGTCGGTTATGCACGCTGGATGCTTCCAAAACAAAGCTCGACCAGTCTTGACCGGTCAGGCCACACTCCCTGGATGTTCAAAAGACTAGTCCGACCGGTCTAGACCGGTCGGCCCTGCGTAAAAAGAGTTCTTTCTAAAACGGGACTCTGAAAACTGCTGCGCACTGTGTAACCTTTCGCAGATTCTGGATGTTTTCGACGCAAGGAAGCTTTCTTACTATAAAAAGGACACCTAGGGGCTCTTCCTAGGTCATCAGAGAAGCTAAGGAACGTGGTTCTAAGGAGAGGAAGCTGTCGTGGAGCGTCTGCAACTCTCCTATTTCTGATTTTTCTAGTTTTATGCTTTTATTAAGAGTTTTTAGTTGTAGCATGAATATGCTCGGCTAGAACCTCTTAGCTAAGGCTGATAGGTGAAGCTTGTAGCTAATTCGATGTTGGATTCAGTTTAATTCAAGTACTTTTTAATTCAAGTTTGGATTTTTCTCATGTTCTAGCTTCCAAAAGTGGTAGTTTGAGATGTTTTATGAGAGTTCATGTGCTCCGGACATGAATTCCTTGCAATTCTCTGAGATTATCATATAATACTTGTTTAGATTCGAATTATAGTAACCCTTGAGCAAGCCATAGTCCATAGGCATGGCTGTTACTCCGCAGGCTATGGTTTTGAATTCCACATTGATTGAATGGACTAGAACTTGGAAGTTCAACTTGATTTGGATTGAATGTGTGTGAATGCTTTATTTTCCAACTAGATGAGAGATAGGACTTCAAATCTAGTTGTGTTCTATACTTGGATTGATTGAATTGACATGGGATTGCTACAAGTGGATCCTTGAATGCCTTAGTACTTTATATCACCGATTTTCTATTAAGTTGTTGTTTTAGTTAAATACTCAATTGAATCTGATTTTCTTCCAAAAACTGAGTTGCTGGAGTGGTTTGGAAGTTGTTTCTATTTCCCTGTGGATCGACCTCGGTCTTATCGAGATTTATTACTACATCGCAGCCTTACACTTGAGGCGAGCGAACAACTACCGGGATCTTTGAATTTTGGGGGGGTCTTTTGAGTGAGAATGGCACTCACTTGCTCATTTAAGAAGGCCTTTTGTTGCACATTATATTTGCGTTTTGTTGTGCATAGGTCCTTTAGAAACTTGGCATAAGAGGAAATTTGTTTGATGGCATCAAGCAAAGGGATGTTAATCTTAACTTGTCTGAAAATCTCTAGAATATCATGAGAGTTTGGAAGAGATTTTGGAGCAACCAATCTCGAAGGGAATGGTGCTACAGGCTTGTAAACGCGTTCCGTTTCTTATGGGGCTAAGTTAGATCCATCCTCATCCTCAGAATTTACAGGATCATTAGGCTTATCGGCCTTCACCGGAATAGATTTGTCAATTTGTTTACCACTTCTAAGAGTGGTGATGGATTTGGCTTACTCCATGTGTTGGTTGGAGGGATTAGGAATGCTCACTTCATGTACTTGCTTTAGGTTGGGCTGAGGTTGGGCCGAAAAGGTCCCTTCCCTAGCATTCAAGTGTCCCTTAATCTCATCAACCGAGACTTTAAGCTCTTGGAACATTTGCTGATTTGTTTGATTGATTTGCATTTGCCCTTGTATAAACACTTTCAAGGTGTCCTCCATTGAGAACTGAGGTGGGGCCATATTTTGCATGGGTGGCCCTCTTTAAGAGTTGGTAGGATTGCCGTAGGAGCATTCTTCCAACTAAAATTTGGGTGGTTCTTCCAACTATCATTATACGTATTACCCACCGGTCCATTGAAAGGCCATTGATACCCATATGTGGCATTTGCATGTTCATGTAATACCTCTTGAAATGCAGGATTTGTGGGACAAGCGTAGCATGTAAATCGGTGAGACAAATCCCACATATGGTTTCAATAGCTTCATTGTACTTTGGAACTCCACTTTTACTAAGTTCCATGGCCTCAACCTTCCTTGTAAGGTTGGCTATCCTTGCATTCACGTCATCTTCCTCCTTAAGGATATAAATCCCTCCTTTCTCTTGAGTGGACTTGGGGTTATTGGGTTTATCCGAGTGTTCGCTCGCCTCAAGTGTAAGGCTGCGATGTAGTAATAAACTCAGTAAGATCGAGGTCGATCCACAGGGAAATAGAAACAAGCTTCCAAACTACTCAAGCAACTCAGATTATGGAAGAAATTCATATTCAATTGGGTATTTAACTAAAACAGTAACTTAATGAAAAATCAGAGATATAAAGTACTAAGGCTTTCAAGGATCCACTTGTAGCAACCCTATGTCAATTCAGTCAATCCAAGTGGAGATCACAACTAGATTTGAAGTCCTATCTCTCATCTAGTTGGAAAATAAAGCATTCACACACATTCAATCCAAATCAAGTTGAACTTCCAAGTTCTAATCCATTCAATCAATGTAGAATTCAAATCCATAGCCTGCGGAGTAACAGCCATGCCTATGGACTATGGCCTGCTCAAGGATTACTATAATTCGAATTTAAACAAGCAACCTGTGATAATCTCAGAGAATTGCAAGGAATTCATGTCCTAGGTACATGAACACTCATAAAATATCTCAAACTACCACTTTTGGAACTGAAACATAAGAAACATCCAAACTTGAATTGAAAAATACTTGAATTAAACTGAATCCAACATAGAATTAGCTACAAGCTTCACCTCTCAGCCTTAGCTGAGAGGTTCTAGCCGAGCATTGTCATGCTGCAACTAAAATCTCAAAATAAAAGCATAAAAACAGAAAAACCCGAATAGGAGAGTTACAGACTCTCCACAATCACTTTCCCTCCTTAGAACCTCAGTTCCTTAGCTTCTTTGATGACCTAGGAAAAACCCCTAGGTGTCCTTTTATAGCAATAAACCTCCCTTGCGTCGGATTCTGCGAAAGATTACGCATTGCGCAGCAATTTTCGGAGTCCTGATTTAGAAAGAACTCTCCTTACGCAGAGCCGACCGGTCGTGACCGGTCGGACTGCTCTTTTAAACATTCCAGGGAGTGCAGCCGACCGGTCATGACCGGTCGGACTAGACTTTCCCAACAGTCCAGCGTGCATACCCGACCGATCATTACCGGTCGGGCTTTGTTTTCACCTTGTCCAGAGAGCATGGCCGACCGGTCATGACCGGTCGGCCCTTCATCAATGTGATCAGCTTCCATGGCCGACCGGTCAAGACCGGTCGGCCTTCTTCCATTTGATTTTTCTTCCTTTTGTTTTCTCCTTTTTCTTCTTCTCTCTCCTTTCCTTGCTTTCTTCTTTGTTTGATCCTCTTTCATCCTTCATCCAAAAACTCTAAAAGCATTCTTTTGGCTCGTAATTGAATGAAGTCCGCTCTCATCCCTATAATCACAAAACATGTGTTAGGTGGGCCTTTAAACCATGAAAATCATGCAAACCATGTCGTATAATGGGCAATGCAATGTATAAAATGGAGGTTCAACACCGAGGTATCCCAAGATTGGGCATTTTCAGCCAACATGTCCAAGTAACTCCAAGCCTCATCTGGATTTTTGCAAATAAACTCGCCATTGCACATCATCTCTACAAATTGGCGCATATTGGAACTTAATCCATCATTGAAAAAATTTATAATTCGCCAACTCTCATAGCCATGATGTGGGCAAGTAAGTAGGAGGTCCTTAAATCTCTCCCAACATTGGAAGAAAGATTCACCCTCTTTAGCCGAGAAATTCATTATGGCTCTTTAAAGGGTGTTCGTTTTATGAGCCAGGGAAGAACTTTTTCAAGAATTCCTGGGTCATCTCATTCCATGACCCAATCGAATGTGGTCTAAGAGAGTGAAGCCAATCTTTGGCTCTTTCTTTCAATGAAAAGGGAAAAAGTTTAAGTTCAATGGTATCTTCTGAAACATTTGTGTTCTGCAAGGTAGCCACCACTTCTTCAAATTCTTTCAAGTGCAGATACGGGCGGTCAGAGTCTAGCCCGTGGAACTTTGGTATAAGTTGAATTACACCCGATTTTATATCAATGTTTCCCCCGTTTGGTGGTAGAACCACACAAGAGGGTGTAATTGCACGGGTTGGTTGTAGGTAATCCCGCAGTGATCTCATTGGAGGAACGTTATGTATCTCATTCTCTCCTACTCCTTCTTGATTTGCGTTTGTAGTTGGAGTGGGGGGGGGGATTCCTTAAAGGTGTTTGATCCATACTCCCCAAACTTTCACAATGCTATTGGTAATTTCGGACTCGTCTATGGACTGACAATGGTCCAACTAAACCACCTTCAGATTGGAGACGATTTGAGTGGTTACGTTCCCAACGGGACATAAACCACTCAACCAAAAACTAAACTAGTCTTAAATCCTAGAAATCTGAAATTAATCTGAAAATAGAAAGTCAGTAAAAAGCTAAGTTAGAAAGGTATTACCGAATGTGCTTGAACTAGAGAAGGAATCCTACGAAACAAAACAATTTGTTAGTTCTAAAAAAAATCAGAAAACCTATCTACTTCTAGTTCTACAGCCACTAAAACAATTTGAAAATCGTTATCTAAGTTCCCCGGCAACGGTGCCAAAAACTTGTTCGCTCGCCTCAAGTGTAAGGTTGCGATGTAGTAATAAAACTCGGTAAGACCGAGGTCGATCCATAGGGAATTAGAAACAACTTACAAACTATTCCAGCAACTCAGTTTGCAATAGATATGAGGATTCAATTGAGCAATTAAACTAAAACAGTAACTTAATAAAAACCAGTAATTTAAAGTACTAAGGCATTCAAGGATCCACTTGCTGCAATCCCATGTCAATCCAGTCAATCCAAGTATAGAACACAACTAGATTTGAAGTCCTATCTCTTATCTAGTTAGAAAATAAAGCATTCAAAAGCATTCAATTCTATTCAAGTTGAACTTCCAAGTTCTAGTCCCATTCAACACACATAGATTTCAAAATCATAGCCTTCGGAGTAACAACCATGCCTATGGACTATGGCTTGCTCAAGGGTTACCAAAATTCGAATCTAAACAAACACCATATGATAATCTTAGAGAATTGCAAGGAATTCATGTCCGGAGCACATGAACTCTCATAAGACATCTTAAACTATCAACTTAAGGGACTTGAAAATTAAAAACCCAAACTTGAATTGAAATTACTTGAATTTAAACTGAATCAAACATGGAAATTAGCTACAAGCTTCACCTCTCAACCTTAGCTGAGAGATTCTAGTCGAGCATTGTCATACTACAACTAGAACTCATAATAGAAAGCATAAAAACTAGAAAAACTGAAAATTGGAGGGTTGCTGACGCTCCACGACGACTTTCGTCCTCTCCCACGACCTTCCTTCGCTTCTATGATGACCTAGGAAGAGCCCCTAGGTGTCCTTTTATAGTGTGGAAGCCCTTTGTGTCAGAAACATCTAGAAATTGCGTAAGGTTACGCACTGCGCAGAAAATTTTGAAGCTTCACGGAGAAGCCTTATTACGCAAACGACCGGTCGCACGACCGATCGCAAAACGTCACTTTTTAGTCTAGAGAGTTTTGCCACAATTCTGATTAAAATTTTTAACTCAAGGATCGGTCGCACGACCGGTCTAGGCATCGGATGACCGGTCGCACAACCGGTCGTGAATAGTCCAGTGGCCTCTGTGGAAAACTCTTCTTCTGCAAACAATTGGACCGGTCGCATGACCGGTCCTGGCGATGGACGACCGGTCGCATGACCGGTCTTGGCCTCTGTTTCCTGCTTTCTCCTTTTGTTTCTTTCTTCCTTTCTTCTCCTCTCTTTCTACTTTCTTTGGTCCTTCTTCCTTCTTCATCCAATGGCTTCAAATGGCTCTTTTTAGTCTCCAATTGGGTGAATTCCGCTCTCATTCCTGAAATCACAAAACATGCATTAGATAGGCCTTTTAAGCATGAAAACCGTGCATATAATGTGATGTACTGGGCAATGCAATGTATAAATTGGAGGTTCAACAAACATCTCGAGCAATTATGTAGAAACTTTTTCAGTTTTTCTTAATATTCAAAACTCCATTGGAAAACTTTGCTTCTATGCATTCGGGATGATGTAAGTATAAGAAAAGGAGAGGCGAAGTGAGTGATGTTGAATACTTTGGACATTCTTTAAGGTACCAGTCTTGTATGTGAATTCCCCTATTTTTATGAATGATAGAATTTTTGAACACTTTTACACCTAGTTCATGTTCGCTTCCTCAAGTGTAGGGTTGCGATGTAGTAATAATCTCGGTAAGACTGAGGTCGATCTACAAGGACTTATGTAGGATTTCACAAAACACTTCCAATAGTGATACTGAAGAGCTAACTAATAGATTTGTAGAAGATTGATGTAGATAGTAACTTTGAATTAAACTAAAGGTAAACAATTAATAAAAGGCACTAGGGGTTCAAGGATCCACTTGTAGCAATCCTTGATGCTCAATTTGCTGTGGTTTCTCAATTTCTCAACTAGAATCGAAATTAAGTTCTATCTAGTTAGATGGTAGAGCAGTTAAACCAAACAATCTATCATATGTGTGAATCACGTGCATGATTATCTCAATTCAAGCTAGGACGTGAGCACACTCAATTGCATAGGTCAGTCCCAATTCCAATAGGTTAAGATCACAATCATAATCATCATTAAACTTTGTCACTAAGCATAATTAGATCATGATTTGAACTTGATCCAAATCACATACATAGTCTCACATACTTCAAAATTTTCAAAAAAGTAGACTTTTAGTATGAAGCTCCCACATGAAGATCAGAGATCTAGAGCGTATTGAATCCAATTCCTCGGATCATACAGGTCTAGACTAGCTCAAAACAATTAAGAACTCATGCAATTCTTCTAAACATCCATGAGCCATCATAAGACTAAGAAAAACTACTTAGAACTTTATTTAAACTTCAAACCATTGTTCTTCAATAAATCCAAATTGAAACCAAATCAACGAATTGAAACATCTTAGATTCACTACAAGCTTCACCTCTTAGTCCCTAGCTAAGAGGTTTAGCCGTTCATGATCCAAGGAAACATGAAACAAACTAAACAAAGCATAAAACTAGAAAAACAAACTAGGAGGAGTTGTAGAACTCTGAATCTGACTTCCGCCGTCTCCCACCGTGCTCAATCACTTCTAGGATGCCTTAGGAAGAAGCCCTAGGTCCCCTTTTATAGCATAGTGCGGAAGGTTCCAGATTGTACAAGAAATCCCGGACTGCGCAGAGAAAATCAGAGCTTGTGGAACACGCCCTATTACGCAGACGACCGGTCGCACGATCAGTCTAAGCTCCTGAACGACCGGTCTCAAAAGTGCAAAATCTATCCAGAAAGTTTTGGTAATTTCAGAACCCAAAAATTTAATTCAAGGACCGGTCGCACGACTGGTCGTACGACCGATCGTGAATAGTCCAGTAAGATTTGTAGAGGTCCCCCTTCTGTTGAGTGTTCGGACTGGTTGGACGACCGGTCGGATGACCGGTCCTGGATGCTTTTTCCTGGCTTCTTTTCTTCTCTCCCTTGCTTTTTTCTCCCATCCTTCGACGCTTGATCTTGTGATCTTCAATGCTTGTAAATAGCGTCTTTAAGCCTTCTATTGATGAATCTTCTCTCTCATTCCTATAACCACAAAACCATGCATTAGTTAGGTCTTTAGTCATGAATTTCAAGCATAGTTAGTGATAAAATGGGGTTAGAATATACACATTTAAGCACTCAACACACCCCTCAACCAGCATTTTGCTATTCCCGAGCAAAATATGCGTGATACCAATTTCCTTCTTCAAAACCCAAGTCTCCTTCAAAAACCATGTTTCTCTATACTTAATGATATGCGAGTGCAAGAACCAGGAAAACTTAGTGATAGAAGTTGAGACCTTCACCTTCTCATAACATAACAAGTATTTATATGAAATTTCCGCTGATTGATTGATAAATAGAAGAATCGAAACAATTTATCCTAGTGTGCTCAGTGAATGATCATCTCATGGATTTCCGGGGTTACCTTCCTTGTGAATTGATTAAGGTATGGATTCAACGGTGTATAGATCAACAACAAGCCTAGACAGGAATTTGCCTTACCGTCCTTCCGACGGCTTTCACACTACGTCCCATTTCTGGCTTTGGTTACAGGTAGACCATCCCCCGGTTGGTAATAGGTAGCCCTTTTCGGAATTTTCCACTATATTCTCCATCATTCCCATATTTTCATCCTTCCTTTCCATTTTCTTTTTCATTAGATAGGATTTTTAAAAATCCATATCTTTCGTTATTTTCCATGGATAAGAATGGATAAAGTACCCCGGCTTGGCTTCTCAACACCCCAAATCCAAACTTAACCAATCCACAATTCTACATAATCCTTTCAAAGTGTGAGAATCGTGTAATGTGAACTAGGTGTAAAAGTGTTTAGACATTCTATCAATCATAAAAATAGGGGAATTCACATATAAAACTAGTATCTTAGAGATTGCTCAAGATATTTAACTTCACGCACTTAGTTTTCCTTTTTCTTATACTCACACCATCCCAAATTCATATAAACAAAGTTTTCCAATGGAGTTTTGAATTTTAAAAAAATTGAAAAAAATTCCTACATAATTGCTCGAGATGTTACAAAACATTGGATTCATCCTAGTGATCCTACACCCCCCAACCAAATTTTGCATTGTCCTCAATGTAAAAGATATGCAATGAGTAAAACATGAGAGCAATTCGAAAATAAAGGGGAGTGAGCGATGATAGTACCTAGGAGAATGAAAAGTGGAATTCTACCTCCTTCTATCAAACCTATGAACAAAAATAAACGAAAGCAACAAAATCCTAATCCTAACTACTCTATACCTCCATCAGACTAGGAGATCAACCATCCTGATAGACAGGATCAGTCAGAGGTATGGACATACCTTTTGAAGGAAACTTCTCAAAAAATGGCTTTAATCGCTGACCATTCGCCTTAAAGGTGTTGTCCTTCCTTAGATTCAACAACTCGACGGTCCAATATGAGTAGACAGTTTGTACAATGTAGGGACCGGTCCATCGAGATCTCAATTTCTCCGGAAATAAGTGTAAGCAAGAATTATACATAAGGACTTTTTGATTAATCGTGAATGTTTTATGAAGAATGTTTTTATCATGGAATACCTTCGTCTTGTCCTTGTAAATTCTCGCATTCTCATATGCTTGGTTCCGGATTTCCGCAAGTTCATTTAATTGAAGTTTGCGCAACGAGTTTGCCTTGTCAGAATCAAAATTCATCTTCTTAACTGCCCAATACGCCCTATGTTCCAGCTCCACAGGCAAGTGACAAGCCTTCCCATAGACAAGTCTGCACGGAGACATTCCAATAGGGGTCTTAAAAGCGGTACGGTAAGCCCATAGTGCATCAATAAGTCGAAGCGACCAATCCTTGCGATCGAGGTTCACCGTTTTCTCCAAAATAAGTTTAATCTCCCTATTGGATATCTCACCTTGTCCACTTGTTTGTGGGTGATAGGGAGTGCTCACTTTATGATTAACACCATATTTCTTCATTAAGGTTTCAAATGGGCGATTACAAAAGTAAGACCCTTTATCACTTATGATGACTCGAGGTGTTCCAAACCGGGAAAGAATATTCTATTTTAAGAAACAAATGACTGTTTTATGGTCATTATTCAGGCATGGGATCGCCTCGACCCATTTGGACACATAGTCAAGGGTAAGCAAGATATATACGTTTCCAAAAGAAGATGGCAATGGACCCATGAAATCGATGCCCCAACAATAAAAAATTTCGGAAGAATGAATGGTTTTACGCATGTTTTGCTCAGGACTAGCAAAATATTGGTTGGGGGGGTGTGTTGAGTGCTTAAATGTGTATATTCTAACCCCATTTCATCACTAACTACGCATGGTTTTCAAGCTTCAAGACTATTTTAATGCGTGATTTTATGATTATAGGAATGAGAGGGACTCCGCCCAATTGATGACTAAAAAGCTCTATTTAGGAGCCTTGGATGAAGACCCAAGGCCGGCCAAAGAAAGAAAGAAAAGAGAGAAGGAAAGAAAGAAGAAAAATGAAAAAAGAATGCAATCCGACCGGTCATGACAGGTCGGCCAGCCCTAGTGCACCTCTCTGGACGCTCATGCAAAAAGGCCGACTGGTCTTGACCGGTCCGCCAGAACCTGCCCACCTCCAGTATGCATGCTGGACTGTCCCAGACCAAGTTCGATCGGTCGTTATCGGTCGACCAACCCAGTCTGACTGGTCTTGACCGGTCGGCCAGTGTAAATTCAAAGAGTTTCTAGCGGCTTCCTCTTGAAGCTCCGATTTCTTAGCGCAGTGCGTAAGTATTACGTAAATCCAGAAGATTCTGAGGCAGTGGAGCCTCTCCACTATAAAAGGGGACCTAGGGATCATTCCTAGGGCATCCTAGAAGAGATTGAGCATAGTGGGAGATGGCGGAAGTCGGATTCGGAGTTCTACAACTCCTCCTAGTTTGTTTTTTTCTAGTTTGATGTTTTGTTTAGTTGTTTTCATGTTTCCTTGGATCATGAACAGCTGAACCTCCTAGCTAGGGCTAAGAGGTGAAGCTTGTAGTGAATCTAAGATGTTTAAATTCGTTTGATTTGGTTTCAAGTTGGATTATTAGTGAAGAGCAATAGTTTGAAGTTTAAATAAAGTTCTAAGTAGTTTTTCTTAATCTTATGATGCTCATGGATGTTAGAAGAATTGCTTGAGTTCTTAATTGTTCTGAGTATCTCTAGACCTGTATGCTCCAAGGAATTGGATTCAATACGCTCTAGATCTATAATCCTCATGTGGCAACTTCATGTCAAAATTCTATTTTTCTGAAATTTCTGGATTATGTGAGATTGAGTATGTGATTTGAATCAAGTTCAAATCATGATCTAGTTATATCTTGTGACAGGATTTAATGATGATTATGGTTGTGATCTTAACCTTTTGGAATTAGGACTGACCTATGCAATTGAGTGTGCTCAAGTCCTAGCTTGAATTGAGAGAATCATGTACATGATTCACACATATGCCAGATTGCTTGTTTTAATTGCTCTATCATCCGACTAGATAGAACTTAATTTCGATTTTAGTTGAGAAAGTGAGAAACCACGGTGAATTAAGCATCAAGGATTGCTACAAGTGGATCCTTGAACCCCTAGTGCCTTTTTATTATTGATTATCTTCAGTTTAGTTCAAAGCATCTATATAAATCAATTTCCTAAAATCTGTTTAGTTAGTTCTTAAGTAGAAACCATTAGAAGTGTTTTTGTGAATTCATACACAAGTTCTTGTGGATCGACCTCGGTCTTATCGAGATTATTACTACATCGCAACCCTACACTTGGGGAAGCGAACAGACCTCCCCTTGCTACCCAAACCCCCTAGACCAAAATCGACCATCTCAGACCAGTTGTTCGACCGGTCGACCACTACTCAGACCCGTCGTTCGACTGGTCAAGCACTCAATAGAAAAGGGGTGAAAATCCCAAAAGCTTGCTGGACATAATTTGACATTTTACGACAGGTTCAGACCATGGGTTCAGACCGGTCATCCGACCGGTCGACAGAGTAACAGAGCTTGTTTTACAAGCTCCGAAATTTGTTGCCTAAAATGTTATTTTTGCGGGATTTCTCGAAGTTTCTTCGGAATTAAAGTCCGAAATCTATAAAAGGACCTCTCCTCTTCTTACCCAGGCATGCTAGGACGTGGGGATCATCAAGGAGGCTTAGGAGACTGATTCTACTTTAAGTTTCCATAGTTTTTCTTCTAGTTTTAGTTGTTTTTATGGTTTTTTAGGCTTCTAGTTCACGGATGTTAGAGATGAACTAAAACCTCTTAACTAGGTCCAAGAGGTGAAGCTTTTGATTTGTTTTTTATGGATTGATGCAACTTAGGTTTCCTCTTCATGTTTTAATTGAAGAATTTAGTTTTATGTGAGCTCGAATCAAGTACTAGCTCAGATTTTTCTTTGATCTCTTGATGACTCTGGGCTCATGTGCTTCTTAGTGAATCTAATCTAGTAGCTTACCTTTTTGGCATTGTTTATGCTTGTGTATTTCATTGATCTATCATTGACTCCGGGCATGGTAGACCTTTTGATTACCTTGTATACAATGACATGATCTTCATGTGGGAACTCATTCAAACTAAAGTTCTTATCTTTTGTTATAATCTAAGATAAATGTTTGTTGATTGATTTTGATTTAATTAAAGTTCTAATCATTGGTTGTAATCAAGTCTAGTGATAGGATTTGATGAAAGCTATGGTTGTGAATCTCAACTAGATTGGAAAGAGGCTTGGCCTATACAATTGAGTGTGCCCAAGGCCTGAGCATTGTTGTGGGAATCGAATCAATGACCAAGCAACTGTTTTAGATAAGAGTCGATTGAACCGCTCCATATTCCAATTAGATAGAGATATGAATTTGATTCCGATTGCATTGTGAGAGACCTAGTTGTGTTGATGCATTGACACAGTCAAAAGTGGATCGTTGGCGCTCTAGTGCCTTTTAGATTATTATTACTTTACACATTCACAATTTAAACCCAATTCTCTATTGTTTAGATTTAGTTCTTAATGCGATCTTAATTCCAAGTTGTTTTAGATAAATTCTGAGAATACCCATACATAAATCTCTGTGGGAACGATACTCGGTCTTTTCGAATTATGACTGCTTTGCAATCCTATACTTGGGGACTGAACACGCACAGGTAAGGATACGTGTCGCATGACTTTAGAATTTGTAGTATAAGGGTTTTAGGGCATTTCGGATCATTTGGTGGTGATCCGCATGTTTGATTCTGCTCCAAAATAGCATTCGTAGATCTTAGTCGCGGCTGCACATGTTAGGGTTGCGGTGGCATTTTCCAGGCATTCCGGATCTCAAAATTGATACAAATCATCGTAGATGAATCGCAGGATATTATTTTACTATGGGTGCGAATTTGAGCCTCAACAAGTGCCACCCCCCTCCTCCGGTGCGCTGCGATGGATGCTTACATCAAGCAAGTGCGGTGCACTAGTCCCTAGGCTCAAGTATAAATAGGGGACTCATTGAGTCATTTGGACATTTTTTGAGTCAAAGAATCAAATTTCTCTTGAGGTGAGAGAGCTCCTCATGAGGGAGTGGGCGCATGTGGCCTTCCATTCATTTTTCGGCGAGGGATTCCATATTCCAGGTGCATGTTACAAGATTGTGGGGAGTGTGGTTATATGTCCAGGCGCATGTAGCTCTGAACATGCACCCAAACCTCCTCCCTGGACTTGATTTTCTCAGAACTCTGGAGATGGGCGAATGTGGGGATGCACATGCGCCTGGTGCATTACACTTTGAACCTGTTCTTCCTTTTCTTTTGAGTTGGGTGCATGTCAACATGCACATGCGCTTGGAGCTACATATTACGGATTTACACTTTTAAACTTCTGGGTTGAGCTCATGTGAGAGGCCACATGCACCTGGGGCTCCACCTTGGGCGCATGTCAGCCCAACACTTGGTGCATTTTCAGAATTTTGGCCTTAACACTCGCCTTCGGTGAAAAAGTGGCGTATCTGGCTCTGTTCTCGGCCGAATATGATGTCGTTTGTGGCTGCCTCGCTTAATGCTTGAATATGATTAGGACTTAGTGCTTAGGGCTCGTAATATGCTGCTTATGTTGGTCTTTTACGGCTTGCAACTGCTCTTTTAAATGACTCTATAATACATACTTCCGAGCGAGTGCATATGCATAACTCTGGGTTAGTGCGAATTCATACGCACTCCGAGTGTACATGCAGGGTTGCAATTGTATTTGGTTGCGCAATGACATGCGTGCATTTGTTTGTCGGATGAGCGCTTGAATTCCACTGCTCCCATATTCATGTGGATCATGACTTTATGCATGCGTTTATTGATGTGACTTGTGTGTGAAATCTGTGATTGGATGATGCGATGCTTACCTTATTGTGTTGCCTGTTACATATGTTGGTCTTCTGTTTGATGTTCTTTTATTTTCGTGTTGCAACGAATCATGGTGATAGTAGCAGGATTTTCTGGTGAAGCTTTTGGATCACAATTTTTTGGTTCTTCATCTATGCAACGAGGGAAGAAGAGGTCGGCTGAAGATACTATTGATCCGTCCTCGGCAGAATGTCATTCGAATTCCTTTGGAACAATCGAATCCGGAGTGAAAAATTTCTCTGATCGTATTAAGCAACTTCCTCACAAAGTATTATTGCGTATTTACGTAGATAAGACAGCGCCTAAGCCTCCTTCGCAAGGGACTGAGTAGGAATGGTCCGCTTGGTATTGTCAGCTTATTAGTACTCCGAGTGTCATTGAAGCGGGTCCTAGTGTGCGTGTCCAACATTCCGAGGATGATCAGGATGGTCAGAAGAAGAAGAAGAAACGAAAATTGAGGTAAGAAGCCGACTGAGGAAGTCGACCAGGTGGATCAATCGCCATAACTTGTTGATCTGAAGAATGACCGGATGAAGATTAGCTAGAATAGAAACATGATCATCGCAACATGCGGTTTCTCCATCGTAAACCCCTACACCAATTGAGTCATCATGCATGAAAAATCTCTTATAAGGCACATGCCCTTCCCTAGTATCGAACAGTCTAATGTTCAAGGCCCTTTTCAGTTTTACGGGGCTGAGAGGTGGACATTTGCCCTTGGGCCATGATTACTTTACTGGTTGACGATGGGAGGGAGCAGCGAGTAGGTCTCTCGAGAGAAATGGTTTTCCTCGCACCTACTTGCGATCCTGTAGACACCCCACCTTCGACTATAATGTTGGTAGAGATAACTGAATGAATGAAGGTCCATACCCCCAAACCTCATGTCCAAACCCAGCTAAACTCACCCTTGTAAGCCCTAATCCATAGCCCAGCTCAAGCCTGAACCCAGTCGACTCACCCCTAAACATCATCCTGAAAAACCCCCCATAAAAAAACCAGTCCAAAAATCCCAAAAAAGTCAAAATTGGTGAGTCAATCCGCTAAGTCAAATCACCAAGTCAACTCACTGAGTCAGTCCAGCCCTTACACCCAATCGACTCGCCGTATCAAAACCCATATTTTCAAACCCAGTTAACTCACCTAGTTCCGAGCCACAGCTTTGGAGCTACTCCGAACCTCGAACCTACAGCTTTTCTGCTTCAAGTTCGGGAGCTGTACGCTCCGAAGCTGAACCAGAGTGTCCATACGGGCGGCCCCCAGGGGCCGCCCAAACCTATTTAGGAAACTGCCACCTCCTCAGCTATAAATACCCTCGCCCCTTCTCATTCATAGCATCCACTTCTCATCTTTCCAGCCCGAGAGCTCCGAGTCCATCTCTACCCCCCTTTAGTCCATTCCTCTACCAAGGAGAGCCCGAGTGAGAAAAGCCTAGCCCTGGTCTAGCCCAGCCTAACCTTGGTCCAAGTCTCCCAAGCTACTTAAGTCCCAATCTTAGCCGCTCGAAGCAAACCCTTGCGACACCTCCGTCCATCCACCTACTCTTTTATTAGCATCATCTCATTCGCATCTAGCATAAGTGCAACATTTACTATTCTTCCAACCCCCCCGCTTATCATCTCACTGCAAGCACTTTGATTAATCAAATATGTAGCATGCATCCTGCATAAAGCACCTATCAGTTCGAACGTATGCTCTGGGCTTGCCTGTTAATGGAAACCTGCCCATCAGAAACTCCTACTGTTCAGACCTACATTCATGCATCATATCATTCATGAGAATGTACGAGGATTAAATCAGACTTTCAAGTATTAGCTCGATTCTGTGAAGTAAAGACCGTACTTCGGTATGGGTAGAGTGGGTGCTAACACCTTCCCACCCTGTAACCGTGATCCCTTACCTCTAATCTTTGACCGTAGATCAAAAGGAGTCATTTTAGAGGAAGGAATCTTCGGATTCTCTTTTCTAAAGTTTCTACGGGGTCTAGCTGACCGTATATTCGAAGTAACTGGTTAGTGGTGACTCTAGTCTTATACAAATTCATTTAAACATATCTAGTTTAACACGACAATTGAAAAAGCCCTCGAGAAAGAGGCAAGCTAGTGGCACAACGGCGATTCGCGCGACCCCTTTTCGAAAGGGAGGGTCGAGGAGCGCAGAGCGTCAACAGAATGACGACTTCTGCTGGGGATAAATTAGTCCCATTAGTCATGATCCAACTTAAAAAATAGAATCCTTCTTGTACTTGAAAGTCATTTGTCCTCATATAATCTCATCTGCATAGCATGCCATAAAAAAAATAGAAAATCCCAAAACCTAAAAAGAGTAGAGCATATTCTTCACCATTGCGCCTCCTCGGGCTCAACGTTTTCGGAAACAACTTCCCTTCTGTAGCATAATCTACACTTAAGTTCAATAAGCCATGTCCGACCACGAAGAAGAAGCTCACCTCTTCCCTGCCCTCGACATTGCCGAAGCGTAACCTCCAACACAACAACCAATCGAGAATACGCCAATCATGCAAGAATTGGCACAAGGAATGAGAGCGATGCAAGAAATACTCTTGCAATTCATGTAAGTAGAAGCTACTGCAGCAGCCAACAATCAAGTTGGCCTAGTTCAGCAATCTCAGCAGCCATGCTGGGTCCCTCCGGCCTCCAGTTCAAATCAAGCACAACCATCGGAGTCTGCCTAAGACTATCGACAATAACCATCTCAGCCCTCTATTGTGGGGCACCCTTCTCAATACCTTCCTGCAACGACAAGACCGTCTCAAAACATTCCCGCCACAGGGACTTTCGGTCAACTTCCAGTCAATCTTACAAGTAATGATCTCAATAGGTTCCATCATGTCCCTACCAATGGGACCCCTTTTCTTTCTCAACATGTGCTCGCCGATGGGACCTTTACTCAATTTCAACACATCCCAGCTGATGGGATTTCAATTCAATTTCTAGTAGTAGGGACAGCACTGGCGAATGCCCACAATGGGGGTTAGTGTCAAGCCCACATCAATCAGCGGACAATGGAGAATACCCAACGGGGGGTCACTTCCCAACATCTCAGCCTCCTATAAATAGGCGCACTTTTCAATTCCAGCACATCCCCGCCGATGGGATTCCAGTTAATTTCCAGCAATCTTCAATTTAGTAAAATCAAGTTAATTTCCAGCAATCTTCAATTTAGTAAAATCAAGTTAATTTCTAGCAATCTTCAATTCAGCAATCTCCAGTTAATTTCCAGCAAATTCCAGTACAACCTTCAGTACAGTCTCCAGCTCAATTACAGTCATTTCAAGCATAAGTTTGTCAGAATCCAGTTCAATCATCGAATCAAATTCAGCAACCCATGGTTTCTTTTTAACAAGCCTTCGAGAGGCACCAATCGCTTGAGTAGATCATGCAGGATTGGACGAGTTGCGGGAGCAGTTTCAGATCTTGCAAAATCAACTACAGCGACAACAGGGAATCGATCTACCCTCGACCAAGTTCAGAGACTTGTGTCCATTTTCAGATGCTCAGATACCTCAAAACTTTGAGGTCCCAAAATTTAAAAGATACGACGGCAGCGGTTGTCCCACAGTGCACCTCAAGGCTTTCTGTGGAGAGTTGAGTGTGATTGCAGGGAATGAAGGAGCCCTCATTCACTTGTTTTAAAAATCTCTGAAGGGCGATGCCCTAGACTGGTACACATCATTGGACTGCCATCGCATCAGGACTTGGGAGCAACTCTCCTAGGCTTTCATCGACAGATTCGCATACAATCTCAACATGACACCCAGGAGAGCCGACCTCGCAACTCTCAGGCAAAGGAGTGATGAAACGTTATCGGTTTATGTCGGACGTCGGCGAGCTATGGCAACCAGAATGCGGACACCCATCGACGATGAAGAAAAAATCTCCATGATTGTTCATTCGACATATCCTGACATGTCTGGATATCTCATCTCGCATCCATATGCGAATTTCTCACAGTTGATCCGTGCTGGAGAGCAAGTTGAAGCAGGAATCTGCCCAGGGACAATCTCCTCATGGCCTCATCAGGCCGAAGTAGAGTGGAAGGAAGACCTATTGGATACGAGAATGGAAACCATAGTGGTTCTCCTCCTCGCCCAACAGAGGTAAATAATACCATCGCCACTGCTCAGGGCAACCAATATGCTCCCCCACAGGGACGCCAACCATATCAACAGAATCAGGCTCAGCATCAACCTCAGAGGTACCAGCCACAACCACAACCAAATTCTCAACTACAGCCACAATCACCCCAACAGCAGCAGTAGTTCAGGGGGAATGGCCAGTACTCATACCAGAACAGGCATAATTACAGGGAGTTCAGAAAATTCACTCCTCTCACCCAGCCACTCAGTCAAGTCATGACTATGATGGTAATAAAGCAGTTACTCACTCTAATGGCACCCATGCCTCCTCCAAATCCTCTGCCTCCGAACTACCGTGAAAATGAATATTGTGCCTACCATCAAGGGCATGGCCACACCACCGATTGATGCATGACTTTGAAGAATGCCATACAAAACCTAATTGACGTTAACAAGATAGTCATCTTGATCCCTAAAACTCCTCCAGCAGCTCCTACTAACATCATTCAGAATCCTCTACCTTAGCATCAAACGGACCCCAGTTTGTCTCGCAACCTTGCTATCAGTAGCATAGAAGAAGGAGAGCGTCTCAATCACTTCTTCTCCCCTATCCAGTCCATTCATTCTTACACTTATGGGCCAACAAATTCTCCTCTAATCTTGCAGGGGTAAACCCCTTTCTTCCGTAAGTCTTCGAGCCATTAATACTTAAAGGAGCACCTCCATATGATGCACTGTTGAGCCTCCAATTTATACATGTCATAGCCCATTACATCACATTATATGCACGGTTTACATGTTTAAAAGGCCCATCTAATGCATGTTTTGTGATTGAAGGAATGAGAGCAACTTCGCCCAAATAATGACCAAAAGGGGCCATTTAGAGCCATTGAATGAAGGTTGAAGGAGGACCAAAGAAAGAAGAAAGCAAGCAGAGGAGAGAGAAGAAGAAAGAGAAGGAAAGAAAGGAAGAAAATATGAAATGAAGAAGGACCGATCGGTCAGCCAAAGGAGCCAGACCGGTCAAGACTGGTTGGCCAACCCTGCCGCATACGCTGGACTTCGAGATAAGGCAGTTCGACCGGTCGGCCAACCTTGTCGGACCGGTCGCCAACCCAGTTGGACCGGTCAAGACCGGTCGGCCAGCAGATCGGATGCCCATCTGTACTCCCTGGACTCAAAACAGAGAGGTCTGATTGGTCAAGACCGATCGGCCAGCCCAGTCCGACCGGCCGTGACCGGTCAGCCATGCGTTAAAACAACCACTTTCCAAATCGAGCTCTGAAATTCTCTACGCATGTGCGTATCTTTACGCAAGTTTTGGAAGATTCCAATGCAATAGACGCCTCCAAGCTATAAAAAGACACTTGCAGCCTCTTCCTAACCCATCTAAAAATGTGGGGAGCAAAGAGGTTAAGACCTAGGAGGCTTCCTAGCCTCCTACAACTAGTTTTCTTTTTCTTCTAGTTCTAGTTTCTAGTTTTTAATGTTTTCTTCTAGTTAACCTTTTAGCTAGATCTAAGATGTGAAGTTTGTAGTTTGTTTCAATGCTTTAATTCGTTT
This sequence comes from Liriodendron chinense, assembly GCA_003013855.2. Classification (NCBI taxonomy): domain Eukaryota; kingdom Viridiplantae; phylum Streptophyta; class Magnoliopsida; order Magnoliales; family Magnoliaceae; genus Liriodendron; species Liriodendron chinense. The sequence continues at coordinate 1,400,180 of ML058503.1, forward strand.
CTTCAAGTACCCTTTACTTATTTATGAATTTTCACGCTCTAGTTTGATTAAAGTTTGGTTTTTTAGAAGTTTTGTGAGAGTTTATGTACTTCGGACATGAGTTCCTAGCAATTGTCTGAGATTACCATGATTGGGTTGTTTGAATTTGAATTGTAGTAACCCTTGAGCATGCCATAGTCTTTTGGCATGGTTGTTACTCCGAAGGCTACAAGTTCAACTTCTATGTACTTCATTAGAACTAGAAATCTGATTTCCAGATTAAGTGGGACTGTTTGTGCTTGAATAATATATTCTTTAAATAGATGAGAGATAGGACTTTGATTCTAATTGTGTTGTGCTTGGATGAATGGATTGGTATTGAACTACTATAAGTGGATCCTTGATGCTATAGTTCTTCTTATTTTCATATTTTCTTATTTAATGTCAAAAACTATTTTCCTAAACTTCTTAGATTATAGTGATTAGAGTAGTTGGAATTGTTTACCTCTTTCCCTGTGGATCGATCTCGGTCTTACAGAGGATTTATTACTACATCGCAGCCTTGCACTTGAGGCGAGCGAGCAAGTTTTTAGCGCCATTTCTGGGGAAAAGGTTAAACGGTTCCAATTGTTCTAGTAGCTATAGAGTAGTTTTAGTTAGGTAGGATTTTCAGTTTTTATAGAAGTAAATTTTCTGACTTTTTTTCTCTAGATTACTAACAATTTTTGTTGTTGTTTGATTTTGTAAGACATTGTTCCTGACATAAATCTCACTCTATTGGGTAACATCTCCCCATCTCCCTTCTTTTTGTCCTTTTTTCTAGATTAGGGTGGTTTCCAATTCTTTTAAATTTCATCATGTATGATTGGGCGAATGGTGCGTATAAGTACCTTTTGGAGGATGAGACGTCGGATTGGGTGACCCAAACTATTGTGATCGGGATCCCTCCAAGCATGAGTATTTTTCTGAGATTCAAAAAACCACCACTAACCCCCCCCCCTCCACATAAGACAATGCGTGATTACATTAATGAAAGCAACATACATATGGAGACACGACGTAAGACGATGGGGGAATACCGGAATGAAGCAAAATCGAATAATGATCATCCGGGAAAACATTACGTGATTGCCGGATTGAAAATAACATGAGTGTTCCACCGATTATGGTAGGAGGTGTGCAACAACAAAAGGAACGGGTGAATAGTTGCCAACCGGTTATGATAATGCGTAATCACTTGTATGGAGATGCCTTTCAAACATCATATAACTCCTCATCCTACAATGCGTACAGTCTTAATTGGGGAAACCACCATCTCCTTGTTCAAGGGAAGAACCAACCGTGGTTATTAATAATCACCCTAAAACGTCTTGCTCTTGTGATGACATGTATACACAAATACTTGAGGAAATATGAAAGAGTATGTAGATGAACAATCAAATCAAGCTTACTCGCCATCTTGTGAAGACGTTGAGCCCAAAATTGGGGGCATCGAATCAATCCCCTTTAATGAGGAGGATGGGGCTACCCAAGTCCTACCTTCTTCAGATTTAATGAATAGACTTTTAAAGGAGATTGATCTCGATGATCCCAATGTCATCATCAATTATGGTGAGTCCACTATCTCTTTTGGATGCTTTGACCTTAGTGATGAAGAGATTTCAATGACGGTTGACGAACCCGAGGAATCCATAAAATTTGAAAGCAGTAGTGGGGTTGCCTACAATGAGGGTGTGGTGAATGCTTATGAACCTATGGTTTCTTTTTTCCAAGGGCATAGTGATTATGAGTCTCTAGAGGATATGGATGCTAAAGAGATGACCGAAGCCGATATTTTTGAGTCCTTCCACCAACAACACATGCCAAATTCTTTTCCTTTGGATGATGAGGTGGCACAATCTGAAATTTTAAAAGATCAACCAATGTTAGATGATGTGCTTATCAATAAATCTGAAAATTTTTCCTTGGAAGACCTCCTCTCTATAGAAGAGGAATTTCTTGCCATTGAAACAGAATTTCTTTAATCATTAAGGGAGGACGACTTCATCCAACTATCTCGATTTCCTAGAGGAATGCTTGGCCCACTCTTATGATCTTGATGATGAGATGATTAAGGAGTTGGATATTTTGTTAGACCCGGTGTTGGTGCCTGAAGAACACATTTTCAGTGATTTACACTCTTTACCATTGTTTGTGGAAGCACCATACAATACTGAATTTGTGGAGGAGACATCTTTGACCAATGAAAACTTGATGAATATCTCTCCACCATCATGGGTCCTTCAACCCATTGAAAATTCTGATTGGGAGGACCCATTTTTAATCGATCATAACTCATATCAAAATTTGAGGAGATATCTTTTTGCTGCTCTTATCTCCTCCTTTTATGCATGTGGTGCACAATCGATTAGACTTTAATGATAAGAAGCACACATGTTTACTGTCGAGCAAGACTTTGGATGGTCCTCTGTTCGATCGCCTCAAGTGCAAGACTGCGATGTTGTAATATAACTCGGTAAGACCGAGGTCGATCCACAGGGAATTGGAAAACAGGTTCCAAACTATTCCAGCAACTCAATTTTGCAATAAATAGGAGATTCAATCGAAGCAATTATACTAAAATATTAACATTAATGAAAACAGTAGTTTAAAGGCACTAAGGCATTCAAGGATCCACTTGTAGTAATCCCACGTCAATCCAATCAATCCAAGCAAAATACACAACTAGATTTGAAGTCCTATGTCTCATCTAGTTGGAAAATAAAAATTAGACACACTCAGTCCCACTCAAGTTGAACTTCCAAGTTCTAGTCTCATTCAACAATGTAGAATTCAAAATCATAGCCTTCGGAGTAACAGCCATGCCTATGGACTATGGCTTGCTCAAGGATTACTATAATTCGAATCTAAACAAGCACAATATGATAATCTCAGAGAATTGCAAAGAATCCATGTCCGAAGCACATGAACTCTCATAAAACATCTCAAACTATCAACTTTTAAGAACTAGATTAAGTAAAAATCCAAACTTGAAGTAGAATTACTTGAATTAGAATGAATTAAACATGAAATCGGCTACAAGCTTCACCTCTCAGCCTTAGCTGAGAGATTCTAGCCGAGCATTGTCATACTACAACTAAAACTCATGAAAAAGCTAGAAAACATAGAAAAACCAAAGTTTGGAGGTTTGTAGATGCTCCACGACGGCTTCCTTCCTCTCCCACGACGTCCCTTGGCTTCTATGATGCCCTAGGAAGAAGCCCTAGGTGTCCTTTTATAGTATAGCATGGAAGGTTCCGGATTGCGCAAGAAATCCCGGACTACGCAGAGAAAAACGGAGCTTCATGGACAAGCTCTGTTACGCAGACGACCGATCTGAGCCTATGAACGACCGGTCGCAAAAGTGTGAAAACAGTCCAGAGAGTTTTCATAATTTTGGAACCAGATTTTTAATCCAAGGACCGATCGCACGACCGGTCTGAGCAGTTGACGACCGGTCGTGTATAGTCCAACAAGCTTTGCAGTGTGGTCTCTTCTCTGTTGAGTGTTCGGACCGGTCGGACGACCAGTCCTGGCTCCGGTCTTGGCTGCCTTTTTCTACTTTCTTTCTTCTCTTCTTTGACTTCTTTCTTCCTTTCTTTGATCCTTCTTCAACCTTCATCCAATGGCTTCAAATGGCTCTTTTTAGTCTCCAATTGGGTAAAGTCCACTCTCATTCCTAAAATCACAAAACTTGCATTAGATGGGCCTTTTAAGCATGCAAACTATACATATAATATGATGTAATGGGCAATGCAATGTATAAATTGGAGGTTCAACACACCCCCCAACCAGCTTTTTGCTAGTCCCGAGCAAAACATGCGTGAATAAGTTCAAACCTCCAAAACTAACTCTCCTTCAGAAACCATGTTTCTATCCACTCCAAGACACACAAGAATAAAAGTCGAAAAAATTAGGTGATAGACGTTGAGACCTTAAACTCTCAAAACATAATAAGTGTCCATATGAAATTCCTGTTGATTGATTGATAAATAGAAGAACTCGAACAAAATTCAACCTATTGTGCATAGTGAAAGTTCATCTCATGAATTTCTGGGATTATCTTCTTCATAGATCAACTAAACTATAGATCTCAAGGTGTATAGAGCAACAACAAGCCTATGACAGGAATTTGCCTTACCGTCCTTCCAACGGCTTTCACACTACGTCCCATTTTCGGCTTTAGTTACGGGTAGACCATCCCCCGGTTGGTAATAGGTAGCCCTTTTCAGAATTTTCCACCATTTTTCCATCATTCCCAATTTCATCCTTCCTTTTCCTTTTTCTTTTAAATTAGATAGGATTTTTAGAAATCCATATCTTTTGTTATTTTTCCATGAACAAGGATGGACAAATTACCCCGGCTTGGTTTCTCAACACCTTAAATCAAAGTCTGGCTAATCCATGAATCGCATAATCCTTTCAACCCATGAAAATCGTGTAATATGAACTAGGTGTAAAGGTGTTCAAATTTTTTATCAATCACAACAATAGGGGAACTAACATATAAAACCATCATGTTGGGAGAAATTCAAGACTCACAACATCAAACACTTCGTATCTTCTCTTCTTATACTCATATCATCTCGGATGCATGGAAATAAGGATTTCTAAAGGAGTTTTGAAATTTTAGAAAATTTGAAAAAATTTGCGCATATGAGGCTCGAAATGTTGCAACATGCTAGATGAAGGATCTCATCTCACCCCCCCACCAAATCTTGCATTGTCCTCAATGTAAAAAGATATGTAATGGGCATGAACATGAGAGCAATGGGAAAATATAAGAGAGTGAGAACAATAATACCTGTGAGAGTCGATCATGGAAGTCTAAAACCCAACAACTCAACCTACTAAACAAGTAAAACTAAAACGACTAAACCTACCTATGCTATACCTCCGTCAGACTAGGAGATCAATCATCCTGATACACAGGATCATTCAGAGTGATGGACATGTCCTCTGAATCAAATTTCTCAACAAATGGTTTAAGGCATTGTCCATTAACTTTAAAACAGTTACCATTCGCTGCATTCTCAATCTCAATAGCCCCATGAGAAAAAACTTCTTTGACAATATATGGGCCAATCCATTGAGATCGTAATTTTTTCAAAAAAAGATGAAGTCGGGAATTGTACAAGAGCACTTTCTGTCCTTCATGGAATGATTTCCTGAAGATGTGCTTGTCATGAAAGGCCTCCATCTTACTCTTGTAAATTCTCGAATTCTCATATACATCGTTCCGGATCTCATCAAGCTCATTTAATTGAAGTTTGCGAAACGAGCTAGCCTTGTCAACGTCAAAATTTAAAGCCTGAATTGCCCAATAGGCTTTGTGTTCAATCTCCACAGGCAAGTGGCAAGCTTTCCCATAGACAAGTCTGTAAGGGGACATTCCAATAGGTGTCTTGTAAGCGGTGCGGTGAGCCCAAAGTGCATCATCTAATCTTAGGGACCAATCCTTGCGATCCGACCTCATTGTCTTTTCTAAAATCTGTTTGATATCCATATTGGAGATTTCAGCTTGCCCACTTGTCTGTGGGTGGTATGGGGTACTCACTTTATGCCTAATACCATATTTCTTCATTAAAGCTTCAAAAGGTTTGTTGCAAAAGTGAGAACCACCATCACTAATGATGGCTCGAGGCGTCCCAAATCTAGAAAGTATGTTTTCTTTGAGGAACTTGAGAACCGTATGATGATCGTTGGTTCTACATGGGATAGCCTCTATCCATTTAGACACATAGTCTACTGCAAGCAATATATAGACATGTCCAAAAGATGAGGAAAATGGTCCCATGAAATCGATGCCCCAACAGTCAAAGACTTTAAGATGTTGAATTGGGGTAAGAGGCATCATATTTCGACGGGATAATCCTCCTAACTTTTGGTAACACTCGCATGCTTTGCAAAACTCGTGGGTTTTCTTAAATAGCGTGGGCCAATAAAAACCACACTGCAGAATTTTTACAGTGGTTTTCTTGGCAAAAAAATGACCCCCACATGCTTAATCATGACAAAAGGAGATGACAGAATTATGTTCATCATCAGGGACACATATCCTTATAATTTGGTCTGGGCAATATTTAAACAATAAAGGTTCATCCCAAAAAAATCTGCGCACTTCCCTTAGAAATTTACGTTTATCCTGCGCAGTCCAATGAATCGGCATCGCACCTGTGGATAGATAATTAATTATGTCAGCGTACCATGGTAGATGCATAGCAACAAAGAGTTGCTCATCGGGGAATGGGTCCTCAATAGGTGACTCGTCAATGGAATTAGGTAGGACTAGGCGGGATAGATGATCCGCCACCACATTTTCTACCCCTTCTTGTCTTTGATCTCTAAATCGAATTCTTGAAGGAGTAGGATCCATCTAAGCAAACGGGGCTTTGCATCCTTCTTAGAAAGAAGGTGTTTCAGCGACGCATGATCTGTGTAGACGATGACTTTGGATCCTATTAAGTAAGGCCTGAATTTATCCAAGGCAAAGATGACAGCTAGGAGCTCTTTCTCCGTAGTTGAGTAATTAACTTAGGCGGGATTCAAGGTCCTACTTGCGTAGTAGATAACATGGGGCTTCTTATCCTTCTTTTGGCCTAACACCGCCCCAATAGCATAATCGCTCGCATCGTACATCAACTCAAAAGGAATGGACCAATCCGATGGTTGCATGATAGGAGCGGTTGTCAACATGTCTTTTAGCTTTGAAAAAGCTAATTGACATTCGGCACTCCACTCAAATTGGTTCTCCTTTTGTAGAAGGTTACATAAAGGCCTTGAGGTATGACTAAAATCCTTTATAAATCTTCTATATAAACCGGCATGTCCAAGGAAGGACCGCACATCGCGTATGCTTTTTGGGTGGTGGTAGATTGGAAATTATGTCAATTTTTGCTCGGTCTACCTCTATTCCATTAGACGAGATGATATGTCCAAGGACTATTCCTCTTTGTAGCATGAAATTAATGGCACTTTTTCCTATTTAAAACGAGGTTCTTCTCCTCACACCTCATCAAGACCAACTTCAAGTGATTGAGGCACTCGTCAAACGTACAACCAAAAACAGAAAAGTCATTCATGAACACCTCGAGAAACTCACCCACCATGTCTGAGGAAATACTCAACATGCATCGTTAGAATGTGGCGGGTGCATTACATAGCCCGAATGGCATTCTTCGATAAGCGAAGGTACCAAACGGGCATGTAAATGTGGTTTTCTCTTGGTCCTCCAGGGCTATCTCAATTTGGTTGTAGCCGAAGTAGCCATCTAGGAAGCAATAATAGGAATGACCCGCTAACCTCTCCAAAATTTGATCCATGAATGGGAGGGGGAAGTGGTCCTTCTTAGTAACCGTGTTGAGCTTCCGATAATCAATGCACATACGCCAAAGTATGGTCACTCTAGTTGGTATAAGCTCGTTGTTGGTATTTTCTATAATGGTAATACCATATTTCTTGGGGACAACTTGGGTAGGACTCACCCATTGGCTATCCGAGATGGGGTAGATGATACCCACATCTAATAGCTTTAACACCTTGGCTTTGACAACCTCCATCATATTTGGATTTAGCCGTCTTTGAGGTTGTCTAGTCATTTTTACATTTTCTTCAAGGTGTATACGGTGAGTACAAACCGAAGAGTCTATCCCTTTGAGATCCACTATTGTCCAACCTATGGCTTCCCTATGTTCTTTGAGTAGCTCGATCAACTTGAGCTCTTGGTCTTTCTCTAGGTGAGAGGCAATGACAACTGGGAATATTTCCTCTTGACCCAAATATACATATTTAAGCTCGGATGACAATGGTTTAAGGTCAAGCTTCGGTGGTTTGATGTTAGACGGTAGAGGCCTTGATGTGGTTGGTGGCAATTTTTCAAAGTGGGGCCTCCATCGGCTAGTACCAACTACCGGTCTATCTATTTTCAATGCTTGCACTATTCCACTAATGATGGGGTCTTTGGAATCCATGAAATGTGCCACGCATGTCTCCAAGATTTCTAGTGGTTCAAGTTGGAGGAGTTCTTCTTCTTCAAGAGATTCGAGCATGTTTACCTCGAAGAACTCGTCATCATCAACATCCCTATGTCTTTTGCCCAAGTGGAACACATTCACCTCTAATGTCATGTTCCCAAAGGATAATTGCATCACCCCATTCCGACAATTGATGATTGCGTTTGATGTAGCAAGGAATGGGCGGCCTAAGATCACTGGTATTTGAGTGCTAGCATCTAAAACCGGTTGTGTGTCCAATACGATAAAATCTACCGGGTAGTAGAATTTATCAACTTAGACTAGAACATCTTCAACTATCCCCCTCGGTACACGGATAGATCTATCAGCGAGTTACAACATGGTTTTGGTGGGTTTTAATTCACCAAGACCCAATTGCTCATATACCGAGTATGGAATAAAGTTTACGCTTGCCCCCAAATCTAGCAATGCACGCTCAATCCGATAGTCTCCAATGATACATGAGATTGTGGGACTACCGGGATCCCTGAATTTTGGAGGGGTCTTTTAAGTGAGAATGGCACTCACTTGCTCATTTAAGAAGGCCTTTTGCTGCACGTTATATTTGCGTTTAGTTGTGCATAAGTCCTTTAGAAACTTGGCATAAGAGGGGATTTGTTTGATGGCATCTAGCAAAGGAATGTTTATCTTGACATGTCTGAAAATCTCTAGAATATCATGAGAGTTTGGAAGAGATTTTGGGGCAACCAATCTCGAAGGGAATGGTACTACGGTCTTATAGATGCGTTCTTTCTCTTGTGGGGCTAAGTTAGATTCGTCCTCATCTTTAGAATTTACCAGATCATTAGGCTTGTTGGCCTTCACCGGAATAGATTTGTCGATTTGTTTACCACTTCTAAGAGTGGTGACGGATTTGGCTTACTCCATATGTTGGTTGAATGGATCAGGGATGCTTACTTCATGTACTTGTTTTGGATTGGGCTGAGGTTGTGCCGGAAAGGTCCCTTCCCTAGCATTCAAGCGTCCCTTAATCTCATTAACCGAGACTTTAAGCTCTTGGAACATTTGCTGATTTGTTTGATTAATTTGTGTTTGCCCTTGTATAAACGCTTTCAAGGTATCCTCCATTGAGAATTGAGGTGAGGCCATATTTTGCATGGGTGGCCCTCCTTGAGAGTTGGTAGGATTGCCTGTGGGAGCATTCTTCCAACTGAAATTTAGGTGGTTCTTCCAACTAGTATTGTACGTATTACCCACCGGTCCATTGAAAGGCCGTTGATACCCATATGTGGCATTTACATGTTCATGTAACACCTCTTGAAATGCAGGAATTGTGGGACAATCTTGCGTAGCGTGTAAATCGGTGTGACAAATCCCACATATGGTCTTAATAGCTTCATTGGACTTTGGAACTCCACTTTTACTAAGTTTCATGGCCTCGATCTTCCTTGTGAGGTTGGCTATCCTTGCATTCACGTCATCTTCCTCCTTGAGGATATAAATCCCTCCTTTCTCTTTCTCTTGAGTAGGCCTGGGTTTGTTGGGTTTATCTGAGGTATCCCAAGACTTGGGCATTTTCAGCCAACATGTCCAAATAACTCCAAGCCTCATCTGGATTTTTGCTCATAAACTCGCCATTGCACATCATCTCTACAAATTGGCGCATATTGGAACTTAATCCATCGTTGAAAAAGTTTATAATTCGCCTAACTCTCACAGCCATGATGTGGGCAAGCAAGTAGGAGGTCCTTAAATCTCTCCCAACATTGGAAGTTAGATTCACCCTCTTTAGCCGAAAAATTCATTATGGCTCTTCGAAGGGTGTTCGTTTTATGAGCCGGGAAGAACTTTTTCAAGAATTCCTGGGTCATCTCATTCCATGACCCAATCGAATGTGGTCTAAGAGAGTGAAGCCAATTTTTGGCTCTTTCTTTCAATGAAAAGGAAAAGAGTTTAAGCTTAATGGTATCCTCAGAAACATTGGTGTATTGCAAGGTAGCCACTACTTCTTCGAATTCTTTCAAGTGCAGATATGGGCTATCAGATTCTAACCCATGGAACTTTGGTATAAGTTGAATTACACCCGGCTTTATGTCAATGTTTCCCCCGTTTGGTGGTAGAACCACTGCAAGAGGGTGTAATTGCAAGGGCTGGTTGTAGGTAATCCCGTAGAGATCTCATTGGAGGAACATTATGTACCTCATTCTCTCCTACTCCCTCTTGATTTGCGTTTGTAGTTGGAGTAGGAGGGGGAGGATTCCTTAAAGGTGATTGATCCATACTCCCCAAACTTTCACAACGTTCTTGGTAATTCCGGACTCATCTATGGACTGACAATGGTCCAACTAAACCACCTTCGGATTGGAGACGATTAGAGTGGTCACGTTCCCAACGGGACATAAACCACTCAACTAAAAACTAAGCTATTCCTAAATCCTAGAAATCTGAAATTAATTTAGAAATTGAAAAATCTGCAAAAAGCTAAGTTAAAAGGATATTACCCGATGTGCTTGAACTAGAGGAGAAATCCTACAAAACAAACAATTTTGATTAGTTCTGAGAAATCAGAAAAACCCTATCTAATTCTACTTCTACAGCCACTAAAAAAATTTGAAAACTGTTATCTAAATTCCATGGCAGCGGCGCCAAAAACTTGTTCGTTCGCCGCAAGTGCAAGGCTATGATGTAGTAATAAAACTCAGTAAGACCGAGGTCGATCCACAGGGAATTGGAAAACAGGTTCCAAACTATTCCAGCAACTCAATTTTGCAATAAATAGGAGATTCAATTGAAGCAATTATACTAAAACAGTAACTTTAATGAAAACAGTAGTTTAAAGGCACTAAGGCATTCAAGGATCCACTTGTAGCAATCCCACGTCAATCCAATCAATCCAAGCAAAATACACAACTAGATTTGAAGTCCTATCTCTCATCTAGTTGGAAAATAAAAATTAGACACACTCAGTCCCACTCAAGTTGAACTTCCAAGTTCTAGTCCAATTCAACAATGTAGAATTCAAAATCATAGCCTTCGAAGTAACAGCCATGCCTATGGACTATGGCCTGCTCAAGGATTACTATAATTCGAATCTAAACAAGCACAATATGATAATCTCAGAGAATTGCAAGGAATCCATGTCCGAAGCACATGAACTCTCATAAAACATCTCAAACTATCAACTTTTAAGAACTAGATTAAGTAAAAATCCAAACTTGAAGTAGAATTACTTGAATTAGACTGAATCAAACATGAAATCGGCTACAGGCTTCACCTCTCAGCCTTAGCTGAGAGATTCTAGCCGAGCATTGTCATACTGCAACTAAAACTCATGAAAAAGCTAGAAAACATAGAAAAATTGGAGTTTGGAGGGTTGTAAATACTCCACGACGGCTTCCTTCCTCTCCCACGACATCCCTTGGCTTCTATGATGACCTAGGAAGAAACCCTAGGTGTCTTTTTATAGTATAGCACGGAAGGTTCCGGATTGCAAAAGAAATCCCGGATTGCGCAGAGAAAATTGAAGCTTCATGGATAAGCTCTGTTATGCAGACGACCGGTCGCACGACCGGTCTGAGCCTATAAACGATCGGTCGCAAAAGTACGAAAACAGTCCAGAGAGTTTTCATAATTTTGGAACCAGATTTTTAATCCAAGGACCGGTCGCACGATCGGTCTGAGCAGTTGACGACCGGTCGTGTATAGTCCCACAAGCTTTGCAGTGTGGCCACTTCTCTGTTGAGTGTTCGGACCAGTCGGACGACAGGTCCTAGCTCCGGTCTTGGCTACCTTTTTCTGCTTTCTTTCTTCTCTTCTTTGACTTCTTCTTCCTTTCTTTGATCCTTCTTCAACCTTCATCCAATGGCTTCAAATGGCTCTTTTTAGTCTCCAATTGGGTGAAGTCCGCTCTTATTCCTAAAATCACAAAACATGCATTAGATGGGCCTTTTAAGCATGCAAACTATGCATATAATACGATGTAATGGGCAATGCAATGTATAAATTGGAGGTTCAACATCCTCATGAAAAATCTATTGAAATTCATGAAGATCCTGCTCAAATTTGATATGTAGTTGATCGGACTAATCAAAGGTAGGTAGGTTGGTTAGAATTTATTTTTTCGCAATTAGGATTGAATAAGTCTCATCGAGACAATGAAAGATGCTAGAATTGATCAACTTGTTACCTCAGGCTATTCTCATTCTCCCTCTCCTTTGTTTTATTTCCTTGCTCTCATGTCATGCTTATTGCATATCTTGTTACATTGAGGACAATGTAAGATTTTGGTTGGGGGTGAGATGATATTCCTCATTTAGCTGTTTGCAACCTTTCGAGCATCCTATGTGCAAATTTTTTTAATTTTTCTAGAAATTTAAAACTCTTTTGGAAAACTTTATTTCTATGCATTCGAGATGATACGAGTATAAGAAGAGGAGATACGAAGCGAGTGATGTTGCAAGTTTTGAACTTCTCTTAATATAATGGTTTTATATGTGAATTCCCCTATTTATGTGATTGATAGAAAATTTGAACACTCTTACACCTAGTTCACATTACACGATTTTCATGGGTTGAAAGGATTACGTGATTTGTGGATTGGCTAGGCTTAGATTTGAGGTGTTGAGAAACCGAGCCGGGGTGCTTTGTCCATCCTTGTCCATGGGAAAATAACGAAAGATACGGATTTCTAAAAATCCTATCTAATGAAAAAGAAAAAGGAAAAGGAAGGATGAAAATTGGGAATGATAGAAAACATGGTGGAAAATTCTGAAAAGGGCAACCTATTACCAACCGGGGGATGGTCTACCCGTAACCAAAGCCGAAAATGGGACGTAGTGTGAAAGCCGTCAGAAGGACGGTAAGGCAAATTCCTGTCATAGGCTTGTTGCTACTCTGTACACCTTGAAATCCGTAGTTTAGTTGATCTATGAAGAAGATAATCCCAGAAACTCATGAGATGAACTTTCACTATGCACACTAGGTTGAATTTGTTCGAGTTCTTCTATTTATCAATCAATCAGCGAGAATTTCATATTGACACTTATTATGTTTTGAGGGTTTAAGGTTTCAACATCTATCACCTAATTTTTCCGAATGATTGTACTTATATGTCTTGGAGTGGATAGAAACATGGTTTCTGTAGGAGAGTTGGTTTTTGGAGGTTTAAACATGTTTCACGCATGTTTTGCTCGGGACTAGCAAAAAGCTGGTTGAGGTGTGTGTTGAGCCTCTAATTTATACATGTCATAGCCCATTACATCACACTATATGCACGGTTTGCATGTTTAAAAGGCCCATCTAATGCATGTTTTGTGATTGTAGGAATGAGAGCGACTTCGCCCAAATAATGACCAAAATGGGCCATTTCGACCCATTGATGAAGGTTGAAGGAGGACCAAAGAAAGATGAAAGCAAGGAGAGGAGAGAGAAGAAGAAAGAGAAGGAAAGAAAGGAAGAAAATATGAAATGAAGAAGGCCTGACTACTTGTGACCAGTCAGCCAAAGCAGCCCGACCGGTCAAGTCCGGTCGGCCAACCCTACCTCACACGCTGGACTTCGAGACAAGGCAGTCCGACCGGTCAAGACCAGTCGGCCAACAAGTCGGACGCCCATCTGCACTCCTTGGACTCAAAATAGAGAGGTTCTACCATTCAAGACCGGTCGGCTAGCCCAGTCTGACCAGCCGTGACCAGCCGGCCATGCGTTAAAACGACCACTTTCCAAATCGGGCTTCGAAATTCTCTGCGCAAGTACGTATCTTTACGCAAGTTCTGGAAGATTCTGACGCAATAGATGCCTCCAAACTATAAAAAGACACCTACAGCCACTTCCTAACCCATCTAGCAACGTGAGGAGCAAAGAGGTCAAGACCTAGGAGGCTTCCTAGCCTTCTACAACTAGTTTTCTTCTTCTTCTAGTTCTAGTTTTTAGTTTTTAATGTTTTCTTCTAGTTAACCTCTTAGCTAGAGCTAAGAGGTGAAGTTTGTAGTTTGTTTCAATGCTTTAATTCATTTCTTCAAGTACCCTTTACTTATTTATGGATTTTCAAGTTCTAGTTTGAATAAAGTTTGGTTTTTAGAAGTTTTGTGAGAGTTTAAGTACTCCGGACATGAGTTCCTTGCAATTCTCTGAGATTACCATGATTGGGTTGTTTGAATTCGAATTTTAGTAACCCTTGAGCATGCCATATGTTTTCGTCGGATTTTATAACAGGATCCTCCAGATGTTCACCTTCCTTTCAGGATGCTTCCTCTAGGACCTGAAAAGAGATAAAGGAAAACTACGAGTGGCCGGCGTCCAGCCGTTAGCCCTCCAAAGCTTAAGTCAGATAGGATATTGCTATCAAGGAAACCAACAGTTTAGGAGTTTAGAGATTGTGTATTGTGTACCTCTCTCCTCTATGGAACCCTTTATTTATATAGATCCAGGTGATCCAATCTGACGTGTTAATCCTTTGGTAAGGGGGTGGCCTAAACACTTCAGACGTCTAGTTGATTACGTCTCTTAATGGAGATCCCCCATAGTTCAGAGTTACAAATAAAGCCAAAATCAGCTTATATGGATTGCTGGTACTATAAGTTGAGGTACGTCATTGCCAGAGACCAGAGACCAAGGCTGCTCATATGACGGGGGCTACTAATATGTCGGGAGCTGCTCGCGAGCCAGGAATGCTCGCATGACTGGAGATGCTCGCGACCTAGGATGCTCGCATGATGGGATGCGTCGCCTTTTCAATGACCACGAGTAGAGCTACTCACAAGTCGAGAAAGATGTTCCGTACTCTCCTAATATTCGATCATCGACCATAAGGGCTTGAAGACTCGGTAGCTGTGCGCCGTACTTGTATAATGTGCGAGACTTGACCAGGTGGGCTCGCAAGTCGAATATTATTATAAGGATGCTCGCACGTCTCGAATTCTCGAGAGAACCTCCGATTACCAGCAATTTGACTATAACATATGCCCCCCAAGTCCTTGCCGCCGAGAAGTCTAAGGGAAGGACTTGCTTACTGGCATGCATAACCGCCCAATATCTTTATCGGAGAAGAAGCCATACCTTTATCGGAGATGAAGCCGTACATGATTGGGCTGGCATTAATGAGCGCCAGCCTTTCGCGGCTTTTCGGCAGAGAGGAAATGAAGAGACGCTCGCCACGTGTCTGTGGAGTTAATAGCCATGCCTGTTCGACTGCTGTGCCAAACGGGCAATAGCCATGTGTCTCCAAATCCTGCGAAATGATTGCTTATAAAGATACGGAGTCCGCTAAATCTTCAGATTTTCACTGAAGTTTTCAAAACTTTTCCTCTTTCCTCACTATCTGCTGGTGTCCTTTCTTCCTCCGGTGTCATTCTCTTTCTCTGGTATAATCCGCTTCTTCCTTCTTCCCTTCTTTTTATCTTAAAAAATTTTCATGGCTGGAAATTTCGACAAGGAAACAGTCCCTCTGGGGGATGCCACCCCGGAATCCTCTTCCTCCAATAATGCAAGGGTTCCGGCTGGGTAGGTACTCAGCGTCTGGGTACCCATCCATCCTATCGGACGAACGGTTGAATGAATTACGGGAGAGATACCAAATCCCTGATTCGGTCGTTCTCCGGTTACCCGGAGAGGGGTAAACCCCGGATTCCCCTCCCCCAGGATGCGTTGCCATCTATGAATATTTACTTATTCTTGGGGTACATCTTCCCCTCCACCCCTTCATTCGCGGTGTACTTCGGAGCTATAGGATTGCCCCCAGGGCAACTTATAGTAAATGGGTGGAGAGTAGTCCTGAGTTCCTTCGCTCTTTGGGCACAAGCCGGTAATGGAGAGTTAACCACCGAAGAATTTCTCCGGATGTACCAACTTAAGAAGGCGCCCTCCAGCGAAGGCTGGTACTATCTCTGTTACTGGCACCGGGATAACTTTGTCCTGCGGAAGCCCACTTCAAATTATCCCGGGTGGAGGAAACGGTGGTTTTAAGCTTCCGGGAGCTAGGAGTCTGAGACAAGATCTACGTCTGGGGGCCCTGGCGTGAACCACTTTTTCTGTGAAGGTGGGCTTAGTTTCACACTTTATAGATTTTTGCGAGCCAATTTAGGGTTTTCTGGTTTCTGCTTCTCTAACTTATACTCGTATTTGCAGGTGTTCCGACTCTGACGAAGCCGAACTTGAAGGGAGGGATTCACGAGAAAATCGTGAAGGTATACAAGTTGCCTGCTTGCGACAGGCATATCGAGGCTTGTCTATCAGCCCCTCGACTCGCAGCGGCAGGACTAATATCTTGCGAGGAGGTCGCGATGACCAATGCTGGGGAGAAAAGAGGGTTGTTGCCTCGCCTCAAGGGCACAAACTTGAAGAGGCAGAAGAAGACGTCTGTCGGTCCTTCTCATCCGTCTAATCGGATTCTCGAGGCTGCGGTGGCCGTGCCAGCGGCACCTGCACTTGTCGCTCCTTCACTGGTGGTTCCTCCTAAACCACCGGTTATTAATATTATTGATAATTCCTCGAGGGACGACGGGGCGGGGTCAGGCTGCCCCCCAGTTGAAGAATCTCGCGAGCCTGAAGGCGTTCGCGAGTTAGCTCCTGCTCGGGAGTTGGATCCTACTCGGGATCCGGCTACTGCTCAAGCCGCGAGCCCAGCTGGATTGGTCGTAGCCCAGCCCTCTGGAAGTGGATCATTCACCATCCCCCATCATCTTCACCCCATTTGCAAATTCTTATTCGACAACATCTCCCCCCAAACATTTGGCACCCTTCCCTAACCAAGTCCTGAAAACCTCTTCCTCGAGGCAGGAGTGAGGATGGTACAGGTATCATGTTTTTTAATTTGACCCTGTTGTTTTGCTCTCTTTGTTTGCTCCTGAGTATTCATCCCATAACCTTCCTTCTGTTCTGTAGGGCTTGGACCTCATTCTATGAATGAGGCGTGACATCCTCGCCGCCTGTCGTGTGATTGCTGAGGCTGACGGGAAGAGGGTCACCCTGGAGAAGGCTGTCCACGGAAGGGACCAAGTCATCAAGTCTCGCGAGACCTTGGTCGCGAAGATGACTGAGGAGAAAAAGATCCTCATCGAGAAGGTCCAAGTCTTGACCGATAGCTATCAAGCTTTAGACTCCAACTTCGCCAAGCTCGCGGAGTTAAAGGAGAAGGCAGAGAGAGAAAGAGAGATCTTCCGCCAAGACAAGATCTCGTTGGGGGAGCGGCTCGCAGAGAGAGAAAGAGAGATCTTCCGCCAAGACAAGATCTCGTTGGAGGAGCGGCTCGCAGAGACCAAGTCGCAGCTCAAGGAAGTTAGCGACAATTTGGATAAAGAGCGCTCCACTCTCGCGCAGCTCAAGGACGACTTGATCCATTGGGACGAGGAGAGAGTAGCCCTTGTCAAGATGCTCTCTGAAGAAGGAGCTCAAGCTATCATGGAGTTCCAAACCTCACAGCTGTACAACGAAGAGAGATATGAGTCGTACGATGCTGGTCGCGGCTTCGCACTACAAGGTGTGCAGTGAATGTCCCCATCTTTTGATGTGGGCGAATTTAAAAAGGTCGCAGCCATCATAGTTGCGGAGGAAAGGGCAGCTGCTGAGAACGAAGTGACTGAGGTCACTCAAGCTGGAGGGGTTCTCGAAGTGGGCCCTGAAGTTGAGAGCGCCGCTCCTCCTCCAACCGATGCACGAGAATGATTATCTTTCTTTTCTTTGCTTGCTCATGTAATGATTTTGCGTTTGTAATCAACCTTTGTAATCAACTGAGATGAATGAAAAAACATCTTTTGATAATGTCGTTGGCATCTTATTTCCTTTCTTTCGTTCTTCCTTTATTGTATAATGATTGCTTTCATACTTAACTCACGTAGTAATGAGTTAGGCTCAATCCGGGGGTCGTGATGACCATGTCCGCGTGGAGATAGACGGATCTATCGATTGAGACTTCGATTCTACCAAGGGTAGACAATTGGCTAAGAGAAAGTGTGTATTCTCTTTGGGGCTATTTGGGTCCAATTAAATGGAGTAGATACCAAAATACTAATTTTAACCTTACCAAGGGTAGGCAATTGGCCAAGAGAACGTGGATATTCTCTTCGGGGCTATTCAGGTCCAACTAAATGGAGTAGCGACCAAAAGATTGACTTTAATTCTTATTTATTCGAATGTCGTTCAGAATTACATCGAACTTAAGGAAAATACCGTAGCAAATGTTCCACATGCCAAGGGCGACGTACGGGTCTTCCCTGCATATCTTCAAGATAATAAGTACCGGGTCGCACAATTTTGACGACTCGATACGGGCCTTCCCAATTTGGATCCAGCGAACAAGCAGGAGCTCTGAGGTTCTGTCTAAGGACTAAATCGCCGAGACGGAAAGCTCTAGGTCAAACTTTAGCATTACGATAGTGAGCAATGCGCTGCTGATACGCCGCTGCTCGTAGCTGGGAGGCATCTCTCCGCTCTTCCAAGAGATCGAGATGAAGTCGAAGACCTTCCTGATTACAAGTGGGATCATACTGCTCGATTCGATACGAAGGTACTTGAATTTCAACTAGTACTACTGCGTCGATACCGAATGCCAAGGAAAAAGGAGTTTCGCCTATTGATGTGCGAGTCGTAGTCCTATACGCCCATAAGACTTCTGGCAGGAGTTCTGGGCACATGCCCTTACACTCACCGAGTTTGGTTTTTAGATGATGCTTGATGATTTTATTCACTACTTCAACTTGCCCATTTGCCTGAGGATGATATGGAGATGTACGGATATTGCATATCTTCCATTTTTCGCAAAATTCATCGAAAGGGGTGTTGTCGAATTGCTTTCCATTGTCAGTGATTATAGTGTGGGGAGTCCATAACGGCATACGATATTTCTCCATACAAACTTAGTGGTCTGTTTCTTAGTAATTCTGGCTAATGGCTCTGCCTCGGCCCATTTGGTGAAGTAATCGACCGCCATGATCGCGAACCTGTTTTGACCTTTCTCGATAGGCAAAGGCCCGATGATATCGACTCCCCATTGGGCGAAGGGCCAAGGGCTATCCATTGGCGTCATTTGCTCAGACGGTACATGAGGTATAGGAGAATACTGTTGGCACTTGTCACATTTTTTAGAGAATTCGATTGCATCTGCCTTCATAGTGGGCCAGTAGTATCCTTGCCTCATCGCCGTATATGCTAGAGATCGTCCCTTTGGGTGGTTACCACATGCCCCCAGGTGTATTTCATCTAGAACGCGATGTGCTTCTTCTGGATGAAGACACCTTAAATAGGGCAAAGAGAAACTCTTACGTAATAACGTTCCATTTTGTAAAGTATACCTGGCAGCTCGATGATGAATTTATCGCGCAGATTTCTTGTTGTCTGGAAGATGTCCATCCCTAAGATAGAGGATAATGGGGTCCATCCAACATGGAGAGGGATGGGTCATGATCACTTACTCAGGAGTTGCTTGATCGATACTCGGGGTCCGAAGGTGCTCGATGGGAATTGAATGTGATAACTCAGATTCTGGTGCGGAGGCAAGTTTTGCAAAGAATCTGTGAGTTCGTTCTTCTCGCAAGGAATGTGGATCATTTCATAATTCTTCATCTTCGCGAGTAGGATGAGCACTCGTGATTTGTATAACGCCATCCTTTCTTCTTTTGCTTCAAATTCGCCAAGTACTTGATTGACTATGAGCTAAGAGTCACTATGAATTAGTAGATTCTAAATTAAGAGGACATTTGCTAGTTCGAGGCCAAGGATCAGAGCCTCATATTCTGCTTCATTATTTGAGATGCGAGAATCAAACCATAAAGCGTATTGGAAACGCGACTTGTCTGGAGCAACTAGAATCAGGCCCGCTCCGCTACAGGTGGCCCGTGAGGACCCATCCACAAAGAGTGACCAGGATGGCTGGTCGCTGGTCGCGGGATTAGCTTCTGGAGAGGAGTATGTAAATTCGACGATGAAGTCTGCCACAGCTTGGCCCTTAATTACGGTCCTAGGGTAAAACTGAAATATCGTGCTCGCTGATCTCGACCGCCCATTTAGTTAATCGCCCTGAAACCTCAGGGTTTCTGAAGGACCTGTCGTAATGGATGGTTTGTTGGCACTAATATAGCGTGGGCTTGAAAGTATGGTCGCAGTTTTCGGGCAGCCGTAACTAAAGCAAGGGCTAACTTCTCCATATCAGAATACCGAGTTTCGGCATCCACCATTGCTCGACTGACATAATAAACGAGCCTTTGTACCCCAGAATCTTCTCTTATTAAGGCGGCGCTAACGGCCATAGAAGACACAGATAAATAAAGAAGAAGTTGCTCGTGCGACACAGGTTTAGATAAAAGGGGGGGTGCACTCATATATTGCTTTAGTTGTTGGAACGCTTCTTCGCATTGCGGTGTCCACTCCTAATCAGATTTGGCGGTAGCTCGGAGGAGTTTAAAGAAGGATAAACACTTGTCCTAGGCCCGCGAAATGAACCTATTCAATGATGCAATGTGACCCGCCAAACGTTAGACATCCTTGAGAGTGGTCGGAGACTTCATTTCGATCAATGCTTTTATTTTTTCAGGATTTGCCTCGATTCCTCGCTGGCCAACCATAAATCCGAGAAATTTTTCGGCGGACACACCGAACGTACATTTCTCTGGATTTAGTTTCATCTGATACTTTCTCATTAAGTCAAAGGCTTCTCGAAGATCTGCAAGGTGGTCATTTCCTACGACGCTTTTCACGAGCATGTCGTCGACATAAACCTCCATATTCCTGCCGATTTGTGTGGCGAATATTTTGTTGACGAGGCGCTGATAGGTGGCCCCTGCATTTTTAAGACCAAAAGGCATTACTAGTAGCAATACAGGCCTCATTCAGTGATGAAGGCGGTGTGCTGGCTATCGGGCGGATGCATCATAATCTGATTATAACCATAATAAGCGTCCATGAAACTTAGCAGGGCATGCCCTGCCGTCGAATCAACCAGCTGATCGATTCGTGGTGTCGGGAAGCTGTCTTTTGGACACGTTTGGTTTAAATCCGAATAGTCAACACACATCCTCCATTTGCCATTAGTTTTTCGAACGAGAACCACGTTCGCTACCCATTATGGGTAGTCGATTTCTTTTATAAAATTGACTGCGAGCAACTTTTCGACCTCGGCCTTGATTACCATTTGCCTTTCTGCAGTGAAGGCACGTCGGCGTTGATGAACAGGTTTATACTTCGGATCAACGTTCAAACGATGTGCCATGACGCTGGGGTCGATGCCTAGCATGTCTTTGTGAGACCAAGCAAACACATCTTGGTATTCGGTGAGAAAATGAACTAGATCTTCTCGAAAGACGCTGGTTAAAGAGGACCCAATGTATACGACTTTGGATGAATCGTCTTCGGTTAGGTGGATTGCCACTGTCTCTTCTCTGGGTGTTCTTGATTGGAGAGCATTTTCTCTTGGATCCAACGAGGTAGCCGTTGGAAGGCTTGGTGAATCTTGTGCCACCATCATAACTGGTGTTGTTTGAGCCTTCTTCCGATCTCGTACGGCTATCTCATAACATGAACGGGCTTCCTTTTGATTTCCTCGTACAACCCCAACACCATTCGAGGTAGGAAATTTGATGCATAAATATAAAGGATGTAAAGCTGCCCCAACCTTATTAAGCGATGGTCGCCCCAAAATGGCGTTGTACGCTGACCTCCGGTCTACCACGAGGAAATTAACGAAGACGGTCGTTTTCGCTGGACTTTCTCTAAAGGTGACTGGGAGGTCAATGCTACCTTCCGGCGTTACCACCTCGCCCTCGAAGTCGATGAGGGGAGTTGAGACCGGCTTGAGCAGGCTTCTGGCAAGTGTCATTTTGTTGAAAGCCTCCAGGTATAGAATATCGGCAGAGCTACCTGTATCCACCATAATACGATGAGTCAGATAATTTGATACCTTTAGTACGACCACGATGGAGTCTTCGTGAGGGAAGTGGATCCCCTCTGCATCCTCGAGGGAGAAGGAGATTGGAGGATGGCCAAATTCTGACTTGTTAGGTGTCTGTTCCAGCCAGTAAATATGTTGGGGTTTCTTAGACGCCTCACGAGTATAAGTTTTCCTCGAAGCTTGAGAGTCTCCCCCACAAGCTAGCCCTCCAGCAATGGTCCGGATCTCTCCGGCAGGCTCAGCATCTTCTTGCGGAGTGTGATGGTGAGGTGACTTCTCTTGGTGTGATGCGCCTTCCCCCCTTTTAGGCGACTGACGTTGCCTGAACAACATAATCTTAAAGATGACCTTTTCGAATGAGAGCTTTGATGTGGTCTCGTAGAGATATGCAATCTTGGGTACTATGCCCATGATCTTTGTGAAAATAACAAAACTTGCTCTTATCTCTCTTTTCGGGATTAGATTTGATCTTTGCAGGCCATTTCACGTATGGTTTATGCTTGATTTCCATTAGCACCTTTTCAGGGGATCGATTGAGAGGAGTGTAGTTATGGTATTTACCCGAATAAATCTTCTTGGGAGAGCGGTCTCGTCGATCACGCCGATATTTCTTATCCGGGGGAGAGGTTTCCTTTGGCTTGCGCTTCTTACCCTGTATACCATGACGTGCGAAAGCAACTTCTTCTGCATTGATATATTTCTGAGCTTTTGCTTGAAATTCTGCCATGGTTTTAGGAGGGTTCTTATCTAGAGCGAATCTAAATCTTTCGCTTGTAATTCCAGCTATAAGGGCGGTGAGGCCTTTTTCTTCGGTATAACCTTCAGTTTGGACAACTTTTGCAGTGAACCGTACTGTAAACTCTTTTATCGTCTCCCCATGCTGTTGTTTCAAATCCATTAGGTGAGATGCTGGCTTTTTAGTACGAATGCTCCCCATGAATTGAGAGAGGAATAGCTCCGATAGCTGTGCGAAGCACCCGACTGGATCGGGGCTTTAGCCCCCGGAACCACGTACGAGCTGCCTCCTTTAAGGTTAGAGAAAAAGCCCTACACATGATTTCTGACCCATGTCCCTCCAGCTCCATAAGAGACCTATATGTTTCCAGGTGTTCGAGAGGATCGCCTATACCTGTATACGGGGTGATGACAGACGTGCGGCACTTCCTAGGTAGAGGTGCTTCCATGACCTCGTGGGTGAAAGGAGACTCGGATCGATGTATCGACTGTTGAACCTCCAATTTATACTTTGCATTGCCGACTACATCACATTATATGCATGGTTTTCATGTTTAAAAGGTCCATCTAATGTGTGTTTTGTGATTGTAGGGATGAGAGCGGACTTCACCCAATTGGAGCCTAGAAAGGACCATTCGAAGACATTGGATGAAGATTGAAAAAAGACTAAAGAGAGGAGAAGAAAGGAAGAAAGAAGTCCAAGGAGAAAGCAGAAAACAGAGGCCAAGACAGGTCGTCCGACCGGTCGTCCATCGCCAGGACCGGTCGTCTGACCGGTCCGATTGTTCGCAGAAGAGAACTTTTCACAGTAGGTCTCTGGACCATTCACGACCGGTCTTGCAACCGGTCGTCCGATGCCCAGACCGGTCGTGCGACCGGTCCTTCAATTAAATTTTAATATCAAAATTTTGGCAAAACTCGTTGGACTAAAAAGTGATGTTTTGCGACCGGTCATGCGACCGGTCGTTAAGGGCTTAGACCGGTCCTGCGACCGGTCATCTACGCAATGAAGCTTCTCCATGAAGCTCCGAGATTTTCTGCGCAGTGCGTAACCTTGCGCAATTTCTGGATGTTTCCGATGTAAGGGGCTTCCACACTATAAAAGGACACCTAGGAGCTCTTCTTAGGTTATCATAGAAGCTAAGGGACATGGTTTTAGAGAGAGAAAGCTACCGTGGAGCGTCTGCAACTCTCCAATTTCCAGTTTTCTAGTTTTTATACTTTTATTATGAGTTCTAGCTGTAGTATGACAATGCTCGGCTAGAATCTCTCAGCTAAGGCTGAGAGGTGAAGCTTGTAGCTAGTTTCATGTTTGATTCAAGTTAATTCAAGTACTTTATAATTCAAGTTTGGATTTTTCATATTCTAGTTCTTAAAGTGGTAGTTTGAGATGTTTTATGAGAGTTCATGTGCTCCGGACATGAATTCCTTGCAATTCTCTGAGATTATCATATAATGCTTGTTTAGATTCGAATTATAGTAATCCTTGAGCAGGCCATAGTCCATAGGCATGGCTGTTACTCCGAAGGCTATGATTTTGAATTCTACATTGATTGAATGGGATTAGAACTTGGAAGTTCAACTTGATTTGGATTGAATGGGTGTGAATGCTTTATTTTCCAACTAGATGAGAGATAAAACTTCAAATCTAGTTGTGTTCTCTACTTGGATTGATTGAATTGACATGGGATTGCTACAAGTGGATCCTTGAATGCCTTAGTACTTTAAATCACTGAATTTCTATTAAGTTATTGTTTTAGTTTAATTACCCAATTAAATCTGATTTTCTTGCAAAACTGAGTTGCTGGAATAGTTTGGAAGTTGTTTCTAATTGCCTGTGGATCGACCTCGGTCTTACCGAGATTTATTACTACATCGCAGCCTTACTATTGAGGCGAGCGAATAAGTTTTTGGCGCCACTGCCGGGGAACTTAGATAACTGTTTTCAAATAGTTTCAGTGGCTGTAGAAGTAGAAGTAGATAGGTTTTCTGATTTTCTTAGAACTAACAAATTGTTCTGTTTTGTAGGAATTCTTCTCTAGTTCAAGCGCTTCAGGTGATACCTGTCTAACTTAGCTTTTTGCAGATTTTTTTAGATTAATTTCAGATTTCAGATTTTTAGGATTTAGTTTTAGTCAATTTTTGGTTGAGTGGTTTATGTCCCGTTAGGAACGTAACCACTCAAATCGTCTCCAATCTGAAGGTGGTTTAGTTGGACCATTGTCAGTCCATAGACGAGTCTGAAATTACCAAGAGCATTGTGAAAGTTTGGGGAGTATGGATCAAACACCTTTAAGGAATCCTCCCCCCTACTCCAACTACAAACGCACATCAAGGAGTAGGAGAGAATGAGGTACCTAATGTTCCTCCACTGAGATCATTGCGGGATTACCTACAACCAGCCCGTGCCATTACACCCTCTTGTGTGGTTCTACCACCAAACGAGGGAAACATTGACATAAAGCCGGGTGTAATTCAACTCTTACCAAAGTTCCATGGGCTAGACTCTAACCGCCCATATCTACACTTGAAAGAATTTGAAGAAGTGGTGGCTACCTTGCAGTATGCCAATGTTTCAGAAGATACCATTAGACTTAAACTTTTTCCCTTTTCATTGAAAGAAAGAGCCAAAGATTGGCTTCACTCTCTTAGACCACATTCGATTGGGTCATGGATTGAGATGAACCGAGAATTCTTGAAAAAATTCTTCTCGGCTCATAAAACGAACACCCTTCGAAGAGCCATAATGAATTTCTCGGCTAAAGAGGGTGAATCTTTTTTTCAATGTTGGGAGAGATTTAAGGACCTCCTACTTGCTTGCCCACATCATGGCTATGAGAGTTGGCGAATTATAAATTTTTTCAATGATGGATTAAGTTCCAACATGCGCCAATTTGTAGAGATGATGTGCAATGGCGAGTTTATGAGTAAAAATCCAGATGAGGCTTGGAGTTATCTGGACATGTTGGCTGAAAATGCCCAATCTTGGGATACCTCGGATAAACCAAATAACCCCAAGCCTACTCAAGTGAAAGGAGGAATCTACATCCTCAAGGAGGAAGACGACGTGAATGCAAGGATAGCCAACCTCACAAGGAAGATCGAGGCCATGGAACTTAGTAAAAGTGGAGTTCCAAAGTCCAATGAAGCCATTGAGACCATATGTGGGATTTGTCACACTGATTTACATGCTACGCAAGATTGTCCCACAATTCCTGCGTTTCAAGAAGTGTTACATGAGACCGCCAATGCCACATATGGTTATCAACGGCCTTTCAATGGACCGATGGGTAATACGTACAATGAGAGTTGGAAGAACCACCCAAATTTTAGTTGGAAGAATGCTCCTACGGGCAATCCTAACAACTCTCAAAGAGGGCCACCCATGCAAAATATGGCCCCACCTCAATTCTCAATGGAGGATACCTTGAAAGCGTTTATATAAGGGCAAATGCAAATCAATCAAACGAATCAGCAAATGTTCCAAGAGCTTAAAGTCTCGGTTGATGAGATTAAGGGACGCTTGAATGCTAGGGAAGGGACCTTTCCGGCCCAACCTCAGCCCAATCCAAAGCAAGTACATGAAGTGAGCATTCCTAATCTCTCCAACCAACATATGGAGCAAGCCAAGTCCGTCACCACTCTTAGAAGTGGTAAACAAATCGACAAATCTATTCCGGTGAAGGCCGACAAGCCTAATGATCCGGTAAATTCTGAGGATGAGGATGGATCTAACTTAGCCCCAAAAGAACCGGAACGCATTTACAAGCCCGTGGCACCATTCCCTTCAAGATTGGTTGCCCCAAAATCTCTTCCAAACTCTCATGATATTCTAGAGATTTTCAGACAAGTCAAGATTAATATCCCCTTGCTTGATGCCATCAAACAAATCCCCTCTTATGCCAAGTTTCTAAAGGACCTATGCACAACAAAACACAAATATAATGTGTCAGCAAAAAGCCTTCTTAACTGAGCAAGTGAGTGTCATCCTCACTCAAAAGACCCCCCCAAAATTCAAAGATCCCGGTAGTCCCACCGTCTCATGTATCATTGGAGACTACCGGATTGAGCGTGCCTTGTTAGATTTGGGGGTGAGTGTGAACTTGATCCCATACTCGGTATATGAGCAATTGGGTCTTGGTGAATTAAAACCCACCAAAACCACGTTGCAACTCGCTGATAGATCTATTCGTATACCGAGGGGGATAGTTGAGGATGTTCTAGTCCAAGTTGACAAATTCTACTACCCAGTAGATTTTATCGTCTTGGGTACACAACCGGTTTTGGATGTTAGCACTCAAATATCGGTGATATTAGGCCGCCCATTCCTTGCCACATCAAACGCAATCATCAATTGTTAGAATGGGGTGATGCAACTATCTTTTGGAAACATGACATTGGAAGTGAATGTGTTCCACTTGGGGAAAAGGCATAGGGATGATGATGGTGTCCACGAGGTTGATATGATTGATTCAATCGTGGAAGAGGAGTTCACTTTAAGGCAGAATTTTGATCCTCTAGATGTTCTTAGCTTTGATCCCTTTGAGGATTGGGACGACAATGATAGCCCCCATGAGGTAAGCATGATAGAATCCATGGATAATGGGGGGTTATTCCAACATGATTTACCTGAAAGCTTGGGGACATGTTTAACACATTTTAAGGATGAATCTAATTCTCACTTTATTAAGACCTTGGAAGTATCAATTTCTGAAAATTCATTTGACAAGTCACCAATTTCTGATTTACACAAATTTGTTGTGCAGGATTTGGAAGAATTGGTGCTTGACTTGCCTACAGAGAGGCCAATTTCTGAAAGTGTAGAGGTTGAGGACCCACTCCAACCTACACAAAATTCTGAGAAGGAGGAAGACATAAAGGGTCCAAATCTGAAAAATTCCTCCGATGAGGTCTCTTATACACTTGAGGAGTGCCTAGCGTACTTTGAGGATTGGGATGATCCCATGATTCAGGACATTGTACATGCTTTGAGAGAGACCCCTCCGGTGCCTAAAAAGTTTAATTCCACAGAACACCAAACTGAAAATTTAATTGTGGAAGTACCGATGAAATCTGATTTTATGGAGATCATATCGACTTGTGAAGAAGAAATACAAATCTTCACATCTCTTTGGTTTGTTCAAACCAAAGAACACTTCTGGGATGACCCATACTTGAATAATTTTTGCCTAGACAAGAAGGAAAGGAGACCCATATCCCCTGATTTCCAACCAATGCAATTCTCCTTTCCTAATACATGTGACAATTTTGTTGAAGAACCAGCTGAAATTTTTCAGCAGGATTTTCAATGGGCTAGACTGGTTGATGTCACCAATGTACTTTCCAAAGTAGGGTGGTGGATAGTTCTACTGAAAAATTTGTTACACCACTTGATGATCCTGCTCAACTTTGTCCTTTTGGATGTTATAATGATAATCGATCTCCTAGTCTGATGGAAATCCTCTTTTTAAAAGGACGGGTTAGGTATCTTTATTGCTTTCCGTAGATTAGGTTAGTTTCATTTTACTATTTTAGTAGGATTTAGTTGTTAGAGTTGCAGACTTCCATGATCGCTCTCTCAGGTATTCTCGTTCTCACTCTCATATTTTACCATTGCTCTCATGTTCATGCTCACTTCATATCTTTTACATTGCAGACAATGCAAGATTTGGTTGGGGGTGAGATGAGATCCTCATCTAGCAGTTTGCAACATTTCGAGCTTCATATGCGCAATTTTTTTTGAATTTTCTAAAATTTCAAAACTCTTTTAGAAAACCGTATTTCCATGCATTCGAGGTGATATGAGTATAAGAGGAGGAGATACGAAGTGTGTGATGTTGTAGTCTTGAATTTCTCCCAACATAATGGTTTTATATGTTAGTTCCCCTATTGTTGTGATTGATAGAAAATTTGAACACCTTTACACCAAGTTCACATTACATGATTTTCATGAGTTGACAGGTTTATGTGATTTGTGGATTAGCTAGACTTTGATTTAAAGGTGTTGAGTAGCCAAGCCGGGGTAATTTGTCCATCCTTGTCCATGGGAAAATAACGAAAGATATGGATTTATAAAAATCCTATCTAAATTAAAAGAAAAAGGAAAAGAAAGGATGAAATCGAGAATGATGGAAAAATGGTGGAAAATTCCGAAAAGGGCTACCTACTACCAACCGGGGGATGGTCTACCCATAACCAAAGCCGGAAATGGGACGTAGTGTGAAAGCCGTCGGAAGGACGGTAAGGCAAATTCCTGTCATAGGCTTGTTGTTGCTCTATACACCTTGAGATCTATAGTTTAGTTGATCTACGAAGAAGATAATCCCAGAAACTCATGAGATGAACTTTCACTATGCACACTAGGTTGAAGTTGTTCGAGTTCTTCTATTTATC
This sequence comes from Liriodendron chinense, assembly GCA_003013855.2. Lineage (NCBI taxonomy): Eukaryota > Viridiplantae > Streptophyta > Magnoliopsida > Magnoliales > Magnoliaceae > Liriodendron > Liriodendron chinense. The sequence goes on from ML058503.1 coordinate 1,429,175, forward strand.
AATCAATCAGCGGGAATTTCATGTAGACACTTATTATGATTTGAGAATCCAAGGTTTCAGCTTCTATCACCTAATTTTTTCAAATTTTATACTTGTACATTTTGGAATGGATAGAAACATGGTTTCTGAAGGAGAGTTGGGTTTGGAGGTTTGAACTCATTCACGCATGTTTTGCTCGGGACTAGCAAAAAGCTAGTTGGGGGGTGTGTTGAACCTCTAATTTATACTTTGCATTGCCCACTACATCACATTATATGCATGGTTTTCATGTTTAAAAGGTCCATCTAACGTGTGTTTTGTGATTGTAGGGATGAGAGCGGATTTCACCCAATTGGAGCCTAAAAAGGACCATTTGAAGACATTGGATGAAGATTGAAAAAAGAGTAAAGAGAGGAGAAGAAAGGAAGAAAGAAAGTCCAAGGAGAAAGCAGAAAACAGAGGCCAAGACCGGTGGTCCGACCGGTCGTCCATCGCCAGGACCGGTCGTTTGACCGGTCCGATTGTTCGCAGAAGAAGAAATTTTCACAGAAGGTCTCTAGACCATTCACGACCGGTCGTGCGATCGGTTTTCTGATGGCCAGACCGGTCATGCGACTGGTCCTTCAATTAAATTTTAATATCGAAATTTTGGCAAAACTCGCTGGACTAAAAAGTGATGTTTTGCGACCAGGTCGTCAGGGGCTCAGACCGGTCGTCTGCGTAATGAAGCTTCTCCGTGAAGCTCTGAGATTTTCTACGTAGTGCGTAACCTTGCGCAATTTCTGGATGTTTCCGACGCAAGGGGCTTCCACACTATAAAAGTTCACCTAGGGGCTCTTCTTAGGTTATCATAGAAGCTAAGGGACATGGTTTTAGAGAAAGGAAGCTGCCAGTGGAGCGTCTGCAACTCTCCAATTTCCGATTTTTGTAGTTTTTATGCTTTTATTATGAGTTCTAGTTGTAGTATGACAATGCTCGGCTAGAATCTCTCAGCTAAGGCTGAGAGGTGAAGCTTGTAGCTAGTTTCATGTTTGATTCAAGTTAATTCAAGTTTGGATTTTTCATATTCTAGTTCTTAAAGTGGTAGTTTGAGATGTTTTATGAGAGTTCATGTGCTCTGGACATGAATTCCTTGCAATTCTCTGAGATTATCATATAATGCTTGTTTAGATTCGAATTATAGTAATCCTTGAGCAAGCCATAGTCCATAGGCATGGCTGTTACTCCGAAGGCTATGATTTTGAATTCTACATTGATTGAATGGGATTAGAACTTGGAAGTTCAACTTGATTTGGATTGAATGTGTGTGAATGCTTTATTTTCCAACTAGATGAGAGATAGGACTTCAAATCTAGTTGTGTTCTCTACTTGGATTGATTGAATTGACATGGGATTGCTACAAGTGGATCCTTGAATGCCTTAGTACTTTAAATCACTGAATTTCCATTAAGTTACTGTTTTAGTTTAATTACCCAATTAAATCTGATTTTCTTGCAAAACTGAGTTACTGGAATAGTTTGAAAGTTGTTTCTAATTCCCTGTGGATCGACCTCAGTCTTACCGAGATTTATTACTACGTCGGAGCCTTACACTTGAGGCGAGTGAACATCGACACCACAGCAGCAGATGATCAATTTGCCTGATAACGTTGTTCCATATCATCAAAACGATCATGGATTCTTTTGAGGTCTCCTTCCCATGGTAAGGTATTACCTGACGTTTCGATGGTGGACTCCTGAGATTGCTGTTGCCAGGAAGTACTGAAGTGAATGGAATGGGGAGGTATTACCGGGGCTTGGTTGCCAAGTGGCATTCGATTCGAAGGAGGAGGATTTGGTTGGACTTGTGGCTCGTCCGCGGAATGTCTGGAAGCCACTGGTATAGGTTGTGCCGGCAATCCTTCGAAAGGTTGTTGATGGGGCTCCGGGAAGTGCTGATCAAGCCGATTAGATAAGGCTTGAAATCCGGTGTTGAGGGTTAGGAGCGTGTTTTCGAGGAAACACATGACATCCTCTTGATTTCCAGAAGTATCAAATAACTGGTTTTATGATGGAATGTTGGGATCTCCCTAAGGGAGGCCCGTCGAAGTAGTTTGAGGGATGGACGCTGGTTCGGTAATGTCAGGCTGAGGTAGTGTCTACCTTGAAGTGGAAGGATGAACTATCTTTTTGGGAGGCATGGTGGGATGACTTCGATCAGTGATGAGAGCGGCTAATCTTGGTGATCAAGCATCCCACAGACGGCGCCAATCTGTTTACGTCGGATTTTGTAACAGTATCCTCCAGATGTTCACCTTCCTCCCAGGATGCTTCCTCCAGGACCTGAAAAGAGATAAAGGAAAACTACGGGTGGTCGGCGTCCAGCCGTTAGCCCTCTAAAGCTTAAGTGAGATAGGATATTGTTATCAAGGAAACCGACAGTTTAGGAGTTTAAAGATTGTGTATTGTGTACCTCTCTCCTCTATGGAACCGTCTATTTATATAGATCCAGGTGATCCAATCTGTTACACAAACCGTTAAGATCACGGCTGGTTTTAGGGGATAAGATGCTTATCGTGTTAATCCTTTGGTAAGGGGGTGGCCTAAACACTTCAGACGTCTAGTTGATTACGTCTCTTAATGGAGATCCCCCATTGTTCGGAGTTACAGATAAAGCCAAAATCAGCCTAGATGGACTGCTGGTACTATAAGCTGAGGTACGTCATTACTAGAGCCTAGAGACCAAGGCTGCTCATATGACGGGGGCTGCTAATATGTCGGGAACTGCTCGCGAGTCGGGAATGCTCGCATGACGGGAGATGCTCGTGAGCTAGGATGCTCGCATGACGGGATGCGACTGCCTTTTCAATGACCACGAGTAGAGCTGCTCACAAGTCAAGAAAGATGTTCCGTACTCTCCTAATATTTGATCATCGACCATAAGGGCTCGAAGACTCGGTAGCTGTGTGCCGTACTTGTATAATGTGTGAGACTCGACCAGGTGGGCTCACAAGTCGAATACTATTATAAGGATGCTCTCACGTCTCAAATTCTCGCGAGAACCTCCGATTACCGCAATTTGACTATAACACCATAGTCTCTTGGCATGGCTGTTACTCTGAAGGCTACAAGTTCAACTTCTATGTGCTTCATTAGAATTAGATTTCTGATTTTCAGATGGGACTGTTTGTGCTTGAATGCTATATTCTCCAATTAGATGAGAGATTGGACTTTGATTCTAATTGTGTTGTGCTTGGATGAATGGATTGGTATTGAACTACTACAAGTGGATCCTTGATGCTCTAGTTCTTCTTATTTTTAGATTTTCCTATTTAATGTTAAAAACTATTTTCCTAAACTTCTTAGATTATAGTTATTATAGTAGTTGGAATTGTTTACCTCTTTCCCTGTGGATCGACCTCGGCCTTACCGAGATTTATTATTACATCGCAGCTTTGCACTTGAGGCGAGCGAACAAGTTTTTGGCGCCGTTGTCGGGGAAAAGGTTAAACGGTTCCAATTGTTCTAGTAGCTATAGAGTAGTTTTAGTTAGGTACGATTTTCAGTTTTTATAGAAGTAAATTTTCTGATTTTTTTTCTGTAGATTACTAAAAAAATTTTTTGTTGTTTGATTTTGTAAGACATTGTTGCTGACATAGATCTCACTCTATTGGGTAACATCTCCCCATCTCCCTTCTTTTTGTTCTTTTCTCTAGATTAGGGTGATTTTCAATTCCTTTAAATTTCCTCATGTATGATTGGGCGAATGGTGCGTATAAGTACCTTTTGGAGGATGAGACGTCGAATTTGGTGACCCAAACTCATTGTGATCGGGATCCCTCCAAGCATGAGTATTTTTCTGAGATTCAAAAAACCTCCACTACACCCCCCCCCTCCCCCCCCCCCCCCCCCCCCCCCCTCACTGTAAGAAAATGCGTGATTATATTAATGAAAGCAATATACATATGGAGACACGATGTAAGACGATGGGGGAATACCGAAATGAAGCAAAATCGAATAATGATCATCCGGAAAAAACATTACGTGATTACCGAATTGAAAATTACATGACTGTTCCACCAGTTATGGTAGGAGGTGTGCAACAACAAAAGGAATGGGTGAATAGTTGCCAACCGGTTAAGATAATGCGTAATCACTTGTATGGAGATGCCTCTCAAACATCATATAACTCTTCATCCTACAATGCGTACAGTCTTAATTGGGGAAACCACCATTCTCCTTGTTCAAGGGAAGAACCAACCGTGGTTATTAATAATCACCCTAAAAAGTCTTCCTCTTGTGATGACATGTATACACAAATACTTGAGGAAATATGGAAAGAGTATGTAGATGAACAATCAAATCAAGCTTACTCACCATCTTGTGAAGACGTTGAGCCCAAAATTGGGGGCATCGAGTCAATCCCCTTTACTGAGGAGGATGGGGCTACCCAAGTCCCACCTTCTTCAGATTTAATGAATAGACTTTTAGAGGAGATTGATCTCGATGATCCCAATGTCATCATCAATTATGGTGAGTCCACTATCTCTTTTGGATGCTTTGACTTAATGATGAAGAGATTTCAATGACGGTTGACGAACCCGAGGAATCCATAAAATTTGAAAGCGGTAGTGGGGTTGCCTACAATGAGGGTGTGCTGAATGCTTATGAACCTATGGTTTCTTTTTTCCAAGGGCATAATGATTATGAGTCTCTAGAGGATATGCATGCTAAAGAGATGGCCGAAGTCGATATTTTTGAGTCCTTCCACGAACAACACATGCCAAATTCTGTTGTGGTAGACCTCTCTTTGATTGAAAACTCTTTTCCTTTGGATGATGAGGTGGCACAATCTGAAATTTTAAAAGATCAACCAATGTTAGATGATGTGCTTACCACTAAATCTGAAAATTTTTCGTTGGAAAGACTTCCTCTCTATAGATGAAGAATTTCTTTCCATTGAAACAGAATTTCTTCAATCATTAAGGGAGGACGAGGACCCTTCATCCGACTATCTCGATTTCCTAGCGGAATGATTGGCCCACTCTTATGATCTTGATGATGAAATGATTAAGGACTTGGATATTTTGTTAGACACGGTGTCGGTGCCTGAAGAACACATTTCCACTGATTTACACTCTTTACCATTGTTTGTGGAAGCACCATACAATTCTGAATTTGTGGAGGAGACATCTTTGACCAATGAAAACTTGATGAATGTATCTCCACCGTCATGGGTCCTTCAGCCTATTGAAAATTCTGATTGGGAGGACCCGTTTTTAATCGATCATAACCCATATCAGAATTTGAGGAGATATCTTTTAGCTGCTCTTATCTCCTCCTTCTATGCATGTGATGCACAATACGATTGGACTTTAATGATATGAAGCACACATGTTTACTGTCGAGCAGGACTTCGGATGGTCCTCATGAGAAATCTATTGAAATTCATGAAGATCCTGCTCAAATTTGATCATGTAGTTGATCGGAGGAATCAAAGGTAGGTAGGTAGGTTAGGATTTATTTTTCCGCAATTAGGATTGAATAAGTCTCATTGAGACAATGAAAGATGCTAGAATTGATCAACTTGTTACCTCAGGTATTCTCGTTCTCACTCTCCTTTATTTTATTTCCTTGCTCTCATGTCATGCTTTTTGCATATCTTGTTATATTGAGGACAATGTAAGATTTTGGTTGGGGGATGAGATGAGATTCCTCATCTAGTAGTTTGCAACCTTTCGAGCATCATATGTGCAATTTTTTTTTATTTTTCTAGAAATTCAAAACTCTTTTAGAAAACTTTGTTTCATGCATTCGAGATGATACGAGTATAAGAAGAGGAGATACGAAGCGAGTGATGTTGTAAGCTTTGAACTTCTCTTAATATAATGGTTTTATATGTGAATTCCCCTATTTATGTGATTGATAGAAAATTTGAACACTCTTACACCTAGTTCACATTACACGATTTTCATGGGTTGAAAGGATTATGTGATTTGTGAATTGGCTAGGCTTAGATTTGAGGTGTTGAGAAACCAAGCCGGGGTACTTTGTCCATCCTTGTCCATCGGAAAATAACGAAAGATACGGATTTCTAAAAATCCTATCTAATGAAAAAGAAAAAGGAAAACGAAGGATGAAAATTGGGAATGATGGAAAACATGGTGGAAAATTCCGAAAAGGGCTACCTATTACCAACAGGGGGATGGTCTACCCGTAACCAAAGCCAGAAATGGGATGTAGTGTGAAAGCCGTCGGAAGTATGGTAAGGCAAATTCCTGTCATAGGCTTGTTGTTGCTCTGTACACCTTGAAATTCGTAGTTTAGTTGATCTATGGAGAAGATAATTCCAGAAACTCATGAGATGAACTTTCACTCTGCACACTAGGTTGAATTTGTTCGTGTTCTTCTATTTATCAATCAATCAGCGGGAATTTCATATTGACACTTATTATGTTTTGAGGGTTTAAGGTTTCAACATCTATCACCTAATTTTTTCGAATGATTATACTTATATGTCTTGGAGTGGATAGAAACATGGTTTCTGTAGGAGAGTTGGTTTTTGGAGGTTTAACTTGTTTCACGCATGTTTTGCTCGGGACTAGCAAAAAGCTGGTTGGGGGTGTGTTGAGCCTCCAATTTATACATGTCATAGCCCATTACATCACACTATATGCATGGTTTGTATGTTTAAAAGGCCCATCTAATGCATGTTTTGTGATTGTAGGAATGAGAGCGACTTCGCCCAAATAATGACCAAAAGGGGCCATTTAGAGCCATTGGATGAAGGTTGAAGGAGGACCAAAGAAAGAAGAAAGCAAGGAGAGGAGAGAGAAGAAGAAAGAGAAGGAAAGAAAGGAAGAAAATATGAAATGAAGAAGGTCCGACTCCTTGTGACCGGTCGATCAAAGAAGCCAGACTGGTCAAGATCGGTCGGCCAACCCTGCCGTACACGCTAGACTTCGAGACAAGGCAGTCCGACTGGTCAAGACCGGTCAGCCAACAAGTCGGACGCCCATCTGCACTCCTTGGACTCAAAATAGAGAGGTTCTACCAGTCAAGACCGGTCGGCCAGCCCAATCCGACCAGCCATGACCGGTCGGCCATGCGTTAAAATGGCCACTTTCCAAATCGGGCTCCGAAATTCTCTGTGCAAGTACATATCTTTACGTAAGTTCTGAAAGATTCCGATGCAATAGACGCCTCCAAGCTATAAAAATACACCTACAGCCTCTTCCTAATCCATCTAGCAACGTGAGGAGCAAAGAGGTCAAGACCTAGGAGGCTTCCTAGCCTTCTACAACTAGTTTTCTTCTTCTTCTAGTTCTAGTTTCTAGTTTTTAATATTTTCTTTTAGTTAACCTCTTAGCTAGAACTAAGAGGTGAAGTTTGTAGTTTGTTTCAATGCTTTAATTCATTTCTTCAAGTAGACTTTACTTATTTACGGATTTTCAAGTTCTAGTTTGAATAAAGTTTGGTTTTTAGAAGTTTTGTGAGAGTTTATGTACTCCGGACATGAGTTCCTTACAATTCTCTGAGATTACCATGATTGGGTTCTTTGAATTCGAATTATAGTAACCCTTGAGCATGTCATAGTCTCTTAGCATGGCTGTTACTCCGAAGGCTACAAGTTCAACTTCTATGTGCTTCATTAGAACTAGAAGTCTGATTTCCAGATTAAGTGGGACTGTTTGTGCTTGAATATTATATTCTCCAATTAGATGAGAGATAAGACGTTGATTTTAATTGTGCTGTGCTTGGATGAATGGATTGGTATTGAATTACTACAAGTGGATCCTTGATGCTCTAATTATTCTTATTTTCAGATTTTCCTATTTAATGTCAAAAACTATTTTCCTAAATTTCTTAGATTATAGTTATTAGAGTAGTTAGAATTGTTTACCTCTTTCCCTGTGGATCAACCTCGGTCTTACCTGAGATTTATTACTACATCGCAGCCTCGCACTTGAGGCGAGCGAACAAGTTTTTGGCGCCGTTGCCGGGGAAAAGGTTAAATAGTTCCAATTGTTCTAGTAGCTATAAAGTAGTTTTAGTTTGGTAGGATTTTCAGTTTTTATAGAAGTAAATTTTCTGATTTTTCTTCCTCTAGATTACTAACAAATTTTTTTGTTGTTTGATTTTGTAAGACATTGTTGCTGATATAGATCTCACTCTATTGGGTAACATCTCCCCATCTCCTTCTTTTTGTTCTTTTTTCTAGATTAGGGTGGTTTCCAATTCCTTTAAATTTCATCATGTATGATTGGGCGAATGGTGCGTATAAGTACCTTTTGGAGGATGAGACGTCGGATTGGGTGACCCAAACTCTTGTGATCGGGATCCCTCCAAGCATGAGTATTTTTCTGAGATTAAAAAACCTCCACTACCCCCCCCCCGGTAAGACAATGCGTGATTACATTAATAAAAGAAATATACAAATGGAGACACGACGTAAGACGATGGGGGAATACCGAAATGAAGTAAAATCGAATAATAATCATCTGGGAAAAACATTACTTGATTACCAGATTGAAAATAACATGAGTGTTCCACCGGTTATGGTAGGAGGTATGCAACAACAAAAGGAATGGGTGAATAGTTGCCAACCAGTTAAGATAATGCGTAATCACTTGTATGGAGATGCCTCTCAAACATCATATAACTCTGCATCCTACAATGTGTACAGTCTTAATTGGGGAAACCACCATTCTCCTTGTTCAAGGGAAGAACCAACCGTGGTTATTAATAATCACCCTAAAACGTCTTCCTCTTGTGATGACATGTATACACAAATACTTGAGGAAATATGGAAAGAGTATATAGATGAACAATCAAATCAAGCTTACTCGCCATCTTATGAAGACGTTGAGCCCAAAATTGGGGGCATCGAATCAATCCCCTTTACTGAGGAGGATGGGGCTACCCAAGTCCCACCTTCTTCGGATTTAATGAATAGACTTTTAGAGGAGATTGATCTCGATGATCCCAATGTCATCATCAATTATGGTGAGTCCACTATCTCTTTTGGATGCTTTGACTTAATGATGAAGAGATTTCAATGACGGTTGACGAACTCGAGGAATTCATAAAATTTGAAAGCGGTAGTGGGGTTGCCTACAATGAGGGTGTGCTGAATGCTTATGAACCTATGGTTTCTTTTTTCCAAGGGCATAATGATTATGAGTCTTTAGAGGATATGCATGCTAAAGAGATGGCCGAAGTCGATATTTTTTAGTCGTTCCACCAACAACACATGCCAAATTCTATTGTGGTATACCTCCCTTTGATTGAAAACTCTTTTCCTTTGGATGATGAGGTGGCACAATCTGAAATTTTAAAAGATCAACCAATGTTAGATGATGTGCTTACCACTAAATCTGAAAGTTTTTCGTTGGAAAGACCTCCTCTCTATAGATGAGGAATTTCTTTCTATTGAAACAGAATTTCTTCAATCATTAAGGGAGGACGAGGACCCTTCATCCGACTATCTCGATTTCCTAGCGGAATGCTTGTCCCACTCTCATGACCTTGATGATGAAATGATTAAGGACTTGAATATTTTGTTAGACACGGTGTCGGTGCCTGAAGAACACATTTTCACTGATTTACACTCTTCACCATTGTTTGTGGAAGCACCGTACAATTCTGAATTTGTGGAGGATACATCTTTGACCAATGAAAGCTTGATGAATGTCTCTCCACCATCATGGGTCCTTCAGCCCATTGAAAATTCTGATTGGGAGGACCCGTTTTCAATCGATCATAACCCATATCAAAATTTGAGGAGATTTCTTTTTACTGCTCTTATCTCCTCCTTTTATGCATGTGGTGCATAATACGATTGGACTTTAATGATAAGAAGCACACATGTTTACTGTCGAGCATGACTTTGGATGGTCCTCATGAGAAATCTATTAAAATTGATGAAGATCCTGCTCAAATTTGTTCATGTAGTTGATCGGACTAATCAAAGGTAGGTAGGTAGGTTAGGATTTATTTATCTGCAATTAGGATTGAATAAGTCTCATTGAGACAATGAAAGATGCTAGAATTGATCAACTTGTTACCTCAGGTATCCTCGTTCTCACTCTCCTTTGTTTTATTTCCTTGCTCTCATGTCATGCTTATTGCATATCTTGTTACATTGAGGACAATGTAAGATTTTGGTTGGGGGGTGAGATGAGATTCCTCATCTAGCAGTTTGCAACCTTTCAAGCATCATATGTGCAAATGTTTTCGATTTTTCTAGAAATTCAAAACTCTTTTGGAAAACTTTGTTTCTATATATTTGTGATGATACGAGTATAAGAAGAGGAGATACGAACTGAGTGATGTTGCAAGCTTTGAACTTCTCTTAATATAATGGTTTTATATGTGAATTCCCCTATTTATGTGATTGATAGAAAATTTGAACACTCTTACACCTAGTTCACATTACACGATTTTCATGGGTTGAAAGGATTATGTGATTTGTGGATTGGCTAGGCTTAGATTTGAGGTGTTGAGAAACCAAGCCGGGGTACTTTGTCCATCCTTGTCCATGGGAGAATAAAGAAAGATACGAATTTTTAAAAATCCTGTCTAATGAAAAAGAAAAAGGAAAAGGAAGGATGGAAATTGGGAATGATGGAAAACATGGTGGAAAATTCTGAAAAGTTACCAACCGGGGGATGGTCTACCCGTAACCAAATCCAGAAATGGGACGTAGTGTGAAAGCCGTCGGAAGGACAGTATGGCAAATTCCTGTCATAGGCTTGTTGTTGCTCTGTACACCTTGAAATCCGTAGTTTAGTTGATCTATAGAGAAGATAATCCTAGAAACTCATGAGATGAACTTTCACTATGCACACTAGGTTGAATTTGTTCGAGTTCTTCTATTTATCTATCAATTAGCGGGAATTTCATATTGACACTTATTATGTTTTGAGGGTTTAAGGTTTTAACATCTATCAGGTAACTAGTGCATCAAAGATCCACTTATAGCTCTCCTTTGATGCATAATTCGCTATGGTTTCTCAATTACTCAACTAGAATTGAAATTAAGTCCTATCTAGTCGGATGATAGAGCGGTTGTATTATCAAAGCAATCCAACACATGTGTTGTTCATCAACATGATTCCCTCAATTCAAGTTAGGACTTGAGCACACTCAATTGCATAGGTCAATCCTAATTCCAATAGATTAAGATCATAACCATAATAATCATCAAGCCTTGTCACAAGACTTGACTATATTATGATTTGAACTTCATTCAAATCATATGAACAATCAACACAATATTCAGATTCTAGAATAAAAAGGTAGAACTTTGGTTTGAAGCTCCCACATGAGGATCAAAGGTCTAAAGCGTATTGAATCCAATTCCTCAAAGCATACAGGTCTAGAGTCATGCAAATAATTAAGAACGAAAGCAATTCTTCTAAAAATCCATGATCCATCATAAGATTGAGAAAAACTACTTAAAACTTTATTCAAACTTCTAAAAACCATTATTCTTCAATAAATCCAAACTTGAAACCAATAAAATGAATTAAAACATCTAAGTAAGCTATAAGCTTCACCTCTTAGCTCTAGCTAAGAGGTTAGCTAATGAAAAGCATAAAAAAAACTAGAACTAGAACTAAAAGAAGAAGAAAACTAGTTGTAGGAGGCTAGGAAGCCTCCTAGGTCTTGAATCATTTTCTCCCCACGTTGCTAGATGCCCTAGGAATAGAGTGGAGGTGGCCTTTTATAAGTTGGAGTGGAAGATTCCAGATTGCGCAAGAAATCACGCAATTGCGTAGAGAAAATTGGAGCTTCACGGACAAGCTCTGTTACGCTGACGACCGGTCTAAGCTCATGAACGATCGATCGCACGATCGGTCTCAAAACCTCAAAAATAGTCCAACAAGCTATGTTTCTCTGGACTCATCTCGACCTGTCTGGCGACCGGTTTGGTGATCGGTCTAGCTGTGTAGACCTTTCTGGCGACCGGTTTGGCGATTGGTCTAGCTGTGTAGACCTGTCTGGCAACCGGTCTTGGGACAGGTCTTGGGACAGGTCTTAGGACAGGTCTTGGGACAGCTTTTCCATATTTTCTTCTCTTTCTTTCTTCTTCTTTCCTTCACCTTTTGTCACTTGTTATACTGACCTTCAATGCATACAAAGTGACTCTTTTAACCATGAATTGGTGAAGTCTCCTTCTCATTCCTACAATCACAAATCCATGCATTAGATTAGTTTTTAAATCAAGAAAACATGCATAATGAGTGATGAATTGGGGTTAGAATATGCACAATCAAGAGCTCAACACTCAACAGAAGAGGGTCTACAGCAAACCTTGCTGGACCATTCACGACCGGTCGTACGACCGGTCATCCAATGCTCAGACCGGTCGTCCGACCGGTCCTTGAATTAAAATTCTGGTTTATGAAATTATGAAAACTTACTGGACTGTTTTTGCACTTTTGAGACTGGTCGTGCGACCGGTCATCCAGGAGCTCAGACAGGTCGTGCGACCGGTCGTCTGTGTAACAGAACGTGTCCTACAAGCTCTAACTTTCTCTGTGCAGTCCGGGATTTCTTGTGCAATCTGGAACCCTCTGCACTATTCTATAAAAGGGGACCTAAGGCTTCTTCCTAAGGCATCCTAGAAGAGATCTAGCATGGTGGGAGACAGCGGAAGTCAGATCTGGAGTTCTACAACTCCTAGTTTGTTCTTCTTGTTTTATGTTTTTAGTTGTTTTCATGTTTCCTTAGATCATGAACGGCTAAACCTCTTAGCTAGGGCTAAGAGGTGAAGCTTGTTGTGAATCTAAGATGTTTCAATTCGTTTGATTTGGTTTCAAGTTGGATTATTAGTGAAGAATAATGGTTTGAAGTTTGAATAAAGTTCTAAGTAGTTTTTATTAATCTTATGATGGCTCATGGATGTCTAGAAGAATTGCTTGAGTTCTTATTTGGTTTGAGTTATTCTAAACCTTTATGCTTCGAGGAATTGGATTCAATACGCTCTAGACCTATCATCCTCATGTGGGAACTTCATACTAAAAGTTCTATTTTTCTGGAATTTCTAGATTATGTGAGATTGTGTATGTGATTTGAATCAAGTTTAAATCATGATCTAGTTATACCTTGTGACAGGATTTAATGATGATTATGACTGTGATCTTAACCTATTGGAATCAGGATTGACCTATGGAATTGAGTGTGCTCAAGTCCTAGCTTGAATTGAGAGAATCATGTACATGAATCACACATATGGCAGATTGTTTGTTTTAACTGCTCTATCATCTGGCTAGATAGAACTTAATTTCAATTCTAGTTGAGAAAGTGAGAAACCACAGCGAATTAAGCATCAAGGATTGCTACAAGTGGATCCTTGAACCCCTAGTGCCTTTTTATTATTGATTACATTCAATTTAATTCAAAGCATTTATCTACATCAAATTCCCAAATTCTGTTTAGTTAACTCTTAAGTAAAAACCATTGGAAGTGTTTTGTGAATTCCTACACAAGTCCCTGTGGATCGACCTCGATCTTACCGAGATTATTACTACATCGCAACCCTACACTTGGGGAAGCAAAGACTCTCCCATCCGATCTTCATCCGTTCATATTTTAGATCGAGGAGCCATGTTAATCGCTTCGCTTGACTGAGCGCTTCGACTGGCTGTTTTTCGTGTCTTCCTCTATTCCTACCTTGCTAACCTACTAGGATTTTCCTCTATATTTTGGACAGGTAAATATCGAGGACCCACTTCAACGGCACTCTTTGCGCCAGCAAGTTGGGCGTACCAAAAAGCCCACTCTTGTTCTGTTCCCTGCTTCGGAGGTTCAGGCATGGTTTTGTTAACAAAGATGCGCACCAGCACTTCATGAGGAAGCTGCTCGATGCGCTCCAAGAAATCTTTTATCTCGGGTTCGACCGCAGGAAAGAAGCGAGAATCGCATTTTGGAGGAGGAGGATTGGAAGGACCTTCAGCTGTTCTTTTCTGACCGCACTTTATCGACGTCGAACCAGAAGAATGCGATCTAGAGGTTTCACCAGAAGATCCCATTGTCGCTACTGTAATTCACTGCAATGCGTAAACAAAGCAGCATTAGAAAACAATCCGATTTACGTGAGCAAATAGCTTAACAAGATCATCCCGCACATATAAAATCGCAAACACGAGCATAACACATAGATAACAAGCAACAAAGCACGAAAGCAACAAGTTCAGATGCATAGCATATCATCCATCATACATATTTTACAACAAAGCAACCACAACCATACATATATGCATACATGTGGTTGATGTGTGCACAAAATCATAATTAAACCCACAACGCACTCATGCATTTAGGCTACAAGTAACCTTGACAAGTCTAGGTATTTATAAACAGGCACCGGACAAAGTCAAGAAGCAATTTTAGCAGCAGGCATATGCAATTATTCACACATAATAACTCTACGTGCATTCAGAACGCTATAAGTGCGCTCTGACAGATATGCCCTAAACCGGCCTAAAATAGACAGTTGTAAGTTGTAACAGACCAAAGAAGGCAGCCTATTGCAGGCCCAAGGCACTAAGTTCCAATCGTGCTTGAAATTTAAGCAATCTAGTCACAAACGGCACTGAATTTGACTGAGAAACGGAGCCAAAAATGCAATTTCTTCACCAAGTGCAAAACGGGGCCAAAATTTTGAAAATTTGGCTAAGTATTAGGCTGACATGCGCCCAAGGTAGAGCCCCAAGTGCATGTGGCCCCTCACATGCGCCCAAGGTAGAGCCCCAAGTGCATGTGGCCCCTCACATGCGCCCAAGGTAGAGCCCCAAGTGCATGTGGCCCCTCACATGTGCCCAATCCACAAACGTCAGGAATACAAAATGCATCATGTAAGGACCCAGGCGCATGTGCTTGCTAACATGCGCCTAGCCCAAAAGAGGAAGAAGAACAAGTTCGAAGTGCCAAACACCAGGCGCATGTGCATCCCTCACATGCGCCCACCTCCAAAAACCTGGACAAATGCAAGTCCTGGGCAATGCTTTGGGCGTATGCCCAGAGCAGCATGCGTCTGGGACATGAGCCCACCCCTATATAGCATTTCACATGCGCCCAGGGGAAATCCTTCTTCGAAAAAAAGTGATTGGTAGGGCACATGCGCCCACAAGGGGGCCACATGCGCCCAAGGCTCCAAGAGAAGCTCTCTTACCTTAGAGAAATCGGATTTTTCTAACTCAAAAAATGTTGGAATGACTCAATGAGTCGGTTATTTATACTTGAGTCGGGGAAACCGGTGCACTGCATTGGCATGACATAAGCATCCAGTGCAGCACATCGGGGGGCACTTGTTGGGGCTCAAATTCGCACCCATGATAAAACAACATCCTGTGGTCCATCTATGACGATTTAAATCAATTTCGAGATTGAAAAGACTCGAAAAATGCTAATGCAACCCTAACCACTCAGTAGCGACTGAAACCTGTAAACAACATTTCGAAGCAGAACCGGGCATGCGGGTCACCGCCAAATGATCCAGAACATCCTAAAATCCTCAAACCTACAAGTTTCAAAGTCACGCGGTGCTTATCTTTACCCATGCACCTCGAGCATTTTGCCCCTGCTTGGAGCTAACAAAAAAGGGTCCGAAAGTCTACAGGTGCCATTTCAGAGTGAATCCGAATATTCGTACTACCGCCAAATGATCCGGAGCACCCCAAAACACTTAAATAACAATTTTGAAGTCCCTAAGGCACGTATTTCCATGTACGCACTTCTCGGAACAACATTCCTATACGACAAGCCGACCCGGAGGCTCCAAATTAGAAAGGAAGTATCAAATTTTACAATATCTAGACCTCCACACCCCATCCCGTTCATTCAGGAGATCCATCCCAGACTAGAAGTGGCTTGGTGACAGTGACCGCAATCTCAGAAAGGTAGTTGTCCTCTGGAGGTCTCCCGTTGAGCTTGAAATCCTGAAAAATTCTAAGTTTGGAAATTTTCTCTCTCACAAAGTGGGGAAGTGTGATTTTTCTAAGAGGGACATGCGCCCTGCCTTCCACCACATGCGCCTGTAATGTGTATTCAAAAGAAAGTAATTCGAACACTTTCCCAGAAACCACCCGAAAAATCCACCAGAAATGACATGCGCCTGGCCTGAAAACACATGCGCCCGGCTTAAAATGACATGAGCCCGGACCCTTGCACTCAACACTTTCGCCTAGCACATGTGCTGAGAAACGCTCCAAAAACACATGCGTCGGGAAATACCTATCGGGTCGGACCCGAACCCGATTACCCTGCTATAAATTGCAGGTCCGCCTGATGACATGCATCGACATCACTCCCTTCTGACCTTAGAGCGATGCAACCCACTCCGTTATCCCGTGCTGGATGCCCTCGCCCGACTGGTTTCTCTCGCTGGAAGCCCTCGCCGGAACCCAAAATTGCACTATCGTCGAATAGGTTTCCCTCACCGGAAAGGGATTTCTCCCGTCGGAACCAAGTGCTGAGAAGAAAATCCTGAAATTCTCTAAGTATTAGGACTTTTCCCACTTTACAGAGGGACATGCACCCACTTCTACTCTCCAGGAGATGCAAAATGCATCTAGTCTTGATGGGACATACGCCCACTCCTTGGGATGCTAGAAAACCCAAAAATTCACTAAGTTCTAGGGTGACATGCGCTCACTGCTAGTTCCTAGGCGGATGTGCAACATGACATGCGCCCGGAACATCTTCACTTCTTCCATCTTTTATGTGGAATGGGCACATGCGCTCGAAAAGTGGTCCCATGCGCCCACCATCACTCACATGCGCCCACTAGCCCTATCAAAACACCACATGCACCCACATGCACCCCTCCATGCGCCTGGAAGCTGGTTGGAGGGGTGGACCTTCAACAGTGTGTCTTGCCTTTGATTTAGATCGGTTTTCGTTCAAACCAGATCTCCTAGATGCATGTCAACGAGATCTATCCATCCCCCAGATCGGATTCTCCAACAATCGATGATAATTTCCCAAATCAGTGTTTTTACCCAAAAAGGCCAACACTTAGCCAATTTTCTAACTCCGAAAATCCTTCCGGAAGAGCCGAAAACGACCGAAATTGGGGAGAATCGGGCGGAATTAGACCGAGCCTTAGAGGGAAACTTCTCTTCTTTATGACATGATACACCATAATCATACACCGCGACAAGGTTATCCAATCTCAGGACCCTCAAATACTCCAATTAAGTGGTCAGTAGGCCCACTACTTAGTCATTTTCAGCCTTGGGAAGTGCCCTGTCGGCTCGAAAATCGACCTATGCTAAGCGAATCGAAATGCGATCGCACTGCGACTCTCGTGGACATGATCCACCCCTATTTAAAGATGGTCATCGACGGAATTCACCAAATGCCCCGATCAAATCGCAAACAGGTCCACTATTTATTCATTTTTAACCCCGAAAAGTGCTCTGATGGCCCGAAAACCAACTAATGCCAAATGAAATCAATCGCGATCTCAAAGACGTTGAGGCAAAGCTAAATGAAATAGCAGAGCTGAACATTTATGGGGCACCGATCCCCATTTTTCATTAGAAATTGGCATGTATGGGTATCCATCAGACCCGATACTTAGACATTTGCAGGCATCGGAAATAGCTGATCCAGCCTATTGAATTTGGATCCTCAAAGGATATTGGCTCGATATTGCCTATTCGATCTCAAATAGATCACCAAAGAGTACTCAGAAGAAGAAAGAATGTTCTTAAAGATGGGTCGCCCGACTCCAGAAGAAACACATTTACTTTACTGTACAAAGCTCCATTCATCTCGGATAAAGGTCTGAGGCTAAACCTAAGGGATTATGGTCACCACAAGAAATCACAAACAAAAGAGTTCCAACAAAGCTTCAAACGTCCTCCTATGGATTGCCACTATAAAAAAAAGAGTCGATGCCCTACCCATCGATAACGAGTCCGTCGGTTGAGCTGATGAGGCAGTTGCGGAGTGCTTTCCTAAGGTCACCCGTCATAAAAATACGGGCACGGGTCTTGGGTTATGTCGACCAACATTTCGATGCTCGTGTATTCTAGAGGCCAATGGCCCAGAGTTGCACCACTCAATTAAAAACCTCTCTCAGGAAGTTACGGATTGCCTTCCTAAGGTCACCCGTCATAAAAATACGGGCGTGGGCCTTGGGTCATGCCGACCAACATTCGATGCTTGTGTATTCCACCAGTCACCTGTTCATAGTAACAGGAGCGGGCCCAGAGTTGCACCACTCAAATCCTGTAAGTCCTTAAACCCGGACAATTCGAAAGAAAATGGGACATAAACATCCGACTTGTCTAAGAAACGTGGCTAGTCCATAACAAGAAAACAAATAAGTCTATACGACCATAAACTCATAACCATAATCCCTAATGGATTAGTCTTTTGCCTTCTAACCAAGGGTGATCAACCATTAATGTAATTAAAGGCTCGTGACCAGTATCACAGCCTGGAATGTAAAAGATCTCAGAATCTCAGGAATAAAATTCGCCTTGCGATATCTCTCTTATGTACATCTTTCTGATTGCTTATGATTGTTTATGAATGTCTCTATACTCAGAATTCCCCCAGAATAATGAAACACAGGAAAAACTGCTAACAAGCATTTTTCTAGTTTTAACAACTGTATCAAATCCCTTGCAACGGCGCCAAAAACTTGTTCACTCCCCAAGTGTAGGGTTGTGATGTAGTAATAATTCAGAAAGACCGAGTATCGTCCCACAGAGATTTATATGTAGATATTCTCAGAATTTATCTAAAACAACCTATTATTGAAATCACATTAAGAGCTAAATTTGAAAAATAATAATTCAAAATTAAACAGTGATTATAAGAGGTAATAATAATCTAAAAAGACAATAGAGAGTTAAGGATCCACTTTTGATGGTTTTTTGTTGAGCTCTTAATTGTGCATATTCTAACCCCAATTCACCACTCATTATGCACGGTTTACATGTTTAACTGACTATTCTAATGCATGATTTGTAATTGTAGGAACAAGAGGGAGATTTCACAAATTGAAGGCTAAATGTAGCTCCTTAAGAGCATTGAAGACCATAGGATGAAGAGAAAAGAAGGACCAAAGAAAGCAAAGGCAAGGAGAGAAGAGAAAAGAAGAAAGAAAGAAAGAAATAAAGAAGAAAGAGAGCCAGACCGGTCGGCTGACCGGTCGGCCAAGCCAGCCCGACCGGTCAAGACCGGTCGGCCACTCAAGAGAATGACAAAACAGGAGGATTGCCCTAGCCCGACCGGTCATGACCGGTCGGGCATAGTTGCTGGACCAATCAGGAACGCAGCCGACCGGTCATGACCGGTCGGCCATTGCTGCTGGAAAAGAGCCAAGCCAGTCCGATCGATCATGACCGGTCGGCCAGCTTAAACAGCTTGTTTCTATTTTGGATCTCCGGGATTTTCTGCGTAAGTGCGTAGTTTTACGCGAAATTTGGAGTTCTCTTGTGTAT
This sequence comes from Liriodendron chinense, assembly GCA_003013855.2. NCBI lineage: Eukaryota > Viridiplantae > Streptophyta > Magnoliopsida > Magnoliales > Magnoliaceae > Liriodendron > Liriodendron chinense. Next base: position 1,448,601 of record ML058503.1, read on the forward strand.
TGGACTCCTCCAAGCTATAAAAGGATGTTTTCCCTTCATACCAAAGGAGGCTACGACGTGGGGATTGCTAAGGAGACGGATTCTACTTCGAATTTCTAGTTTTCTTCCTGTTTTAGTAGTTTTTCATGTTTTTAGAGGCTTCTAGTTCAAGGATGTTAGAGATGAACTAAAACCTCTTAGCTAGGGCTAAGAGGTGAAGCTTTTGATTCGTTTTTGATGGATTAATGCAACCTAGGTTTCCTTTTATGTTTTAATTGATGAATTTTAGTTCAATTTGAGTTTGATTCAAGTACTAAGTTGGTTTTACTTTGATCTCTTGATGACTCCGGGCTCATGTGATTCTTAGTGATTCTAAGCTTAGTATCTTAGCTTTTGAGCATTGTTTATGCTTGTGTAATGCATTGATCTACCATCGACTCCGGGCATGGTAGACGCTTTGATTGCCTTGTATGCAATGACCTGATTTTCATGTGGGAACTCATTCATCTAAAGTTCTTATCTTTTGTATATAATCTGGAATAATTGTTTATTGATTGATTTTGATTTAATTAGAGTTCTAATCATGAGTTGTAATCAGGTCTAGTGATAGGACTTGGTGAAAGCTATGGTTATGAATCTCAACTAGATTGGAAAGAGGCTTGGCCTATACAATTGAGTGTGCCCAAGACCTGAGCATGGTTGTGGGAATCAAATCAATGAATAAGCACTTGTTTCAGATGATTGTTGGTTTAACCGCTCTATATTCCGATCGGATAGAGATAGGAATTCGATTCCGATTGAGTTATGAGAGACCTAGTTGTGTTGATACATTGAAACCTATCAAAAGTGGATCCTTGGCGCTCTAGTGCCTTTTTAGATTGAAATTACCTTAACAATTCACTGTTTAAACTCAATTCATTGTTTTTCAGTTTTAACTCTTAATAGGATCTTAATTACTAGCTGTTTTAGACAAATTCTGAAGATACCCATACATAAATCTCTGTGGGAACGATACTCGGTCTTTCCGAATTATTACTACTTTGCAACCTTACACTTGGGGAGTGAACAAGTTTTTGGCGCCGTTGCCGGGGATTTCTATGCGGTATTTTTAGAATTTTCTGAAATAATTTTTAGTTAGGATTGTGTTAAGATAGGTTTAGGATTTGTTTTGCTTTCTAGAGTAGGTTTTCTTCTAAATACTAACTTCCTTTGTTTTGATTTTTGTAGGATTCTAACATAGGACTAATTCAGGGATTTTTAGGAAGTTGAAGAAGAAGAAGGCGTCTTAAGTTACAAATCAGGTGTTATCTTTCTAACCTTACTCTTCTTCTTCTCCTACTCATTCCTATCATATTCATCTCTTGTAGAGTGGGTGGAGACTCCTTTTGGATCTCTGAAAGGTAGGCCTTGTGCCACCTGGATTTCTATTGGTCGGCTCTGCCGCCTTGGATCACCTTGTGCTCAGAGATTTCTCTTCTCAACCTATTCCTCTTTCTTATTTTTCTGCACTTTTCTCAAAAGACTCAAAGAGTGGGTGGGGAGTTCTTTGAACCCCTATTGACCAGGAGAAATCGGTCTCTATCCTTGCTTCTGGCTTAGCCATTGCAAGACACCTTGTGCTTAAGTCCTAGAGAGGAGTAAAGGAAGGAAGGAAGAATTCCTTTTCCTTTTTGTTCATTCTTTTTGGTTTTGCATACCACATTGGGCTCGGACTTATAATAACCGACTTGTAAGGGATGGAGTAATTGTTGAAGGGATTGATAGAGAGCCTCATGCTAGGAAACGTCAAAATTTTCCTGAAATTACTAGAGAGATGGCTGAAAATCAACCAAATCAAGGGGTTAATCAAAATCCAGCCCCAAACCTTACTGAATTGGATGAGAATGGAGTGGGGGATGTACCTCAACCTAGAACTTTACGTGACTATTTACAACCAGCTAGGACGAGTACTCCCTCTTGCATAATTTTCCCTCATAATGTGGGAAATATTGATTTTAAACCGGGGTTGATCCAACTTCTTCCTAGATTCCATGGACTTGACTCTGAAAGCGCTTATTTACATATTAAGAAATTTGAAGAGGTTATAGCCACAATAAACTATGACAATGTGACCAAGGATACAATAAAACTTAAATTATTCCCTTTCTCCTTGAAAGAGAAGGCCAAATCATGGCTACATTCCTTAAGGCCGAGGTCTATTGGGACATGGGCTGAGATGACTAGGGAGTTTCTTAAAAAATTCTTCCCTACTCATCGAACCAATGCACTAAGAAGGGTCATAATGAACTTCGCCCAAAAAGAAGAAGAAACCTTTTTTCAATGTTGGGAAAGGTATAATGAGCTATTAAACGCATGCCCACATCATGGCTATGAAAGGTGGAGGTTGATTAGTTTCTTCTATGATGGATTGAACTTAACCATGCACCAATTTGTGGAGATGATGTGCAATGGGGAGTTCATGAACAAGGAAACGGAGGAAGCTTGGGATTATTTTGACATGTTGGCTGAAAATACACAATCATGGGATACATCTAAGCCAACAAGTTCAAAACAACCCCAAACCAAGGAAAAGGGAAAAATTTATGTTTTAGATGGGCAAGATGATCTAGGTTCTAGAGTGGCTAAACTCACACGAAAGGTCGAAGAGATGGAACTAAAGAAGGTGGATACAACCCAACAAAAGGGGGCCGTTGAAACTATTTGTGGTATTTGTGCTTCCAATGTGCATCAAACGCCGGATTGTCCAACAATTTATGCGTTTCGAGAACTTTTATTTGAACAATCGAATGCCTTGAATAGTTATCAACGACCTTTCAGTACTCCAAATTAAAACACGAACAATTCTAGTTGGAGAAACAACCCAAACTTCAATTGGGCGAATGGAAACACGGCTAATCAAAATAATCCTCAAAGGGGGCCTCCAATGCAAATGGCCCCACCTCAAATGCCTATAGAGGATACTTTGAAAGCATTCATGGAAGGACAAGCTCAAATTAATCAATCCAACCATACGATAATGCTTGAGCTTAAAAGTTCGGTGGAGGAAATCAAGGCTCGTTTAAACGCAAGGGAAGGGATGCTTCCAACCCAACCCGTACCAAATCTAAAACAACAATGTAAAATAAGCGTGCCTAGTTCTTCTAACCAACATATGGAACATGCGAAGGCCATCACCACTATTAGAAGTGGTAAAATCATTGAAAAATCTAATCCGGTGAAGGTTTCAACGCCTAATGATCCGGTATCTTCCAAAGAATATGATGTACCTAGCACCCCCATGAATGAAACAGAGCCATTGAAAGCATATAGGCCCGTTGCTCCATTCCCCCAACGCTTGATTCCAGCCAAACCTCAAGATAAATATCAGGAATTTTTGGAGGTTTTTAAGCAAGTCAAAATCAACATCCCATTGTTGGATGCCATTAAACAAATACCGTCATATGCACAATTTTTAAAAGACCTTTGCACGGTTAAAAGAAAAATACATGTGCAAAAGAAGGCATTTTTGACAGAGAATGTGAGTGCAATTATCAACCACGGGATGCCCAAGAAATACAAAGATCCCGGTTGTCCAACAATATCATGTGTGATTGGCGACTACCGGGTGAAACACGCTCTACTTGATCTAGGGGCAAGTGTAAATTTAATTCCCTTTTCGGTCTATGAACAATTGGGTTTAGGTGAATTAAAACCCACCAAAACCACATTACAACTTGCTGACCGATCGATTCGTATTCCGAGAGGGGTGATTGAGGACGTTCTTGTCCAAGTTGACAAAGTTTACTACCCGGTAGACTTTATTGTCTTGGACACACGACCCATGGTTAATATTGGCCCTCAAATTCCTGTCATACTTGGCCGCCCATTCCTAGCTACATCAAACGCTATCATAAATTGTAGGAGTGGGGTCATCCAAATGTCTTTTGGCAATATGACGATTGAGTTGAATGCTTTCAATATTGACAACCAACAAGAGGATGAGGATGAGGAGGTCCACGAAATAAACATGATCAATTCTATCGTGGAAGATGAGTCCCTCTCACCTTTTTACTCCGGTCCCTTAGACGAAGAGGTGACTCACTCCCTTGATGAGAACGATAATATGATAAGGGATATGGTCACACTTTTTGAGTCGGTATCAGCATATGACGTTAGCCAAAAGAAGGATGTGGAAACAATACCTAGTTTTGCTGAGAAATCAATTCATATTTCCACACCTTTGTGGATCATGCATACCGAACTCCACCAACCCTGGGATGATCCTTACTTGCAATATCATTGCCCAGGAAAATCTGATTGGAGACATATTTTTCTTGATAAATCTGATGATGTCTCCTCTTATACATGTGGTGAAAACATTAAGAAACCCGCTGAAATTCCTTTTTGGGATTTTAAGTGGCTTATCTCGATCACCCACACACATGTACATTGTAAGGCAGGATATTGGATGACCTTACTGCGAAACCTTTTGATCCATCTAATGATTCTGCTTGACTTTATGCTTTTGGATGAGTTGTTGGGATTAACTTCCTAGTATGACGGAGGATGATTTACGAGAATGCTTTCCCATTAGGATTTGCTTTGATATTTGATTTAGTTGTGAAGTAATCCATCTCCAAAAGCTAATCTTGCCATGGACTGTATGCTTCAGGTGATATCTCTCTTTCTCACTCTCCTTTATTTTATGCCATTGCTCTCATGTCATACATATTGCATATCTTATTACATTGAGGACAATGCAGAGTTTTGGTTGGGGGGTGAAAGATTCCTTAATTGATGAATCTGCTAGCTTTTGTGACATGTCGAGCAAAGATGTAGAAATTTTTCGATTTTTTTTGAAATTTGAAACTCTTTTGGAAGGCTTTGATTCTATGCATTCGAGATAGCATAAGTATAAGAAGATGAGATATGAAGTGAGGGATGTTGCAAGCTTTGGATTTTTCTTAATATAATGGTTTTATATGTGAATTCACCTATTTTTATGATTGATAGAAAATTTGAACACCTTTTGCACCTAGTTCACATTACACGATTTTCATGATTTGAAAGGAGTATGTGATTCGTGGATTAATTAGACTTTGATTTGAGGTATTGAGAAACCAAGCCGGGGTATTTTGTCCATCCTTGTCCATGGAAAACAACAGAAGATATGGATTTCTAAAAATCCTATCTAATTTAAAAGAAAAAGGAATGAAAGGATGAAATTGGGAATGACGGAAAAATGGTGGAAATTCCGATTAGGGCTACCTACTACCAACCGGGGGATGGTCTACCCGTAACCAAAGCCGAAAATGGGACGTAGTATGAAAGTCGTCGGAAGGACGGTAAGGCAAATTCCTGTCATAGGCTTGTTGTTGCTCTATATACCTTGAGATCGGTAGTTTAGTTGATTTATGAAGAAGATAATCCCGGAAACTCATGAGATGAACTTTCACCATGCACACTAGGTTGAATTTGTTCAAGTTCTTCTATCTATCAATCAATCAGTGGGAATTTCATATAAACACTTATTATGTTCTGAGAGTTTAAGGTTTCAACCTTTATCACTGAATTTCTCTGATTTTTACGCTTATGTGTCTTGGAATGTATAGAAGAGTAGTTTCTAGAGGAGAGTTGGGTTTTGGAAAATGAAACTTGTTTCACGCATGTTTTGCTCGGGACTAGCAAAATGCTAGTTGGGGGGTGTGTTGAGCTCTTAATTGTGCATATTCTAACCCCAATTCACCACTCATTATGCACGGTTTATATGTTTAACTGACTATTCTAATGCATGATTTGTAATTGTAGGAACAAGAGGGAGATTTCACAAATTGAAGGCTAAATGTAGCTCCTTAAGAGCATTGAAGACCATAGGATGAAGAGAAAAGAAGGACCAAAGAAAGCCAAGGCAAGGAGAGAAGAGAAAAGAAGAAAGAAAGAAAGAAATAAAGAAGAAAGAGAGCCAGACCGGTCGGCTGACCGGTCGGCCAAGCCAGCCCGACCGGTCAAGACCGGTCGGCCACTCAAGAGAATGACAAAACAGGAGGATTGCCCAGCCCGACCGGTCATGACCGGTCGGGCATAGTTGCTGGACCAATCAGGAACGCAGCCGACCGGTCATGACCGGTCGGCCATTGCTGCTGGAAAAGAGCCAAGCCAGTCCGACCGGTCATGACCGGTCGGCCAGCGTAAACAGCTTGTTTCTATTTTGGATCTCCGGGATTTTCTGCGCAAGTGCGTAGTTTTACGAAAAATTTGGAGTTCTCTTGCATATTGGACTCCTCCAAGCTATAAAAGGATGTTTTCCCTTCATACCAAAGGAGGCTACGACGTGGGGATTGCTAAGGAGACGGATTCTACTTTGGATTTCTAGTTTTCTTCCTGTTTTAGTAGTTTTCCATGTTTTTAGAGGCTTCTAGTTCAAGGATGTTAGAGATGAACTAAAACCTCTTAGCTAGGGCTAAGAGGTGAAGCTTTTGATTCATTTTTGATGGATTAATGCAACCTAGGTTTCCTTTTATGTTTTAATTGATGAATTTTAGTTCAATTTGAGTTTGATTCAAGTACTAAGTTGGTTTTACTTTGATCTCTTGATGACTCCGGGCTCATGTGATTCTTAGTGATTCTAAGCTTAGTATCTTAGCTTTTGAGCATTGTTTATGCTTGTGTAATGCATTGATCTACCATCGACTCCGGGCATGGTAGACGCTTTGATTGCCTTGTATGCAATGACCTAATTTTCATGTGGGAACTCATTCATCTAAAGTTCTTATCTTTTGTATATAATCTGGAATAATTGTTTATTGATTGATTTTGATTTAATTAGAGTTCTAATCATGAGTTGTAATCAGGTCTAGTGACAAGACTTGGTGAAAGCTATGGTTATGAATCTCAACTAGATTGGAAAGAGGCTTGGCCTATACAATTGAGTGTGCCCAAGACCTAAGCATGGTTGTGGGAATCAAATCAATGAATAAGCACTTGTTTCAGATGATTGTTGGTTTAACCGCTCTATATTCCGATCGGATAGAGATAGGAATTCGATTCCGATTGAGTTATGAGAGACCTAGTTGTGTTGATACATTGAAACCTATCAAAAGTGGATCCTTGGCGCTCTAGTGCCTTTTTAGATTGAAATTACCTTAACAATTCACTGTTTAAACTCAATTCATTGTTTTCCAGTTTTAACTCTTAATAGGATCTTAATTATTAGCTGTTTTAGACAAATTCTGAAGATACCCATACATAAATCTCTGTGGGAACGATACTCGGTCTTTCCGAATTATTACTACTTCGCAACCCTACACTTGGGGAGTGAACATTTTTAGTGCATCAACACAACTAGATCTCTCACAATTCAAGCGGAATCGAATTTCTATCTCTATCCGATCGGAATGTGGAGTAGTTCAATCAACACTTAACTAAAACAGTTACTTGCTCATTGATTCGATTCCCACAATAATGCTCAGGCCTTGGGCACACTCAATTGTATAGGTCAAGCCTCTTTCTAATCTAGTTGAGATTCACAACCATAGCTTTCATCAAATCCTGTCACTCAACTTGACTACGACCAATAATTAGAACTCTAATTAAATCAAAATCAACTAACAAAACAACTATCTTAGAATATCATAAAAGATTAGAACTTTAGTTTGAATGAGTTCCCAAATAAAGATCGTGCCATTGTACACAAGGCAATCAAATAGTCTATCATGCCCAGAGCCGATGATAGATCAATGAACTACACAAGCATAAACAATGCCAAAAAGGTAAGCTACTAAGTTTAGATTCACTAAGAAGCACATGAGCCCGGAGTCATCAAGAGATCAAAACAAAAACTAAACTAATACTTTATTCAAACTCTTAACAAACCAAATTCTTCAATCAAAGCATAAAAAGGAAACCTAGGTTGCATCAATCCATAAAAAATGAATCAAGAGCTTCACCTCTTAGCCCTAGGTAAGAGGTTTTAGTTCATCTTTAACATCCTTGAACTAGAAGCCTCAAAAACATAAAAGCAACTAACAACAAGAAGAAAAGTAGAAAGAAATCCTTCTCCAAAGCTTCATTGATCTTCCTCATGTCCTAGGATGAAGAGGAGGTGTCCTTTTATAGCACAAATCACCCACCGACGAAGAATCTTCTAGACTTGCGCAGCAAAAATCGAATTTAGAAGTTTCCTTGCACAATCAAGACGCTGGCCGGTCGGAGCTTGCGCTGCATTGTACAGAAATCCCTGGAGGATTATTTACACTGACTACTTGTCATCCGGCCGGCTGGCCAGTCCATCCGGCCGCTCAGTCAATGGGTCGGATAGTGTAAAAATAGTCCAGAGGTTTTGTTGTTTCTAGAAGGTTTGGCTAGCCAGCCGGTCAGTCTATAACTTATGAGTTTTGACTCTTTTCCTTCTCCATCTCCATTGCATCTTTCTTCCATCTCTTGTCCCTTTTTTCATTGATCTTCAAGGCATGTAAAGTGTGTATTTTATCATCATATAATTGAAATCTCTTTTGCATTCCTACAAACACAAAACCATATATTAGATGAGGCTGTAAATCATAAGAAACATGTATAATGAGTGATGAATTGAGGTTAGAATATGCATAATTCAGAGCTCAACACTTGATTAGTTAAATCATTCGATAATCTATGTTCCTAGACTAGGTTAAATCATTAGATAATCTATGTTCCTAGACTTGGTTGCATAATTGCTTAATTATATGTTAGTCTATGTGATTGGACCCACTTAGGCTTGAAAGTCAAAGTATTCTTGCTTGCTTAGCTTAAATTATAGAATAATTTATGTAGGCAAAAAGAATTTCAAAACGTCCTAATCACCCCCCCCCCCCCCCCCCCCCCCCCCCCTTTAGGACTTACCCATTATTCGAGTAGCTCTGCCAAGCTTCTACGCATAGCGTAAAGTGTTGTGTTTGACAATCCGACGCAATTTCAGTCTAAACCACCTCATCACAAGATGAACGGTTAGATTTATATTCCAAAACTACTTAAAAATATATGCATACATATACATATGGTTGACTCTAATGGCAATCATTTAAAAAGACCATATCCCCAACGGGGTCAGATCTCCAGAAAATAGCTAAAAACCTAATGACACCCACTCGTAAGTTCAGGCTAATGTTTCAGAATAAACGACTTAGAAAAACCCTTCCGAAAACATTTTTACAATAGAAACCCAATTGAACAATGTTTTATAGGTTGAGACCTTTTACAAAAATCTAAAAAAAAAAATTAAAAACTTTCAAAACTTTTAAAACTATAACACGCACAGTATCTGAGGCACTAGGCGGTCTCACATACTTCCTGGTTGATACCGACACAACATCAATAATTGCTTTTTGTTTTCTTTGACTTTTTTATTTTCTCTAAAATCATACATAGAATATGGAGCTATTGTTCTGAACTTTCAGTGTCAGTCTGATCATCTCAGAATACTGAATGATTATGTGTAGATTAGCGCAACTGCGTTTTAGTTGCAAAAAAAAAAAAAAACTATTATAACCAAAGTGTTAGAATAAAAAACTCGAATGGCAAAAGAAAAACATCCCGAATGGGTCTAGTTCAGGATACTTGTAAGCCTAATGAATTGTAATGTGAGAGATTTGTAAAGATGCAAAATGCGCAGGCAATCACCCATTATAAGGACCTATCTTCCAAATGATCTTAGGGGATCGTGCAACATCAAAAACTACTTTTCCAAATCAAAGTGTGTTATCCTCGTAAGTCCGAAAAAATATAAGGGCTCTAACAACCTACAATCCATACTTGCAGACTCCTTTAATGCACACATGCTGATCACGGTGTTAAAGGGTTGCAATTTGATGCCCCATAAAGCCACAAAAAGTACAAGGACAAATTATAATGTTTTCCCAACCCTTGTGGGACGTCCAAGTTAAGCTTTAACCAGAATAACATCTTGACAACAACACTCCGGCAAGGAATAGACCTAATCACGTCTATATTTAATCGGGAGCCCACCTTAAACGATATCAAAAGTACCCTTTGACTTTAGTTTAGCTTTGATTAAAAGTGTTTGTACGGCTTGACACTCACTATATGGCCATACAAGTTGGAGAGGGTATAGCTTAGGACAAGTCTGGAAAGCAGCCAACAAGTCGGATCAACAAAGCGGGGGATCAATCAACCCATTTCCACTTCAAATCGTTAGGGTCTCGTGAACACTTAAACGTACATTACCTTGATAAATCCAATCCCGACCACCCTAAAGGGCCCTAAAAAGCCTAAAGGGATAGCTCAGAAAGGCCCTTGATGTAACCTAAAAACGATCAACAACGCAGATTGATGAACTCATGACTCGCTCGACTTTATCTTAGTCGCTCACTTAAAGGTATTTATATGTCACGAATCAATTAAAGACACATTTTTCGACTCTAACGATACTAAAGGACCAAAAAAAATCTAGTCAAAATGATCCCTGACATCTCTAAGAGATAACTATCGGTTCAGATTGGCTAGTACCAAAACAAGCAAGTGATAATATCAAGATGATCACCCTAATACCCTAGGGGCGCCAAATGCATAAAATGCTGATGTGGAAAAGTGCATTCCAAAAAAATGGCCCTTAAAGGACCGATTGTGGAAAGCATTTTCAAATGACTACATTTTTTTCTAAAAGCATATGCAATAGCCTGAAAAGTTTAATTAGTTGAAAAGTTGTTTACTATTTTTAGCAAATGCATTCTTTTAGAAAAGTTTACTATTAGGAAAAAGTTACCAATTTAGGGTTAGGACTATATAAGTCATATGAGAGAGCTTTCTAAATAGACTTTATTTAATAATGTGAATTATATTTATTGTTTTGAAAGATTTATCTCCTTATGAAATTAAGGACTATTTTTAAGAAGGCCATCGTCTCCTATTTTTTCATGTAGCCGCATGTTAAAAGTACTAAAAAAAAAAAAAAAAACTGCGTAAACGGAATTTATGCTGCAAAATGGTCAAGAATGCTTTCATTTATAGGTGAAATGAATGGCATAGCTTTTTTTTTTTTTCTAAAACGTGGGTAAGTGGAGAATTCCGGGCCACCTGGTGTGTGTACTGCAGTCCAACAGGTGCACCCCACGATGATGATAAGAAGAACCAGAAATCGAGCCAGTCCAATCATCAAGTGGGATACACCGTAAGAAACGAGCTACATAATATCCTAATTGATGTATCTTTGGCCCACCTGATGATTGGATCAGCCTGATTTTGGTTTGTCTAATCATCATTCTTAGGGTATACCTGCTGGACCGGCTGGATGTCATAGACAATCAGGCGGGCTCACAATTCTCCACTTCGAAACATTTTAGGAAAAAAAAAAATAGATGAGGGAATTTGTCATTTCACCTCCGGCATAACCGCTTCTCCGGCATTCCAACGACCCAAATGCATTGATTGGAAATCAAGATTGCAACGAATTCAACAACACAGATCCATACAGATATATGAGCAAAGAAAAATAATAGTGCAACTAAAGCCTTTAATATTTGAAAATGGAAAAGAATGATGAAGTAAATGACCATTTATCTAGATAAAACAACAAATGGGCTGGTTGGACCATTTATAGACTGGTTTTGAATGGGTTTGACCCATTTTGAATGGATTTGAATCATTGCGGCCTTAGCATTGGTTGAAAAGTTAGTGCTTCTGTGTTCGGTTCATGTGGAACCTGGCTGCAATGACGCTTTTATCTGACTTTTATGGCGTTGATACGACTACTAGTAAGTGCATCTCATTGGATATTTCATTCTTTGATCCCTCTTCTAGAGGAATTGCGCAATTGTTTGAACTGAAATATCTTCCAATCCATCCAACCAAAACCTGACTTCACGGGTGCCTAAGCTGGGCCAGATGAGATTGATTGATGGGGTATGGACCACATAGACCAAAGAAAGAAAATACAAGTCCAAGTTGCCATCGAGAGATGTCAAAAGACATCAACTTTGGTTAAGTCATTCTCGATGGGGGCGGTAGAAATCATAGAGCTAAAGCATCTTGATTTACCATTAAGAGGCTACAGTAATGAATCAGACCACAAAGCAGAGATAAAACGGTAGAGCAATCTGGCATTTACAATCCAACCATCCGAGAATGAAAGATAATACCCTCCCCTCACGTAATATAAAAAAAAAATTGGGTATACATAACATGCATACAATTGTTAGCGGGGCAACCCACCCACCGGTAGGGTTTGAAATTGCATTGGATCATCTAACATGATACCCTACACTATGTGCAGATGTTTAGTGGAGCTACTAGAATTATGGCTAAGTTCTAGAGGGGGGTGATTAGGACCTTTAAAAAAAAAAAAATCTCCTGTTTAAAATGATTAACAATTTATACTAGGAAAAAAAACACTTCGACTTCCAAGTGTAAGTAGGTCTAATCACAAAGACTAGCATATGATTACGGAAATAAGCTACCTAGTCTAACATGCATAGATTATCAAATGATTTAACTAATCAAGCTCCTAATCTATGTAACCTATGTAGATTATATGACAATGAATCATATAAGCTCAAGTCTACACTATTAGTGAAAATACATCTTGTGTATGAGTGTCTATCTAGTGCCTAGTATAAATTCATATCAAGCATTCATAATTAACAATTAAATATACAATGCTAAGATAACAATGTGCTCAAATACATTTAAAAAAAAACACAAGCATGTATAGTGGCTCGACTACTTGTCTACTCCACTACCGTTTCAAGTACTCACCCCTTGAGCACACTAGATTTCACTAGGGATTTTAAATCAGGTTCCTCTCAACCTAAGTGTTTTAAATCGGGTCCACCATACCGAGGTGCTTACGGGTTCCACCCAACCCAGGAGTTTGACAATGTTTCTCTAAACCTATTAAGGTGTTTAATGGTTCCACCCAACCGAGGAATTTAACAAGGTTCCTCCCAACCTTTACAATGTATGTATACTCCCACTTGAGGCTCCACACGGAGACTTCGTTTAGCCCTCTCACAAGGACCTAGGACCTACAACCGAACCTATCAAGTTTGACAATTTAAGCTCTCATACTCAATCCTCCACGAGGAAAGAGTATGTTGGACTCTACAATTGACAACCTTACTTGTTGGAATTGAGCCCCGTTGATGTGTCACTTTAGGTTGCTTGATCTCCGCCCTCCTGTGCTTCAATCAGCTCCCCTTTGCTCCCCTGATCTCGTTGCCGCTACATTGTCAATGCTCCAGTTCCAACGACCAGACGCGTTACATGAGATGCTTCGATGGAGATGCCCAAGGTGCTAGGAGGTGGTGAATCCTCTACAAATGGTAGGAAATGGGTTTCCTAGAGGAATATACCTATTTGGATTCTTATGTGATGTTTAGACCAAAGTTCAACCTATGATCAAGGTGTCTAAATTCCTAAGAATTAAGAAGGAATAAGTTCATTCTCATTTGAGCTTTGAATGCTCCAAGCTTTTAATGAATCACACGGAGAATGACTTGCAATGGGTTAGGATTAGAACTACTAATGGTCTTCAACAATGGTGGCTTCTAAATCCTCAAAATCCCTCTCTTAAACTAAAAAATGAACTCCCCCACTTTTATAAATAAATCTCTAATGGTAAAAAAACGAGCAGATTCACACATCTTCGATCGATCGAAGATATCCTTTGATTGATCGGAGGTATCTTCGATGGATCGAAGATCCCACTTCGATTGATCAGAAACTGTCTAGAGAGTTTATGAATTTGCTGGACATATGGTCAATTGATCGAATCAATCTTTGATCGATCGAAAAATCAACTTTGATTGATCGAAGTGATCTGTTCGATTGATCGAAGAACTGTCCAAAGAGTTCAGCAAATTGCTGGACATATATTCGATTGATTGAACTGGTTCTCCGATTGATCGAAGTCCTATTGAAATTGAACTTCGATTTATCGAAGTCCACTAAAAAATTGTTGTCTGTGTTATTTCATTTATAGTAGCTTGCACCTCTTTAATTAACCTAACTTATCATGTTTTTCTATATGATATAAGGCTAATGATGTTGACTAAGGGTTTTCCTATTTGGTCCAAGTCATTTAGAGGTTTAGGATTGTTTTGTTTATAAGGATTAGGGTCACCAAGGCATCTATTTTACCTGTTCTTCTTCCTTGATGATGCTTGTCCACTTGAATCTTCGGTCTTCAACTTGCCAAGGCTCAATTGACATTAAAACACAGGGATGCACGTGATTGAAAAATAAGGTGCACTAGTATGGCATAGAAAAGTGTACTAATAGGGTTAGTGTGTCTCCTAGCATTTCGAACCTGAGACCTGCTGTTGAAATGCTTAGGCGTCTTCTAGCTGGGCTAGCATATGGGTACTATATGTGGAATATACAATTGTATACATATGGGTGGCTGTATAGATGTGGTCCTTTCCATTTTTTCTCTCATGGAGATGGTTTTTAGGGTCATGAGAGAGAGAGAGAGAGAGAGAGAGAGAGAGAGAGATCATTAGTTAGTGTGAAATTAGACTAGTTAAAAAGGAAAAATGATTCTTAAAAGTGCCACAATTTTTTTCCTCGAAAAGAAAAGGTATATCAAACGAAGCCATTTATTGCCACAACCAAGGTTTCAACATTCCATTGTTATTGTGGGTGTGTTCACGTAAGAGGATTGTGGAAAAGTGAATTTTGGAGCAGATGACAAATAAGGGTGCAAGTGAGAAATGAAGCACTTGGGGACTACCTAATGACAAGAGATCGCTCCTTGTTACTGTTTGCAATGGAAGATATGGGTGCATGTGAAACGCTAGTCACTTAGGGGGCGTTTGGATAGTAAGTTACTTTGCATAAGCTGCTACTTATGCCACAAGTAGCTTATCTTTTTTTCTACTTATTCAGCTAATAAGTATATTGTTCGCTCGCCTCAAGTACAAGGCTGCGATGAAGTAATAAATCTCGGTAAGACCGAGGTCGATCCACAGGGAATTAGAAACAACTTTCAAACTATTCCAACAACTCAGTTTGCAATGGATATGAGTTTCAATTGAGTAATTAAACTAAAACGGAAACTTAACGGAAAATCAGTAATTTAAGGTACTAAGGCATTCAACGATCCACTTGTAGCAATCCCATGTCAATTCAATCAATCCAAGTATAGAACACAACTAGATTTGAAGTCCTATCTCTCATCTAGTTGGAAAATAAAACATTCAAACACATTCAATTCCATTCAAGCTGAACTTCCAAGTTCTAGTCCCATTCAACACATGTAGGATTCGAAATCATAGCCTTCGGAGTAACAGCCATGCCTATGGACTATGGCTTGCTCAAGGGTTACCATAATTCGAACCTAAACAAACACAATATGATAATCTCAGAGAATTGCAAGGAATCCATGTTCAGAGCACATGAACTCTCATAAAACATCTCAAACTACCAACTTAAGGGACTAAAATAAATAAAAATCCAAACTTGAATTGAAATTACTTGAATTAAACTGAATCAAACATGAAATTAGCTACAAGCTTCACCTCTCAGCCTTAGCTGAGAGATTCTAGCCGAGCATTGTCATACTACAACTAGAACTCATAATAAAAAGCATAAAAACTAGAAAAACCAGAAATTGGAGGGTTGCAAATGCTCCACGACAGCTTCCTCTCTCTAGAACCACGTCCCTTAGCTTCTATGATACCCTAGGAAGAGCCCCTAGGTGTCCTTTTATAGTGGGAAAGCCCCCTTGCGTCGGAAACATCCAGAAATTGCGTAAGGTTACGCACTGCGCAGAAATTTCCAGAATCCCGTTTTAGAAACTGCCTGATTTTTAACGTGGCCGACCGGTCAGACGACCGGTCGAACTGGCCTAGCCGACCGGTCACGACCGGTCGAACTTGTCTATTTTTAGTCCAGAGGGTTTCCCCAGCATCCACAACCTGTTGGCCGACCGGTCGGACCAAACTGTCATGTGTCCAGCGAGCTCAACATCAGCACCGACTGGTTGGCCGACCGGTCAAGACCGGTCGGACCAACTGGTCCTTTTTCCAGTGGTGTCCAGAGGCGTGGCCGACCGGTCGGACATGCTTTTCTTGATCTTTTTCTTCTTTTCTTCATTCTCTTTTCTCCCTCTTTCTTCTTCCTTCTTTGGTCCACCTTGGACCTTCCTTCAAAGGTTCTAAATGGACCCTTTTTGGTCTCCAATTGAGTGAAGTCTACTCTCATCCCTACAATCACAAAACATGCGTTAGATGGGCCTTTTAATCATGAAAACCATGCATACAATGTCATGTAGTGGGCAATGCAATGTATAAATTGGAGGTTCAACACACCCCCCCAACCAGCTTTTTGCTAGTCCCGAGCAAAACATGGGTGAAACAATTTCAAACCTCTAAACCCAACTGATGAGTACCTAATATTGTATAATTAACCCTGGTTGTTAAGGGCATTATCATTGTTTTTCCGGTTAATTATCTCTCATTAGGTGAATTTTCTGTCTTCAGGTGATCAGGAGAGGTTGGACAAAATCCGAGTCAATCAGGACGATTTAGTGCCCAAAATTAATCAACGTCAAGTGGGTGGTAATCCTGACGAAAATCAAGCCAGAAAGATCAAAGTCTGCGGGACCATCACCATGATCTTCACCATCCAAGGCCACCTTCAACGTCCAGCAGCAGTGGACGTCCGTCCAGTAGAACTCCAACTGTCCATCTGCAAACATTAAGCAAATCCAGCCGTCCAATACATCAGTAACTACCAACTGGAGATTAGATCCTAGCCGTCCAGCTACTCCAAAGGAGTTTCCATCCAGGCCATTAAGGTGGACGTCACCAGCTCCATCAAGCTCCACAAGCCGCTGCAAGTGGACCCCACTTCAACCCATCTTCAATCCACCCTCTCATCTTGTACATGTGTGGAGCCAACAAGCACTCAACAGCGGCAGACCTCATCTCCAACTACACGTGCCGCACATCAACGTCGTCCATCAAGCAGGTGGACCCACCGTCATTTGCAATCGTCCACCAGGGCTGGACGTCCAAGACCATTTCCAGCCGTCCATCAACATCCAAACTGGACGTCTCCAGATCTGGTGGGCTCCACCATTTCCAGCGGTGGACGTCATCAACTTCAGTAGGCCCCACCTTGCACGTGTAGCTGAACCAGCAGCCGTCCATCAAAGATAGCTCCAGCAAACCTATGTCCTTCATCTCCAACCGTCCTCTTCATCTTCACTACGTCCAGCAGTCCATTAAACTCAGTGGCCAGCTGATAAGCAACAGCGTCCATCATCAGGTGGTCCCCACCTTGTACGTGCAGCAAACTCCAGTCGTCTATCAAGTAGCAGTTCAACGTGTAGGAGGCCTAGCAGTCCAGCTCAGCACACGTGCTGATCATGGACCCCACTTCTTTACACGTGCAAACCTTTTGCACCGTCCAAGCAGCTTTCAACTATCCAGATGTGGTAGACCACACCACCAACACACCTCATTACAAGCAGCAGCTGCTTCCAGCACAACCGTTCATCAGAAGATTCAGCCGTCCACTACATTCATACCATCTAACATCACGTGAAAGGGAGTCTGATCAACACCGTCCAGCTAGAAGGTGGACCTCAGCATTCATCCAACAGCTGAAGATCCATTAACAGGATCGTCCTCAGCCATCCATTCATCAGATGTGTCACTTCCATCCAACGGCCAGAAATCTTCCAAACATGTGCAGCTCACCATTGCCCATTGCTCGTGTACATCAGCAGCACTTGTCCACCAACCGTCCAGCTGCTTCAAAATCTCATCCGTCCAGCCCATCTTACATCCAGCAATCTGGACGTCCTTCACAAGTGCATCACATCTCCAACGTCCAAGATATGGGACGTCTCCTCCAGCTGATCTAACTCCAGCACACATCAAAATGGGCCCCACTCCAACATACCAGCAGTAGCTCAACGTCCAGCAGTTGCAGTCCACTCCAGCTGTGCCAGCTCCAAAACTGTCCATCACAACCGTCCACCAGCCAGCAAGTGGTCACCGTTCACAACCAGCAACCAGCTCCACTGTTCAGCACTGTGGGTCCCACCAGCGTACGGCTGAAGGAGATTCAACTCCACTTCAAAGATCATCTTCACCTTTCTCCACCATGGCTGCAAGAGAGGAGCTCTCTCTCTCTCTCTCTCTCTCTCTCTCTCTCTCTCTCTCTCTCTCTCTCTCTCTCCCCACACATGTGTAAGGCATGGAATGCCACCTCATCATCCAAGCCTCACTCCAAGCCCAAACCTAAAAGAAAAGTTGCTTTAGGCTTGGAGTGACACCTAGGCTTGGAGTACTTTTCTTGCCACATGTCCATCCAAGCCTAACTCCAAGCCCAAGCCTAAAAGCAAAGTTTACTTTGGGTACTCCAAACCTAACTCCATTCCCAAACCTAAAGAAACTTTTGGTGTGCCATCTAGGATTGGGAGGAGGCTTGGAAGCTCCTCATAAGGCTATAAAAGGAGGCCTCTCCTCCTCATTTCAATTATCCCTCTCATCCCTCAATCCCTCAAATCCCACAATCCAAGTCTTCTTTTCTTTTCTTTGTAGAAGTAGAGTAGTGTAGAATTTTCTCTTTTGTAGAGAATTTAGTCTTCCATTGTAGCATGGTTGGCTAAACCTCTAGCTAAGGCTAGGGGTGAAGCCTTTGAAGAAATTTGCAAGATATGGTTCTTTTGGTTCAACATTGGTGTGTGAATGTTGGAGTTTTCTTTGGTTGATTGGGTTCGATTATCCACCTCGGCAGACGCTATTGTTGTGCAAGCCCCTTGATCCATCGTCGACTCCGGGCACGTTGGATGCTTGGGATCCCTTGCACACCAATTAGCTAGTTCATGATCGATAAAGTCCCTTGATCCATCGTCGACTCCGGGCACGTTGGATGCTTTGGATTCCCTACGGTCATCGAGCTAGTGCAGGTAAAGTCATCGATCTGTAAAATCCCTTGATCCATTGTAGACTCCGGGCACATTGGATGCTTTGGATTCCCTGCGATCGATAGACGAGATCTTAACGGTTGGATCGGTCAATCAAAGCCTCCTATCTTGTAAGTATGCATTTGATCGTATGAATTGTGATCTTATCGGTTGACTTGTTGGCAAAGTTGTTGATCTGTACAATTCCTTGATCCATTGTCGACTCCGGGCACAGTGGATGCTTGGAATTCCCTGCGATCAACTAACGAGTGCTTCATGGTCAAATCAATCGGTTCAGATCACCATCTTTTTTGAAATATGCAAATGTTTTAACTGTTTTATCTTCCGATTGGAATGAATCTTTATTCAATTCCAGTTGAGTTATAGTTGGACCAATAAATCAAATCTTGTGAATGAATCAAAGGTAGACCCCTGATGCCTTAGCCCCTTTTCTATCTTTGTCCTTCACCACACACAACTTGCTCCACTCACGTGGATAAACCAAATTTCATCTCACTCACCTAAACTAATTCCTCTAAGTGTTCTTAACCCCAATCCCTGTGGATCGACCTCGGTCATTACCGAGTATTTTACTACTTCGCTACCTGCACTTGGGTGTGCAATCTTCGGATTGTAGCACCAACTCTCTTTCAGAAACCATGTTTCTACCCATTCCAAGACATACAAGTATAAAATTTGGAGAAACTAGGTGATAGAAATTGCAAACTTAAACTCTCAAAGCATAAGAAGTGTCTACATGAAATTTCAGCTGATTGATTGATAAATAGAAGAACTCGAATAATTTCAACCCAGTGTGCATAGTGAAAGTTCATCTCATGAGTCTCTGGGATTACCTTCTTCATAGATTAAGTAAACCAAGGATTTTAAGGTGCACAGAGCAACAACAAGCCTATGACAGGAATTTGCCTTACCGTCCTTCCGACAGCTTTCACACTACGTCCCATTTCCGGCTTTGGTTACGGTTCGACCATCCCCCGGTTGGTAATAGGTAGCCCTTTTTGAAAATTTTCACCATTTTCCCTTCATTCCCGATTTCATCCTTTATTTTCCTTTTTCTTTTGATTTAGATAGGATTTTTAAAAATCCATATCTTTCGTTATTTTCCCATGGACAAGGATGGACAAAATACCCCGGCTTGGTTTCTCAACACCTCTAAATCAAAGTCTAGCTAATCCACAAATCACATAAACCGTTCAACTCATGAAAATCGTGTAATGTGAACTAGGTGTAAAAAGTGTTCAAATTTTCTATCAATCAAAACAATAGGGGGACTAACATATAAAACCATTATGTTGGGAGAAATTCAAGACTTACAACGTCGCACACTTCGTATCTCCTCTTCCTATACTCCTATCATCTCGAATGTATGGAAATAAGGTTTTCTAAAAGAGTTTTGAAATTTTAAAAAAAATCAAAAAAATTTGCGCATATGAAGCTCGAAATGTTGCAAACTGCTAGATGAGGAATCTCATCTCACCCCCCAACCAATTCTTGCATTGTCCTCAATTTAAAAAGATATGCAATGAGCATGAACATGAGAGCAATGGTAAAATATGAGAGAGTGAGAACAATAGTACTTGAGAGAGCGATCATGGAAGTCTACAACCCAACAACTAAAACCTACTAAAACAGTAAAACTAAATAAAACTAAACCTACCTATGCTATACCTCCATCAGACTAGGAGATCAATCATCCTGATAGACAGGATCATTCAAAGTGATGGACATGTCCTCTGAATCAAATTTCTCAACAAATGGTTTAAGGCGTTGTCCATTAACTTTAAAACAGTTACCATTCGCTACATTCTCATTCTCAACAGCCCTATGAGGAAAAACTTCTTTGATAATATATGGGCTGGTCCATCGAGATCGTAATTTTTTCAGGAAAAAGATGAAGTCGGGCATTGTACAAGAGCACTTTCTGTCCTTCATGGAAAGATTTCCTTAATATGTGCTTGTTATGAAAGGCCTTCATCTTACTCTTGTAAATTCTCGAATTCTCATATGCATCGTTCCGGATCTCATCAAGCTCATTTAATTGAAGTTTGCGAAGCGAGCTAGCCTTGTCAATGTCAAAATTTAAAGCCTGAATTGCCCAATAGGCTTTGTGTTCTACTACACAGGCAAGTGGCAAGCTTTCCCATAGACAAGTCTATAAGGGGACATTCCAATGGGTGTCTTGTAGGCGGTACGGTGAGCCCAAAGTGCATCATCTAATCTTAGGGACCAATCCTTGCGATCTGGTCTCACCGTCTTTTCCAAAATCTGTTTGATTTCCCTATTGGAGATTTCAGCTTGCCCACTTGTCTGTGGGTGGTATGGGGTACTCACTTTATGCCTAATACCATATTTCTTCATTAAAGCTTCAAAAGGTTTGATGCAAAAGTGAGAACCACCATCACTAATGATGGCTCGAGGCGTCCCAAATCTAGAGAGTATGTTTTCTTTGAGAAACTTAAGAACCGTGCGATGATCATTGGTTCTACATGGGATAGCCTCT
This sequence comes from Liriodendron chinense, assembly GCA_003013855.2. Taxonomy (NCBI): domain Eukaryota; kingdom Viridiplantae; phylum Streptophyta; class Magnoliopsida; order Magnoliales; family Magnoliaceae; genus Liriodendron; species Liriodendron chinense. Next base: position 1,469,987 of record ML058503.1, read on the forward strand.
ATCCATTTAGACACATAGTCTACGGCAAGCAAAATAAAGACATGTCCAAAAGATGAGGGGAATGGTCCCATGAAATCGATGCCCCAATAGTCAAAGACTTCAAGATGTTGAATTGGGGTGAGAGGCATCATATTTCGACGGGATAATCCTCCTAACTTTTGGCAACATTCGTATGCTTTACAAAACTCGTGGGTATCCTTAAATAGCGTGGGCCAATAAAAACCACACTGCAGAATTTTTGCAGTTGTTTTCTTGGCTGAAAAATGACCTCCACATATTTGATCATGACAAAAGAGATGATGGAATTATGTTCATCATCAGGGACACATCTCCTTATGATTTGGTCAGGGCAATATTTAAACAATAAAGGATCATCCCAGAAAAATCTGCGCACTTCCCTTAGAAATTTACGTTTGTCCTGCGCAGTCCAATGAATCGGCATCGCACCTGTGGATAGATAATTAGCTATGTCAGCGTACCATGGTGGATGCAAAGCAACAAAGAGTTGCTCATCAGGGAATGAGTCCTCTATAGGTGATTTGTCCATGGAATTTGGTAGGACTAGGCGGGAGAGATGATCCGCCACCACATTTTCTACCCCCTTCTTGTCTTTGATCTCCAAATTGAATTCTTGAAGGAGTAGGATCCATCTAAGCAAGCGGGGCTTGGCATCCTTCTTAGAAAGAAGGTGTTTCAGCGCCGCATGATCTGTGTAAACGATTACTTTGGATCCTATTAAGTAAGGCCTGAATTTGTCCAAGGCAAAGATGACGGCTAGGAGCTCTTTCTCCGTGGTCGAGTAATTAACTTGGGCGAGATTCAAGGTCCTACTTGCGTAGTAGATAACATGGGGCTTCTTATCCTTCTTTTGGCCTAACACTGCCCCAATAGCATAATCACTCGCATCGCACATTAACTTAAAAGGAATGGACCAATCTGGTGGTTGCATGATAGGAGCGGTTGTCAACATGTCGTCTTTTAGCTTTGAAAAAGCTAATTGACATTCGGCACTCCACTCAAATTGGTTCTCCTTTTATAGAAGGTTACATAAAGGCCTTGAGATATGACTAAAATCCTTTATAAATCTTCTATAGAAACCGGCGTGTCCAAGGAAGGACCGCACATCGCGTATGCTTTTGGGTGGTGGTAGATTGGAAATTATGTCAATTTTTGCCCGGTCTACCTCTATTCCATTGGACGAGATGATATGTCCAAGGACTATTCCTCTTTGTACCATGAAATGGTACTTTTCCCAGTTTAAGACGAGTTTCTTCTCCTCACACCTCATCAAGACCAACTTCAAGTGCTTGAGGCACTCATCAAACGTACAACCAAAAATAGAAAAGTCATCCATAAATACCTCAAGAAACTCACCCACCATGTCTGAGAAAATACTCAACATGCATCGTTGGAATGTGGCGGGTGCATTACATAGCCCGAATGGCATTCTTCGGTAAGCGAAGGTACCAAACGGGCATGTAAATGTGGTTTTCTCTTGGTCCTCCGGAACTATCTCAATTTGATTGTATCTGGAATAGCCATCTAGGAAGCAATAATAGGAATGGCCTGCTAACCTCTCCAAAATTTGATCATAAATGGGAGAGGGAAGTGGTCTTTCCTAGTAATCGTGTTGAGCTTCCGATAATCAATGCACATACGCCAACCGGTGGTCACCCTAATCGGTATAAGCTCATTGTTGGCGTTCTCTATGATGGTAATACCGGATTTCTTGGGGACAACTTGGGTAGGACTCACCCATTGGCTATCTGAGATGGGGTAGATGATACCCACATCTAATAGCTTTAACACCTTGGCTTTGACAACCTTCATCATGTTTGGATTTAGCCGTCTTTGAGGTTGTCTAGTCATTTTTGCATTTTCTTCAAGGTGTATACGGTGAGTGCAAACCGAAGAATCTATCCCTTTGAGATCCGCTATTGTCCATCCTATGGCTTCCCTATGTTCTTTGAGTAGCTCAATTAACTTGAGCTCTTGGTCTTTCTCTAGGTGAGAGGCAATGACAACTGAAAAGTTTCCTCTTGACCCAAATATACATATTTAAGCTCGGATGGCAATGGTTTAAGGTCAAGCTTCGGTGGTTTGATGTTAGACGGTAGAGGCCTTGATGTGGTTGGTGGCAACTTTTCAAAATGGGGCCTCCACTGGCTAGTACCAACTACCGGTCTTTCTATATTCAATGCTTGCACAATCTCACTAATGATGGGGTCTTCGGAATCCATGAAATGTGCCAAGCATGTCTCCAAGCTTTCTAGTGGTTCAAGTTGGAGGAGTTCTTCTTCTTCAAAAGATTCAAGCATGTTTACCTCGAAGAACTCATCATCATCGACATCCCTATGTCTTTTGCCCAAGTGAAACACATTCACCTCTAATGTCATGTTTCCAAAGGATAGTTGCATCACCCCATTCCGACAATTGATGATTGCGTTTGATGCGGCAAGGAATGAGCGGCCTAATATTACCAGTATTTGAGTGCTAGCATCCAAAACCGGTTGTGTGTCCAAGACGATAAAATCTACCGGGTAGTAGAATTTGTCAACTTGGACTAGAACATCCTCAACTATCCCCCTCGGTACACTGATAGATCTATCAGCGAGTTGCAACGTGGTTTTGGTGGGTTTTAATTCACCAAGACCTAGTTGCTCATATACCGAGTATAGGATCAAGTTCACACTCGCCCCCAAATCTAACAAGGCACGCTCAATCCGGTAGTCTCCAATGATATATGAGACGGTGGGACTACCGGGATCTTTGAATTTTGGGGGGGTCTTTTGAGTGAGAATGGCACTCACTTGCTCATTTAAGAAGGCCTTTTGCTGCACATTATATTTACGTTTTGTTGTGCATAGGTCCTTTAAAAACTTAGCATAAGAGGGGATTTGTTTGATGGCATCAAGCAAAGGGATGTTAACCTTGACTTGTCTGAAAATCTCTAGAATATCATGAGAGTTTGGGAGAGATTTTGGGGCAACCAATCTCGAAGGGAATGGTGCTACGGGCTTGTGAACGCGTTCCGTTTCTTGTGGGGCTAAGTTAGATCCATCCTCATCCTTAGAATTTACCGGATCATTAGGCTTATCGGCCTTCACCGGAATAGATTTGTGGATTTGTTTACCACTTCTAAGAGTGGTGATGGATTGGCTTGCTCCATGTGTTGGTTGGAAGGATTAAGAATGCTCACTTCATGTACTTGCTTTGGATTGGGCTGAGGTTGGGCTGGAAAGGTCCCTTCCCTAGCATTCAAGCGTCCCTTAATCTCATCAACCGAGACTTTAAGCTCTTGGAACATTTGTTGATTTGTTTGATTGATTTGCGTTTGCCCTTGTATAAATGCTTTCAATGTATCCTCCATTGAGAACTGAGGTGGGGTCATATTTTGCATGGGTGGCCCTCTTTGAGAGTTGGTAGGATTGCCCATAGGAGCATTCTTCCAACTAAAATTTGGGTGGTTCTTCCAACTGTCATTGTACGTATTACCCACCGGTCCATTGAAAGGCCGTTGATACCCATATGTGGCATTTGCATGTTCATGTAATACCTCTTGAAATGCAGGAATTGTGGGACAATCTTGCGTAGCGTGTAAATCAGTGAGACAAATCCCACATATGGTTTCAATAGCTTCATTGGACTTTGGAACTCCACTTTTACTAAGTTCCATGGCCTCGACCTTCCTTGTGAGGTTGGCTATCCTTGCATTCACATCGTCTTCCTCCTTAAGGATATAGATTCCTCCTTTCTCTTGAATAGGCTTGGGGTTATTGGGTTTATCAGAGGTATCCCAAGATTGGGCATTTTCAGCCAACATGTTCAAGTAACTCCAAGCCTCATCTGGATTTTTGCTCATAAACTCGCCATTGCACATCATCTCTACAAATTGGCGCATATTGGAACTTAATCCATCACTGAAAAAATTTATAATTCGCCAACTCTCATAACCATAATGTGGGCAAGCAAGTAGGAGGTCCTTAATCTCCCCCAACATTGGAAGAAAGATTCACCCTCTTTAGCCGAGAAGTTCATTATGGCTCTTCGAAGGGTGTTCGTTTTATGAGCCGGGAAGAACTTTTTCAAGAATTCCCAGGTCATCTCATTCCATGACTTAATCGAATGTGGTCTAAGAGAGTGAAGCCAATCTTTGGCTCTTTCTTTCAATGAAAAGGGAAAAAGTTTAAGTCTAATGGTATCTTCTAAAACATTGGTGTATTGCAAGGTAGCCACCACTTCTTCGAATTCTTTCAAGTGCAGATATAGGCGGTCAGAGTCTAGCCCATGGAACTTTGGTATAAGTAGAATTACACCCGACTTTATATCAATGTTTCCCCCGTTTGGTGGTAGAACCACACAAGAGGGTGTAATTGCACCGGCTGGTTGTAGGTAATCCCGCAGTGATCTCATTGGAGGAACGTTATGTACCTCATTCTCTCCTACTCCTTGATTTGTGTTTGTCGTTGGAGTAGTGGGGGAGGATTCCTTAAAGGTGTTTGATCCATCCTCTCCAAACTTTCACAATGCTCTTGGTAATTTCTGACTCGTCTATGGACTGACAATGGTCCAACTAAACCACCTTCAGATTGGAGACGATTTGAGTGGTTACGTTCCCAACGGGACATAAACCACTCAACCAAAAACTAAACTAGTCCTAAATCCTAGAGATCTGAAGTTAATCTGAAAATAGAAAATCTGTAAAAAGCTAAGTTAGAAAGGTATCACCTGATGTGCTTGAACTAGAGAAGAAATCCTATAAAACAAAATAATTTGTTGGTTCTAAAAAAAAAATAGAAAACCTATCTACTTCTACTTCTACAGCCACTAAAACAATTTGAAAACCGTTATCTAAATTCCCCGGCAGCAGCGCCAAAAACTTGTTCGCTCGCCTCAAGTGCAAGGTTGCGATGTAGTAATAAATCTCGGTAAGACCGAGGTCGATCCACAGGGAATTAGAAACAACTTTCAAACTATTCCAGCAACTCAGTTTGCAATGGATATGAGTTTCAATTGAGTAATTAAACTAAAACGGAAACTTAACAGAAAATCAATAATTTAAGGTACTAAGGCATTTAAGGATCCACTTGTAGCAATCCCATGTTAATTCAATTAATCCAAGTATAGAACACAACTAGATTTGAAGTCCTATCTCTCATCTAGTTGGAAAATAAAACATTCAAACACATTCAATTCCATTCAAGCTGAACTTCCAAGTTCTAGTCCCATTCAACACATGTAGGATTCGAAATCATAGCCTTCGGAGTAACAGCCATGCCTATGGACTATGGCTTGCTCAAGGGTTACCATAATTCGAACCTAAACAAACACAATATGATAATCTCATAGAATTACAAGGAATCCATGTCCGGAGCACATGAACTCTCATAAAACATCTCAAACTACCAACTTAAGGGACTAAAATAAATAAGAATCCAAACTTGAATTGAAATTACTTGAATTAAACTGAATCAAACATGAAATTAGCTACAAGCTTCACCTCTCAGCCTTAGCTGAGAGATTCTAGCCGAGCATTGTCATACTACAACTAGAACTCATAATAAAAAGCATAAAAACTAGAAAAATTGAAAATTAGAGGGTTGCATACGCTCCACGACAGCTTCCTCTCTCTAGAACCACGTCCCTTAGCTCTATGATACCCTAGGAAGAGCCCCTAGGTGTCCTTTTATAGTGGGAAAGCCCCCTTGCGTCGGAAACATCCAGAAATTGCGTAAGGTTACGCACTGCGCAGAAATTTTCGGAATCCCGTTTTAGAAACTGCCTAATTTTTAACGTGGCCGACCGGTCGGACGACCAGTCAGACTGGCCTAGCCGATCGGTCATGATCGGTTGGACCTGTCTGTTTTTAGTCCAGAGGGTTTCCCCAGCATCCACGACCTGTTGGCCGACAGGTCACGACCGGTCAGACCAAACTGGTCATGTGTCCAGAGAGCTCAACATCAGCACCGACCGGTCGGACCAACTGGTCCTTTTTCCAGTGGTGTCCAAAGGCGTGGCCGACCGGTCGGACCAACTGGTCCTTTTTCCAGTGGTGTCCAGAGGCGTGGCCGACCGGTCGGACGACCGGTCGGACATGCTTTTCTTGATCTTTTTCTTCTTTTCTTCATTCTCTTTTCTCCCTCTTTCTTCTTCCTTCTTTGGTCCACCTTGGACCTTCCTTTAAAGGTTCAAAATGGACCCTTTTTGGTCTCCAATTGAGTGAAGTCTGCTCTCATCCCTACAATCACAAAACATGCGTTAGATGGGCCTTTTAATCATGAAAACCATGCATACAATGTCATGTAGTGGGCAATGCAATGTATAAATTGGAGGTTCAACATATATTTGGTAACCAACGTACTTATCAACCATAAAGTAAAAAAGCATGTTTGGTTTCCAACATCATGTGGAGCTCATCTTTGATGTGGATTATCCATCATGTAAGCCCCACATTTGAAGTGGGTCATCCATCATACCAGCCCACTTTGGATGTGGGATTTTTATCATTATGGGCCGACCTTTGATGTGAAGCACTCGTATGTGGGCCCACATTAATATGGGGTCATCCATCATGTGGGGCTTACCTTTTATGTGAACCATCCACCGTGTGATTCTCACCTACAATGTGGACGGTCCGCCACATGTGGCCTCCTATTACCAACCGGGGGATGGTCTACCCGTAACCAAAGCTAGAGATGGGAAGTAGTGTGAAAGCCGTCGGAAGGACAGTAAGGCGAATTCCTGTCATTGGCTTGTTATTGTTCTATGCACTTTGAGATCTATAGTTCAGTTGATTTATGAAGAAGATAATCCCAGAAACTCATGAGATGAACTTTCACTATGTACACTAGGTTGAATTTTGTTCAAGTTCTTCTATTTATCAATCAATCAGCGGGAATTTCATATGGACACTTATTATGCTTTGAGAGTTTAAGGTTTCAACTTCTATCACTTGATTTCTCCAAATTTTATACTTATATGTCTTGGAATGGATAGAAACATAGTTCTGAAGGAGAGTTGGTTTTGGAGGTTTAAACTTATTCACGCATGTTTTGCTCGGGACTAGCAAAAAGCTGGTTGGGGGGTGTGTTGAACCTCTAATTTATACATTGCATAGCCTGTTACATCACATTATATGCATGGTTTTCATGTTTAAAAGGCCCATTTAATGCATGTTTTGTAATTGTAGGGATGAGAGCGACTTCGCCCAATTGGAAACCAAGAGGAGCACATTTAGGAGCCTTTAATGAAGGATAAAGGAGGACTAAAGAAAGAAGAAAGCAAGGTGGTAAAAAAGAGATGAAAGAAAGGAAGAAAAATGCAAAGAGAATAGGCTAGACCGGTCAAGACCGGTCGGCCACCCTGCTGGAAGTCACTGGACTAAAGTCCAGACAGGCCCGACCGGTCAAGACCAGTCGGCCATCAGGACAGTCCAATCCCTGAACTCTCTAACGTGCAACATACACTGTCCGACCGGTCAAGACAGATCGGCCAGCCCAGTCCGACCAGTCGGCCCTATGTAAGACAGTGACCTTTCCAAATCCGGACTCCGAATTCTTCTGCGCAGTGCGTATCCTTACGCAGTTTCTAGATGATTCTGACGCAACCGAGCTTCTGTTCACTCCCCAAGTGTAGGGTTACGAAGTAGTAATAATTCGGAAAGACCGAGTATCATTCCCACAAAGATTTATGTATGGGTATCCTCAGAATTTGTCTAAAACAACTAGTAATTAAGATCCTATTAAGAGCTAAAACTGGAAAATAGCGATTTGGGTTTAAACAGTGAATGGGTAAGGTAATTTCAATCTAAAAAGGCACTAGAGCGCCAAGGATCCACTTTTGATAAGTTTCAATGCATCAACACAACTAGGTCTCTCATAACTCAATCGAAATCGAATTCATATCTCTATCCGATTGGAATATAGAGTGGTTCAATCAACAATCATCTAGAACAAGTGCTTATTCATTGATTTGATTCCCACAACCATGCTCAGGCCTTGGGCACACTCAATTGTATAGGCCAAGCCTCTTTCCAATCTAGTTGAGATTCACAACCATAGTTTTCACCAAATCCTATCACTAGACCTGATTACAACTCATGATTAGAACTCTAATTAAATCAGAATCAATCAATAAACAACTATTCCAGATTATACAGCAAAAGATAAGAACTTTAGTTGAATGAGTTCCCACATGAAAATCAGGCCATTGTACACAAGGCAATCAAAGCGTCTACCATGCCCGGAGTCGATGGTAGATCAATGCACTACACAAGCATAAACAATGCTCAAAAGCTAAGATACTAAGCTTAGAATCACTTAGAATCACATGAGCCCGGAGTCATCAAGAGATCAAAGTAAAACCAACTTAATACTTGATTCAAACTCATATAGAACTAAAATTCATCAATTAAAACACAAAAGGAAACCTAGGTTGCATTAATCCATCAAAAACGAATCAAAAGCTTCACCTCTTAGCCCTAGCTAAGAGGTTTTAGTTCATCTCTAACATCCTTGAACTAGAAGCCTCTAAAAACATGAAAAAACTACTAAAACAGGAAGAAAACTAGAAATCTGAAGTAGAATCCGTCTCCTGAGCAATCCCCACGTTCTCCTCCCTTCTGGTATGAAGAGAAGACACCCTTTTATAGCTTGGAGGAGTCCAATACGCAAGAGAGTTCCAGAAATTACGTAAACTTATGCAATTGCGCAGTGAAATCTAGAGATCAAAATAGAAAGAGCCGTTTTTACGCATGGCCGACCGGTCATGACTGGTCGGTCTTCACTTGCAATAATCCAGGGAGCACAGCCGACCGGTCATGACCGGTCGGACTGACTTATACATTGGTCCAGCAATGTGGCCGACTGGTCATGACCGGTCGGCCCAAGTTGAGCTTGTTCCAGCAGCTATAGCCGACCGGTCATGACCGGTCGGACCAAGCTGAGCTTCTTGTAGAGTGCATCCAAGGGAGTGGCTGACCGGTCTTGACCGGTCGGGCTTCTTTGGCTGACCGGTCAACCGACCGGTCTAGCTTCTTTTCTTCTTTATTTCTTTCTTTCTTTCTTCTTTTCTCTTCTTTCCTTGCCTTGGCTTTCTTCGGTCTTTCTTCAACCTTCATCCTATGGTCTTCAATGCTTGTAAGGCGCCTCATTTAGCCTTGAATCAGTGAAATCTCCATCTTGTTCCTATAATTACAAATCATGCATTAGAATGGTCCTTTAAATGTGTAAACCGTGCATAATGAGTGATGAATTGGGGTTAGAATATGCACAATTAAGAGCTCAACAGCTTCCCCACTATAAAAGGACATCAAGGGGCTCTTCCTAGGACATCATAGAAGTTAAGGGACGTCATGGGAGAGGAAGGGAGTCGTCGTGGAGTGTCTGCAACCCTCCAAACTCCGGTTTTTCTAGTTTTTTTGTTTTCTTATTTGAGTTCTAGTTGTAATATGACAATGCTCGGCTAGAATCTCTCAGCTAAGGCTGAGAGGTGAAGCTTGTAGCCAATTCCATGTTTGATTCAGATTAGTTCAAGTGATTTTACTTCAAGTTTGGATTTTTGCATATTCTAGTTCTTAAAGTTGATAGTTTTAGATGTTTTATGAGAGTTCATGTGCTCCGGACATGGATTCCTTACAATTCTCTGAGATTATCATGTTGTGATTGTTTAGATTCAAATTATAGTAATCCTTGAGCAGGCCATAGTCCATAGTCATGGCTGTTACTCTGAAGGCTATGATTTCAAATTCTACGTTGCTGAATGGGACTAGAACTTTGAAGTTCAACTTGAGTGGGATTGAATGTGTTTAATGCTTTATTTTCCAACTCGATGAGAGATAGGACTTCAAATCTCGTTGTGTATCTTGCTTGGATTGATTGGATTGACATGGGATTACTACAAGTGGATCCTTGAATGCCTTAGTGCCTTTAAATTACTATTTTCATTAAGTTTCTGTTTTAGCATAATTGTCCAATTGAATCTCTTATTTATTGCAAACTGAGTTGCTGGAATAGTTTGGAACTTGTCTCCAATTCCCTGTGGATCGACCTCGGTCTTACCGAGAATTATTACTACATCGCAGCCTTGCACTTGAGGCGAGCGAACAACGGACCCTGAACGACTATATATAATTGGCTAATGTTGCAGATGGAGAAAAGGAAAAAAGAAAAAGAAAAGGAAACACAGGAAAGGAAGTAGACCGGACGAGAGAGAGAGAGAGAGAGAGAGAGAGAGAGAGAGAGAGAGAGAGAGAGAGGAAATATCGGAAAGGCACATCTAATTGGGTGAGGAGAGGGAGGGATCGTTCCCATATGCTAAGGTGGTAGGCATCAAAATATAGCTGCAGAGCTCCTCCCTTACCATATACGTGCCATATACATTAAGTGCAAATTGTGCACGCACACACACGCAAAAGAAAATAAATTGTGGACATGTGGTTGTATTTCTCAGGTTCGGTCTTCTAAAGATTTAAACTGATATATTTGTATCACTTACACATTAACACAGCGACACGTCAATATAACAAAAAAAAGGCTAGATAGGCCTACTTTAGATATATCATAGTGTAGAAGTTACTACAATCTAGGGATCATGATTTTCAAAGGTCGCGAAACCAAATGTTCGAAAAGTGAAAAGAGAAAGAAAAAAATCGTCTGAGCTATTCATTTGCTGATTGTCAATCCTAGAATCACAGGGATCTCTTCTTAAGGACACAAAGCACATTGCATGTGTTGAGGTTATTTTCAATCTTGACAATAGGGGGCTTTGGCTGACCGACGAGATATGGTTAAGCACCCGAAATTGTCCACGATGCGGCTTTTGGAATCTAAACACTGCTGGATCGAAAAGTGGGGTTGTTAGTTACCCAACGGGGTCGTGTCGAGCGCCTAAAATTTCCTGAATAGGAACTGTGAACTCTCTAGACAGTTGTGGCCATTGTCGGTCGCCCGACAAGGTTAGGTCAGGCGCTCAACAACTGGCGAACTGTATAGGTCGATTGCGCAGGTTTTGCACAGTTTGTTTCTAATTCCGATTTTATGCTATTTAAAGGGGTGTAGTGTGGGATTAGGGTAGCACACAAGATGTCCTAGACATGTTCAAGGGGTTGAGAGAGTTCTAGGGTGAGAGAAAAAGCTAGGGTTAGCTTAGTTTCCCTTGTGGGGCTTGGATCCAGGTAAGTTTTCTTCATTTTGTTGTAACTTCTTATTCCTAGTGATCGCTTTGTGCCGTGGTTTTTTCCCGTGAGGATTTTTCCACATAAAATTTGGATTGCCTTCTTGTGATTGCTGATTTGCTTGATTGCTTGCCATTGTGGTTTGTCGTCATTTGATTCTCACTTCCGCGGGTGCCTTCCCAACAAGGTGGTATCAAAGCGAACGTTGGGAGGCTAACAGAATCTGAGACGAGGTATCAATGGCATCTAGCATGAGATTCGACATAGAGAAGTATTCTGGGAAAAATAACTTTGAATTATGGAATGTCAAGATGAAGGACCTCCTAGTTCAGCAAAGATAAGAAGAAGCACTCCTTGGAAAGCGGACGGAGACTATGAAAGAAGAAGAGTAAGAGAAGATAGATTAAAAAGTTATGATCCCAATCCAGTTGTGCCTGACGGATGAAGTCATTTACAACGAAATGAGGGAGAAGACTGCAGTTGATACTTGGGCGAAGTTCGAGAATATCTATGCGAAGAAATTTTTAAAAAACTTCCTATATCTAATGCTTCAATTGTTCAATCTAAAGATGATAGAGGGGACCGAAATTGAGAGCCGCATCAGCAATTTTAATAGGCTCGTTTATAAGTTGTTGGATACAGATGAAGGACGAATATCAAGCATGCATCTTGTTGAATTTTCTTCTGAATTCATATGAGTCATTCAAGGACTCGTTGCACACAGGTAGGGAGACCATTAGCATTGAGGCTGCTATCCCAACCCTCTAGTTGAAGGCGATGAGAAAGAAAAAGCAGTGACATGGGTTCTTCTACGGAGGAGACACTAGTTATGAGGGGAAGAAATTCTGAGCAAGATGGGGGATGTTCGCGATCAAGATCTAAATCCAAGGGCAAAGGGAAAAGCAAGGTGAGGTGCTGGAATTGTGGGGAGACAGGTCACATGAAGAGGGATTGTCAGAATCCCATAACAAGGAAAGAGAAGTTTGAAGATTCTTCTAGGGAGGCCAATACAATGAAAGTCACGGAGGATGAGTGAGATGTTTACGATGTATTGACTGTATCCAGATCGAAGTTATACGACATTGTGTGACTCATGGATTTAAATGCATCATATCACTTGTATCCTAACTAGAGTTCATTCATAACATATATCGAGTATAATGGTGGATCGGTGTTTTTGGGCAATGGCTACGCCTGCAAGGTGGTGAGTATTGGTTCGATGCGTATTAGGATGTTCAATGAGATTGAATGAGTCCTGAAATATGTGAGGCACATCCTTAGGTTGAAAAAGAATTTGATCTCTCTTGGTGCACTTAAGGCGATGGGGTGTAGGTTCACTGGCTGCATCGTGTTTGTAAAGTGTCAAAGGGAGCACTCGTGATACTGAAGGCACAGAGGTGCGACCATCATTACAAGTTAATCGGGAGCACTTCTCACGGTGGAGCTACGATGGCTATAGTGAAATCCACAGTTACTTGTGTGTGGTGCATATGCAAGGGCTACGTGAGCAAGTGGGACATAAAGGTGAGAGTATAGAGTCGGTGAGGGCATGAGAAGAGGTGGAGCTATGAAGGAGGAGTAGAGATGAAGAATGCAGCTTAGGAGTAGTGGAGAGATGAATATTAAAGGCACAATGGAGATTGTTGAGGTTGCTTTCAATCTTGACACCAAGGGACTTCTGGCGACAGACAAGATATGCTCAGGCTCCCAAAATTGTCAGGATATGGCTCTAGAATTTGGACACTGCTGGATCGGAAAGTGGCGTTGTCGGTCACTTAACGGGGTTGTGCTGGGCGTCCAAAATTTTCTGGACAAGAACTGTGAACTCTCTGGACAAATGTGGCCATTATCGGTTGCCTGACAGGGTCGGGTCGGGTGCCCGACGGTCGGCGAACTATATAGGTCGATTGCACAGGTTTTACATAGTTTGTTTTAATTTTGATTTTACACTATTTAAAGGGGTGTAATGTAGGATTAAGGTAGCACAAAAAGAGTCCTAAATATGTTTAAGGGGTTGAGAGAGTTCTTGGGTGAGAAAAAAGTTAGGGTTAGCTTGGCTTTCTCTTATGGGGCTTGGATCCAAGTAACTTTTCTTCATTCCCTTGTAACTTCTGATTCATAGTAAACGCTTTGTACTGTGGTTTTTTCCTATGAGTATTTTTTCATGTAGAATTCGAATTTCCATCTTGTGATTATTGATTTGTTGGATTACTCACCATTGAAGTTTGTGACGTAAGGAGGATGTGGTAGGTCGATCACCGTCTCCCTAACCGATTGTTTCTTGAATTCACGAGAAGAAATAAAAGGATAAAAAGAGGAAATTAATTCCAAATAGTTATTTTTTTGATACATTGAATGAATAGAAACAGAATTACAATACATATAAATAGGAAACTAAACCCTACGTAAAGTATCAAACTCCAACTCAAACTCAAACTCCTAGAAAACGCAACTTACTATAAATAGTAAACTTACTATTTATAGAAGTCGTTCAATCCTACTAAAACTCTTGGTTTTCGGCCATAAATAAAAAGTTATCAAACGAGCCCAACCATATTGTTTTACTAAATATTCTAAGCCCTTTTCATGTTGGGCACTAACTCTAAAACCCTACAGATCCAAAGTTATGATCGAATTAAAACTTACTATAAATAGTAAAATTAAAAATAAACTAGCCTAATGACCGTCGAAACGGTCGAATCTCACGATTCTGGCATGGGCAACCGAGCATAGCCAGGTTGGGTGGCTAAAGTAGATCGAGCTACCCCAAAATGATATATTATATGTGTTGAGCTCTCAATTGAGCATATTCTAACCCCAATTCATCACTCATTATGCAAGGTTTTCATGATTTAAAGACTAATCTAATGTATGATTTTATGATTATAGGAATGAGAGAGACTTCATCCCATTGTAGACCAAAAAGGATACATTAGGACCCTTTGAATGAAGGCCCAAGGTGGACCAAAGAAGAAAGAAGAAAGCGAGAGAAAAGAAAAGAAGAGAAAAGAAGAAAATGTTCAAGAGCCGACCGGTCCAGACCGGTCGGCCGACTTGCCGGCCTCTGTGAAGTATACAGGACAAGGGACCAGTTGGTCCGACCGGTCAAGACCGATCGGCCAACAGGTCGGTGCCCTCTGGGAACTCCCTGGACAGAAAATCAATCTGGTCCGACCGGTCTTGACCGGTTAGCCATCAATTCAGGAAACCTCCAGCAGCACTCTAGACTGTCAAACAGAGAGGTCCGACCAGTCGTAACCGGTCGGCCAGCCCAGTCCGACCGGTCCAGACCGGTCGACCATGCATAAAACAGAAAACTTTCTATTTTTGCTCCGGATTTCTCTGCGCACTGCGTAACCTTACGCAAATTCTGGAAGATTCTGACGTTGCGGAGCTTCCCCAGTATAAAAGGACACCTAGAGATTGTTCGTAGGGTATCTTAGAACGGATTAAGCATGGTGGGAGACAGCGGAAGTGGATTTCGGAATTCCACAACTCCTCCTAGTTTGTTTGCTGTTTTATGTTTTCTTTAGTTTGTTTCATGTTTCCTTGGATCATGAACGGCTAAACCTCTTAGCTAGGGCTAAGAGGTGAAGCTTGTAGTGAATCTAAGATGTTTCAATTCGTTTAAGTTGGTTTTAAGTTGGATTTCATGTTTAAGAACAATGGTTTGAAGTTTAATTCAAGTACTAAGTAGTTTTTCTTAGTCTTATGATGACACATGGATGTTTGGAAGAATTGCTTGAGTTCTTAATTGTTGTGAACTAGTCTAGACTTGTATGATCCAAGGAATTGGAGTACGCCTAATACTATGATCTTCATGTGGGAACTTCTTACCAAAGTTCTATTTTTCTGGATTTCTGAAGTATGTGTGAGACTGTGTATGTGGTTTGAATCAAGTCCAAAATTATGATCTAGTTTTGTCATGTGACAGGATTTAATGATGGTTATGATTGTGAACTTAGTCTATTGGAATTGGGACTGACCTATGCAATTGTGTATGCTCGTCCTAGCTTGCATTGAGTGAACCATATACATGGATCCTACATATGGCAGATTGTTGGTTTAACTGTTCTATCATCCGACTAGATAGAACTTAATTTCGATTCTAGTTGAGAAAGTGTGAGACCACAGCGAATTGAGCATCAAGGATTGCTACAAGTGGATCCTTGAACCCCTAGTGCCTTTTTATTAATTGTTTATCTCCAGTTTAGTTCAAAGTTACTATTTACATCAATCTTCTCAAATCCGGTTGTTAAATTTTCAATAGAAATTATTGGAAGTAATTTTGTGAATTCCTACATAAGTCCCTGTGGATCGACCTCGGTCTTACCGAGATTATTACTACATCGCAACCCTACACTTGGGGAGGCGAACAAGTTTTTGGCGCCGTTACCGGGGACTTTGACGGTTTTTCACAAAATTTCTGAAAATAGTATCTATTTAGGATTTTTAGGATTCTAGTACTAACTTAGTTTGTTTTGTTTGATTTTTCTTTTGCAGGGATTTCTAGGAAGCTGAAGAAGACATAAGGATCTCAAGTGCCAACTCAGGTTCTATCTTTTTAAACCTTACTCTTCTTCTTCTCCTATTCATTCCTATCATATTCATCTCTTGTAAAGTGGGTGGAGACTCCTTTTTGGATCTCTGATAGGTAGGCCTTGTGCCACCTGGATTCCTATTGGTCGGCTCTGCCGTCTTGGATCACCTTGTGCTTAGAGATTTCTCTTCTCACCTCTACTCCTCTTTCTTCTTTTTCTGCACTTTTCTCAAAATATTCAAAAAGTGGGTGGGGAGTTCTCTGAACCCCTATTGACCAGGAGAAATTGGTTTCTATCCTTGCTTCTGGCCTAGCCATTGTAAGAAACCTTATGCTTCGGTCTTAGAGAAGAGTAAAGGAAGGCAGGAAGAATTCCTTTTTGTTTCATTTTTTTTTGGATTTGCATGCCACATTGGGCTCGGGATTCCAATAATCGACTCATTAGTGAAGGGGGAATAGTTGAAGGAATTGACAGAGAACCACGTGCTAGGAGAAATCTAAATTCTCCAATTTTATCTAAAAATATGGCTATAAATCAACCCAATCCTATGGCCAATCAAAATCTAGGCCAAAATCAAACCGAAACGGGAGAGAATGTTGTTGAGAATGTTCCCCGACCAAGAACATTACGTGATTACTTGCAACCAGCATGACCGAGCACTCCCTCATGCATAGTTTTTCCACAAAATGTAGGGAATGTAGATTTAAAACCGGGAGTAATCCAACTCCTCCCGAGATTCCATGGCTTAGACAGTGAAAGTGCCTATCAACACCTTAAGGAATTTGATGACGTTATAACCACCATGCACTTTGCAAATGTAACTGATGATGTGGTTAGGCTTAAATTATTTCCTTTTACCCTTAAAGATAAAGCTAAAGGTTGGCTTCATGCATTAAGGCCAAAATCAATTGGTACATGGACTGATATGCATAGGGAATTCATAAAAAAATTCTTCCCTACTCACAAAATGAACATGTTGAGGCGCCTTATCATGAACTTTGGCCAAAAGGAAGATGAGACCTTCTTCCAATGTTGGGAGAGGTTCAAGGACTTATTAAATGCATGCCCACATCATGGCTATGAAATCTGGCGGGTTATAAGCTTTTTCTATGAAGGATTAACTTTACCCATGCGCCAATTCGTAGAGATGATGTGTAATGGGGAGTTCATGAATAAGGAAGTCGATGAAGCATGAGACTATTTAGAGAAATTGGCTGAGAATGCACAGTCTTGGGATACATCTAAACCAACAAATTCCAAGACTAGCCAACAAAAGGAAAAATGAGGAATTTATGTCCTATCAGAAGAGGATAGTATAAGTGCACAGGTGGCAAGCCTCACAAGAAAAGTCGAGGCCATGGAATTAAAGAAAGGAGAGACGATCAACTCTAATGACGTTGAAACTGTTTGTGAAATTTGTACCAAAAATCAACATATAACACAAGATTGTCCCACAATCTCAGCAGTTCAAGACATCTTACAAGAACAATCAAATGCCATAAACAGTTATCAACGGCAATTTGGTGCTCCAAACTCAAACACGTTTAATGCTAGTTGGAAGAACCATCCCAACTTCAGTTGGAGGAATGGACCCACTGCGAATGCAACCAATACCCTCAAGCTCAACCTATACTAGGTCCATCTCTAGTCATTACACTAAAAGTTATGCTAGAAGAGATGTTGGGTGCATTTGTATCAGTTCAAGCTGAGTATAACAAGACTAATTCTCTGAAAATAGATGGGTTCATGCAAGAGCAATTAAAATTCAATTAAAATTCAACTCAAGCCATCAATGAATTGAAAACCTCAATGGCTAGGGTTGAATCTCACCTCAGTGTTAGGGAGAAAGGCACACTTCCTGCCCAACCTCTTCCTAACCCAAGAACCCAATTTTAGATATAAGACGCAAGCTCATCCTCCTGACATATGGAGCATGTTCAAGCTATCACCACTTTGAGAAGTAGGAAAATAGTTGATAAATCTAATCCGGTGAAGGACCCAAAGCCTAAGGATCCAAAAAATTCTAAAAAGGATGATAGCTCAAACAACACTCCACAAGAGAAAGAACCGGAAAGCCAATACAAGCCGGCTGCCCCGTTTCCCCAAAGGTTGATTTCACTCAAACCTTTAGACAAAAACCTGGAAATTTTGGAGGTTTTCAAGTAGGTGAAAATCAACATCCCGTGGTTGGATGCCATAAAGCAAATACCATCCTATGCCAAATTTCTAAAGGAATTGTGCACAGTCAAAAGGAAAGACAATGTTCACAACAAAGTACTTTTGACTGAGAATTTGAGCGCTATTATCAAACGAGAGGTGCCCCAAAAATACAAGGATCCGGGTAGTCCAACCATTCATGCATCATAGGAGACTACCGGATTAAACAAGCCTTACTCGATTTGGGGGCAAGTGTGAACCTCATTCCATACTCGGTTTACGAACAACTTAGGTTAGGTGAATTGAAACCCACCAAAACCACACTCCAACTTGCTGATAGATCCATTCATACACCGAGAGGAGTGATTGAGGATGTTTTAGTCCAAGTTGATAAATTCTACTACCCAGTAGACTTTATTGTCTTGGATACACATCCCGTGATAGGTACCGATGCTCAAATTCCTGTCATACTTGGCCGCCCTTTTCTAGTTACTTCCAATGCAATTATCAATTGTAGAAACGGCTTGTACAAATGTCCTTTGGAAATATGACACTTGAGCTGAATATATTTGATTTATGCAAACAACCACGGGAAGTTAATGAGGAGATCCACGAGATAAACTTGATTGAATCATTCGTGGAAGAGACTTTCCCCACAACATTATATTCTGACCCTTTGGAGGCATGTGTGGCCCACTCTCATGAGATAAATGATAACACAATACGAGAGATGGAAGCCATTTTAGATGTGATGCCGGTGATTGATAACAAAAGATGGAGGGCCCTATTTGAACCTTTACCCGTAAATGAGAACAAGCCCCTCCCATCCAATATCAAGGCACCAACACTCGACCTAAAACCATTACCAAGTGAGTTGAAATATGTCTATTTAGGTCGAGATGAGACATATCCGGTGGTGATTTCTTTCCACTTGGATGAGGAACAAGAGAGTAGGCTAATTGCCACTCTAATAGAGCACAAGAGTGTTATTGGGTGGTCGATTACGGATCTTAAAGGCATAAACCCATTGATTTGTACTCATCGCATACACCTTGAGGAGAATGTGAAGACATCTAGGCAACCACAAAGACAACTCAATCCAAACATGAAGGATGTGGTTAAGGCCGAAGTGGTGAAACTATTGGATGTGGGTATTATTTTCCCGATATCCGATAGTCAATGGGTGAGCCCAACTCAAGTGGTGCCTAAGAAATCCGGAATCACCATCGTAGCTGTTGAGCTCTTAATTGTGCATATTCTAACCCCAATTCATCACTCATTATGCATGGTTTCATGATTTAAAGACCAATCTAATGCATAGATTTGTGTTTGTAGGAATAAGAGAGAGGATTTACCGATTGAAGACTTAAAGAGGCTAATTACAAGCATTGAAGACCACAAGACCAAGCATGAAAGAGTGGAAGAAAGCAGCAAAGGAGAGAAGAAAAGAAGATAGAGAAATACACCTGCGACCGGTCGTCCATAGCTTAGGACTAGTCGTCCGATCGGTCTTGCCACTCAACAGAAGAGGAGTATTTGCAAAAGTTCACTGGACCATCTGCGACCGGTCGTCCACACCTCAGACCGGTCGTGCGACCCGTCTTTGAATAAAAATTGTAGGATGGAAATTAGCAAAACTTGCTGGACAGTTTACATATGCAGTCCGAACGGTCGTGACCGGTTGGCCAGAAGATGTTTTCAACTCCAGAGGCTGTTGGACTGTTTCATAGTGAGGCACGACCGGTCGGCCAGCTACTCAGACCGGTCGTCCGACCGGTCGGCCATGCGTAAGATGCGGACTTTCTATTTCTGGCGTCAGATTTCTCTGCGCAGTGCGTAAGTTTTATGCAAATTCTCGAATATTCTAAGGTTGCGGAGCCTCCCCACTATAAAAGGATACCTAGGGATCATTCCTAGGGTATCTTAGAAGATTTTAAGCAAGGTTGGAGGCGGCGGAAGTGGATTTCGGAGTTCCACAACTCCTTCTAGTTTGTTTTGCTGTTTTTATGATTTTTCTACTTGTTTCATGTTTCCTTGGATCATGAACGGCTAAACCTCTTAGCTAAGGCTAAGAGGTAAAGCTTGTAGTGAATCTAAGATGATTCAATTCTTTTTTAGTTAGTTTTAAGATTGGTTTTCATAATTATGAACAATGGTTTGAAGTTAATACAAGTTCTAAGTAGTTTTTCTTAGTCTTATAATGACTCATGGATGTTTGGGAGAATTACTTAAGTTCTTAATTGTTGTGTGCTAGTCTAGACCTGTATAATCTGAGGAATTGGAGTACGCTCTAGTACTATGATCTTCATGTGGGGACTTCCTACCAAAGTTCTATTTTTCTGGTTTTCTGAATTATGTATGGGACTGTGCATGTGATTTGAATCAAGTTCAAATCATAATCTAGCCTTGTCTTGTGACAGGACTTGAGGATGGTTATGATTGTGATCTTATCCTATAGGAATTAGGACTAACCTATGCAATTGAGCATGCTCAGCCTAGCTTGCATTGAGTGAATCATACACATGGCTCTTACATATGACAGATTGTTTGGTTTAACAGCTCTATCATCCGGCTAGATAGATCATAATATCGATTCTAGTTGAGAAAGTGAGAAACCACAGCGAATTGAGCATCAAGGATTGCTACAAGTGGATCCTTGAACCCCTAGTGCCTTTTTATAATTGTTTACCTTCAATTTAGTTCAAAGTTGTTACTTACATCAATCTCATATAAAATTCGATTGTTAGCTCTCAATAGACACTATTGGATCTGTTTGTGAATTCCTACACAAGTCCCTGTGGATCGACCTCGGTCTTACCGAGTTTATTACTACATCGCAACCCTACACTTGGGGAAGCGAATAAGTTTTTTGCGCCTTTTCCGGGGACTTTAACGGCTTTTCACAGATTTCTGAAAATAGAATCTATTTAAGATTTTTAGGAATAGTTCTAACTTAGTTTATTTTGATTTACTTTTCTTTTTCAGGGATTTCTTAGAAGTTGAAGAAGACATAAGGATCTCAAGTGCTCGAATCAGGTTCTATCTTTCTAAACCTAACTCTTCTCCTTCTCCTATTCATTCCTATCATATCATCTCTTGTAAAGTGGGTGGAGACTCCTTTTAGATCTCTGAAAGGTAGTCCTTATGCCACCTGGATTCCTATTGGTCAGCTCTGCCGTCATGGATCACCTTGTGCTCAAAGATTTCTCTTCTCACCTCTACTCCTCTTTCTTCTTTTTCTTCACTTTTCTTAAAGGATTCAAAGAGTGGGTGGGGAGTTCTTTGAACCCCTATTGACCAGGAGAAATTGCTCTCTATCCTTGCTTCTGGCCAAGCCATTGCAAGACACCTTGTGCTTCGGTCCTAGAGAAGAGTAAAAAAGGGAAGGAAGAATTCATTTTTCTTTTCGTTTCATATTTTTTTGGATTTGCATGCCACATTGGGCTCGGGATTCCAATAACCGACTCATTAGTGAAGGGGGAATAGTTGAAGGAATTGACAGAGAGCCACGTGTTAGAAGACATCTAAACTCTCCAATTTTGTCTGAAAACATGGCTGCAAATCAACCTAATCCAATGGCCAATCCTAATCTGGGCCAAAACCAAACTGAAACAGGGGAGAATGTGGTTGAGAATGTTCCCCGACCAAGAACTTTACATGATTTCTTGCAACCAGCAAGAGTGAGCACTCTCTCATGCATATTTTTTCCATAAAATGCAAGGAATGTGGATTTGAAACCGGGAGTGATCCAACTTCTCCCTAAATTTCATGGATTAGACAGTGAAAGTGCCTATCAACACCTTAAGGAGTTTGATGAGGTAATAATTAACCACCATGCACTTTGCTAATGTGACTGATGATGTGGTGAGACTCAAATTCTTCCCTTTTACTCTTAAAGATAAAGCTAAAGGTTGGCTTCATGCATTAAGGCCAAGATCAATTGGTGCATGGACTGATATGCATAGGGAATTCATAAAAAAAATTCTTCCCTACTCACAAAACGAACATGTTGAAGCGCTTATCATGAACTTTGCCCAAAAGGGAGATAAAACCTTCTTCCAATGTTGGGAGAGGTTTAAGGACCTATTAAACGCATGCCCACATCATGGCTATGAAATCTGGCGGATTATAAGCTTTTTCTATGAAGGACTGAATTCACCCATGCGCCAATTTGTAGAGATGATGTGTAATGGGGAGTTCATGAATAAGGAAGCTGATGAAGCATGGGATTATTTGGAAGAATTGGCTGAGAATGCACAATCTTGGGATACATTGAAACCAACAAATTCCAAGACTAGCCAACAAAAGGAAAGAGGGGGAATGTATGTCTTATCGGAAGAGGATAGCATAAGTGCACGGGTGGCTAACCTCACAACAAAGGTCGAAGCCATGGAATTAAGGAAAGGAGAGACGATTAACTCCAATGACGTTGAATCTATTTGTGAAATTTGTGCCGGAAATCAACATGCAACACAAGATTGTCCCACAATTTCAGTGGTTCAGGACATCTTACAAGAACAATCAAATGCCATAAACAGTTATCAACGGCAATTTGGTGATCCAAACTCAAACACGTTTAATGCTAGTTAGAAGAACCATCCCAACTTCAGTTGGAGGAATGGACCCACTGCGAATGCAACCAATATCCCTCAAGCTCAACCTATACTAGGTCCGTCTCTAGTCATTACTCCAAAAGTTACTCTAGAGGAGATGTTGGGTGCATTTGTATCGGTTCAAGCTGAGTATAACAAGACAAATTCTCTGAAAATAGATGGGTTCATGCAAAAGCAATTGAAATTCAATCAAAATTCAACTCAAGCCATCAATGAATTGAAAACATCAATGGCTAGAGTTGAATCTCATCTCAATGTTAGAGAGAAGGGCACACTTCCTACCCAACCTCTTCCTAACCCAAGAACCCAATTTGAGATACAAGATGCAAGCTCATCCTCCCATCATACGGAGCATGTTCAAGCTATCACCACTTTGAGAAGTGAAAAAGTAATTGACAAATCTAATCCGGTGAAGGCCCCAAAGCCTAAGGATCCGAAAAATTCCAAAGAGGATGATAGCTCAAACAACATTCCACAAGAGAAAGAACCGGAAAGGCAATACAAGTCAGTTGCCCCATTTCCACAAAGGTTGATTTCACCTAAACCTTTAGACAAAAATCTGGAAATATTAAACGTTTTCAAGCAGGTGAAGATCAACATCCCGTCGTTGGATGCTATAAAACAAATACCATCTTATGCCAAATTTCTAAAGGAATTGTGTATGGTCAAAAGGAAACACAATGTTCACAACAAAGTACTTTTGACTGAGAATTTGAGCGCTATCATCAAACAAGAGGTGCCCCAAAAATACAAGGATTTGGGTAGTCTAACCATCTCATGCATCATAGGAGACTACCGGATTAAACAAGCCTTACTCGATTTGGGGGCAAGTGTGAACCTCATTCCATACTCGATTTACGAACAACTTAGGTTAGGTGAATTGAAACCCATCAAAACCACACTCCAACTTGCTGATAGATCCATTCGTATACTGAGAGGAATGATTGAGGATGTTCTAGTCCAAGTTGATAAATTCTACTACCCAGTAGACTTTATTGTCTTGGATACACATCTCGTGATAAGTACCGGGGCTCAAATTCCCGTCATACTTAGTCGCCCCTTTCTAGCTACTTCAAACGCAATTATCAATTGTAGAAACGGGCTTGTACAAATGTGCTTTGGAAATATGACTCTTGAGCTTAATATTTTTTATTTATGCAAACAACCACGGGAAGTTGATGAGGATATCCACGAAATAAACATGATTGAATCATTCGTGGAAGATACATTCCCCTTGTCATTATATTTCGATCCTTTGGAGGCATGTGTGGCCCATTCTCATGAGATAAATGATGGCACAATACAAGAGATGGATGCCATCTTAGATGCGATGCCGGTGATTGATAACAAAAGATGGAGGGCCCTATTTGAGCCATTGCTTATAAACGAGAACAAAACCCTCCCATCCAATATCAAGGCGCCAACACTCGACCTAAAACCATTACCAAGTGAGCTAAAATATGTCTATTTAGGTCGAGATGAGACATATCCGGTGGTGATTTCTTCCCACTTGGATGTGGAATAGGAGAGTAGGCTAATGGCCACTCTATTAGAGCACAAGAGTGCTATTGGGTGGTCGATTGCGGATCTCAATGGCATAGACCCATTGATTTGTACTCATCGCATACACCTTGAGGAGAATGCGAAGACATCTAGGCAACCACAAAGACGACTCAATCCAAATATGAAAGAAGTGGTTAAGGCCGAAGTGGTAAAACTATTGGATGTGGGTATTATCTACCCAAGATCCGATAGTCAATGGGTGAGTCCAATTCAAGTGGTGCCTAAGAAATCTGGGATCACCATCGTAGCCAATGCCAATAATGAAGTAGTACCAACCAGAGTCACTACCGGTTGGAGAATGTGCATTGACTACCGGAAGCTAAACACTGTCACGAGGAAAGACCACTTCCCCCTACCGTTTGTTGATAAAATTTTAGAACGGTTGGCAAGTCATTCCCATTTTTGCTTCCTTGATGGCTATTCAGGGTACAACCAAATAGAGATCGCCCGTGAAGACCAAGAAAAGACTACATTCACATATCCATTCGACACTTTTGCTTATCGACGGGTGCCGTTTAGACTATGTAATGCCCCTACCACCTTTCAGCATTGTATGATGAGTATATTTTCTGATATGGTGGGGACAATCCTCGAAGTCTTCATGGATGATTTCTCAGTATTTGGTTGTAGCTTTGATGAGTGCCTTGAGCACTTGAAAGCTGTGCTGAAAAGATGTGAAGAGAAGAACCTTGTGCTGAATTGGGAGAAGTGTCACTTTATGGTTCAAAAGGGAATTGTACTTGGTCACATTGTTTCACAAAATGGAATCGAGGTGGACAAAGAAAAAATTGATCTTATCTCTAACCTTCCACCACCCAAGAGCATACGAGATGTGCGGTCCTTTTTGCGACACGCAGGATTTTATAGAAGGTTCATAAAGGACTTCAGTTCACTCTCTCGTCCTTTATGTAACCTACTTCAAAAGGAAAATTCATTCGAGTGGAATGAAGAATGTCAAAAGGCCTTTACCACACTTAAAGGCATGTTGACATGTGCTCCCATAATGCAACCACCTGATTGGAGCCTTCCTTTTGAAATTATGTGTGATGCTAGAGACTATGCTATTGGGGCCGTGCTAGGTCAAAGAAAAGAGAAAAAGCCATGTGTCATCTACTATGCAAGTAGAACCCTAAACTCAGCCCAAGCAAACTACACTACTAGTGAAAAAGAACTTTTAGCCGTAGTTTTTGCCTTGGACAAGTTTTGGTCCTACTTGATTGGATCCAAGATCATCATATTCACTGACTATGCCACGCTTAAGTACCTTCTCTCTAAGAAGGATGCTAAACCACGGTTGTTAAGATGGATCCTTCTACTCCAGGAATTTAACATAGAAATACGTGATAAGAAAGGAGTAGAAAATGTCGTGGCTGACCATCTCTCTCGACTTGTCCTCACCAATTCCCCTGAAACGACCACGATCAATGACATGTTCCCTGATGAACAACTTTTTGCTGTTTCCCAATTGGCATGGTATGCGGACATTGCTAACTATCTTGCTACAGGTACGATTCCTACACATTGGAAAAAGAAAGATAATGATAAGTTCTTCACTGAGGTGCGAAAATTCCTATGGGACGACCCATACTTATTCAAGTATTGTCCCGATCAAATCATAAGGAGATGTGTCCCAGAAGATGAACAACAAAGTATCATCTCCTTCTGTCATTCTCAGGCATGTGGTGGCCACTTCTCGGCTAAAAAGACCACAGCAAAAATTTTGTAATGTGGGTTTTATTGGCCCACCATGTTTAAAGACACACATGAGTTTTGCAAAACATGTGAACCTTGTCAGAAATTAGGAGGAATTTCTCATAGAAATATGATGCCACTCAATCCCATCTTAATAATCGAAATTTTTTATTGTTGGGGCATCAATTTCATGGGCCCATTCCCATCTTCTTTTGGAAACGCATACATCTTGCTTGCCTTTGATTATGTATCCAAATGGGTTGAGGCCATCCCTTGCCGGAATAATGATCATAAAACGGTCATTCACTTCTTAAAAGAGAATATTCTTTCCCGGTTTGGTACACCTCGAGTCATCATTAGTGATGGAGGGTCTCACTTTTGTAATCGCCCATTTGAAACATTAATGAAGAAATATGGCGTAACACACAAAGTGAGCACTCCCTATCACCCACAAACTAGTGGGCAAGCTGAGATATCCAATAGGGAGATTAAACACATTTTAGAGAAAACGGTGAACCCTGATCACAAGGATTGGTCGCTTCGGCTTACCGATGCGCTTTGGGCCTACCGTACTGCTTTTAAGACCCCTATTGGAATGTCTCCCTATAGACTTGTCTATGGGAAGGCCTGTCACTTGCCTGTGAAGTTGGAACATAGGGCATATTGGTCAATTAAGAAGATGAATTTTGATTCTGACAAGGCAAGCTCGTTGCGCAAACTACAATTGAATGAACTTGCAGAAATCTGGAACGACACATATGAGAATGCGAGAATTTACAAGGACAAAACGAAGATATTCCATGATAAAAACATTCTTCGTAAGACATTCACGATCAATCAAAAAGTCCTTCTGTATAATTCCCGCCTACATTTATTTTTGAAAAAATTGAGATCTCGATGGACCGGTCCCTACATTGTGCAAACTATCTATCCATATGGGACCGTTGAGTTATTAAATCCAAGGAACGGACAACATTTTTAAGGCGAATGGGCAGCGATTAAAGCCGTTCTTTGAGAAATTTCCTTCAGAAGGTATGTCCATACCTCTGACTGATCCTGTCTACCAGGATGATTGATCTCCTAGTCTGATGGAGGTATAGAGTAGTTAGGATTACGATTTTGTTATTTTGTTTGCTTTTGCTTAGCTTTGTTAGGAGGAAGAATTCCACTTTTCACTTTTTTTCAGGTACTCTCATTCCTGACTCCCTTTTATGTTCAAATTGCTCTCATGTTGTGTTCATTGCGCATCTTTTACATTGAGGACAATGCAAGATTTGGTTGGGGGGTGTAGGATCACTTGGATGAATCCAGCATTTTGTAACATTTCGAGAAATTATGTAGAAATTTTTTAATTTTTTCTAAAATTCAAAACTCTTTTAGAAAACTTTGTTTTTATGCATTCAAGATGATATGAGCATAAGAGGAGGAGATATGAAGTGTATGAGGTTGTATGTCTGGAACTTCTCATCGCATAATGGCTTTATATGTGAATTCCCCTACTTATGTGATTGATAGAAAATTTGAACACTTTTACACCTAGTTCACATTACACGATTTTCATGAGTTGAAAGAATTATGTGATTTGTGGGTTAGCTAGACTTTGATTTAAGGTGCTGAGAAACCAGGCCGGGGTACTTTGTCCATCCTTGTCCATGGGAAAATAACGAAAGATATGGATTCCTTAAAATCCTATCTAATTTAAAAGAAAAAGGAAAAGGAATGATGAAATTGGGAGAGATGGAAAAATGGTGGAAATTCCGATTAGGGCTACCTATTACCAACCAAGGGATGGTCTACCCGTAACCAAAGCCGGAAATGGGACGTAGTGTGAAAGTCGTTGGAAGGACAGTAAGGCAAACTCCCGTCATTGGCTTGTTGTTGCTCTATATACCTTGAGATCTCTAATCTGGTTGATCTATGAAGAAGATAATCTTAGAAACTCATGAGACGAATTTTCACTATGCACACTAGGTTGGGTTTGTTCAAGTTCTTCTATTTATCAACCAATCAGCGGGAATTTCACATGAATGCTTGTCATGTTTTGAGGGTTTACAGTTTCAACCTCTGTCACCTAATATTTCTGAATTTTATACTTGTATGTCTTGGGATGCATAGAAGAATAGTTTCTGAAAGCGAGTTGGGTTTTGGACAATGAAACTTGTTTCACACTTGTTTTGCTCGGGACTAGCAAAATGCTGGTTGGGGGGTGTGTTGAGCTCTTAATTGTGCATATTCTAACCCCAATTCTGAAATTACGGTTTTACCGCTTATAGAGATACTCGGAGATATGTCTAAGGACCTAGAGAGGGGGTGATTAGGACCTTATCAAATTTTTTTGGCCTACTAACATATTTTATCAAATAAACAAAGTAAGCAAGAACACTTAGGCTTCCAAGCCTAAGTGGGTCCAATCACAAGACTAGCATATGTTAAATTAATAAGCAATCCTAATCTAAAGCATGCATAGGTAAATAAATGATTCAACAAATCAAGATCCTAACCTATGCAACTTGTGTAGACTTATGAGAGTGGATCAATGAGCTCAAGTCTACACAACTAGCGAAGGTACATCTTGTGTGTGGATGTGCCTAATAAGAGCCTAGCATACATTCCTATCAAGCATTCATAATTAGACAATTAAACTAACAATGCTAAGATATTAATGTGCTCAATTCAATCACAAACACAAGCATGTATAGTGGTTCGACTACTTGTCTACTCCACTCCCGGTTCAAGTACTCAACAACTTTGAGCACACCGGCATTCACTATCGGAGGTTTTAAATGAGGTTCACCTCTCAACCTTTACACGGAGGTTTTACCGGTTCACCGCTCAACCATTACTAGAGTTTTAGACATAGGCTAACTCTCAACCCAACGCACGTTTACTCCCGTGTCGGAGGCTCCCCCTTGGAGACTTAGTTTAGGCCCGGCAAACGGGCCAAGGAACAGCTAACGTCCCTAGATCAAGCTTGACAAACAAACTCTAAATGGACTCTCAATAAAGATAACCTACTTGTCGGATGAGCCCCTTGTTTAGCGCCGATTTGGGTTGCTTGATTTCCGCTCTCCCGTGCTTCAATCAGCTTCCCTTCCTCCCACGATCGTGTTGCCGTTGTGTCGCCAATGCCTCAGCCACACTTGATCAAACACCTTGCATGTGATGCCTTTGAGATGCTCAATGTGCTAGGAGGGTAGGTTTGAGAGCTCTACAACTAATGAGAATGGGTTTCCTAGAGTCTCTCTCTTACAACGATCTCATCTTAGAGTTTTGGACAAAGATATGCCAATCTAGAAGGTTCCAAACTCTAGAGATCAAGAGGGGATGAAGGCCATCTTCTTCATGAGCTTGGAATGCTCTAATCTTGTGTTAAAGCATAAGGAAGATGCCTTGCATAGGTTGGGAATGAGCCTCAAATGGTCTCTAACAATGGTGGCTTCACTCCTCTCGAAATCCCTCTCTCTACCCCTCAAAACAAGCCAAGCCCATTTATAAAAGAAGGTGCAACGGATACAAAACGGGCAGAAAATGGCTAGTGCTGACCGGTTGCACGACCGGTCGGCCAGGGGTCCACGACCGGTCAGGACCGGTCGGCCACAGCCAGAAAATGCTGCTGTGAATGGGAAGTGAGCTGCCTGATCGATCGCGACCGGTCGGACCAGCCCAGGCGACCGGTCACGACCGGTCGGTCCCTTGCCTGCATCAACACAGTACGTTGCTGTTGAGACTGGACACACGTCCGACCAGTCTTGACCGGTCGGCCAGGCCTGGGTTCAGCAATGTTGTTTGCTGACCCACTTATACACCAACCTCCTTACTATGGCCAAGGTTTGGGTGTTCTTCTGGGACACCTAGGGCCAATCTATGATGACTAAAGGTTCCCTAATATGGTCAAGGTCATCAAAGAGTATAAGGGGTTAGGTTTTGGTCAAGGTTAAGGCACATCAAGGCATCACTTTTACCTGTATCTTCTTCCTTAATGCAGCAGGGCCACTTGAGTCTTCGGTCTTCGTCTTCATCAGGCTCAACTGACACTAGACTCACCGATGTAAGTGATTGACAAACAAGGTGCACTAGTATGCCACAGAAAAGTGCACTAACAATCTCATCACTCATTATGCATGGTTTCATGATTTAAAGACCAATCTAATGCATAGATTTGTGTTTGTAGGAATAAGAGAGAGGATTTACCAATTGAAGACTTAAAGAGGCTAATTAAAAGCATTGAAGACCACAAGACCAAGCATGAAAGAGTGGAAGAAAGAAGCAAAGGAGAGAAGAAAAGAAGATAGAGAAATACACCTGCGACCGGTCGTCCATAGCTTAGGACCGGTCGTCCGACCGGTCTGGCCACTCAATAGAAGAGGAGTATTTGCAAAAGTTCATTGGACCATCTGCGACCGGTTGTGCAACCGGTCGTCCACACCTCAGACCGGTCGTGCGACTGGTCTTTGAATAAAAATTACAGGATGGAAATTAGCAAAACTCGCTGGACAGTTTACATATGCAGTCCGACCAGTCGTGACCGGTCGGCCAGAAGATGTTTTAAACTCTAAAGGCTACTGGACTGTTTCATAGTGAGGCACGACCGGTCGCGAACGGTCGGCCAGCTACTCAGACCGGTCGTCCGACCGGTCGGCCATGCGTAAGATGCGAACTTTCTATTTCTGGCGCCGGATTTCTCTGCGTAGTGCGTAAGTTTTATGCAAATTCTCGAATATTATGAGGTTGCGGAGCCTCTCCACTATAAAAGGACACCTAGGGATTGTTCCTAGGGTATCTTAGAAGAGTTTAAGCAAAGTTGGAGGCGGCGGAAGTGGATTTCGGAGTTCCACAACTCCTAGTTTGTTTTGTTATTTTTATGATTTTTCTAGGCGTTTCATGTTTCCTTGGATCATGAACGGCTAAACCTCTTAGCTAGGGCTAAGAGGTGAAGCTTGTAGTGGATCTATGATGTTTCAACTCGTTTTTAGTTGGTTTTAAGATTGGTTTTCATGATTATGAACAATGGTTTGAAGTTAATACAAGTTCTAAGTAGTTTTTCTTAGTCTTATGATGACTCATGGATGTTTGGGAGAATTACTTAAGTTCTTAATTGTTGTGTGCTAGTCTAGACCTGTATGATCCGAGGAATTGGAGTACGCTCTAGTACTATAATCTGCATGTGGGGACTTCCTACCAAAGTTCTACTTTTCTGGTTTTCTGAATTATGTATGGGATTGTGCATGTGATTTAAATCAGTTCAAATCATAATCTAGCCTCATCTTGTGACAGGACTTGGGGATGGTTATGATTGTGATCTTATCCTATTGAAATTGGGACTGACCTATGCAATTGAGCATGCTCAGCCTAGGTTGCATTGAGTGAATCATACACATGGCTCTTACATATGACAGATTGTTTGGTTTAACAGATCTATCATCCAGTTAGATAGATCTTAATATCGATTCTAGTTGAGAAAGTGAGAAACCATAGCGAATTGAGCATCAAGGATTGCTACAAGTGGATCCTTGAACCCCTAGTACCTTTTTATAATTGTTTACCTTCAATTTAGTTCAAAGTTATTACTTACATCAATCTCATATAAAATTTGATTGTTAGCTCTCAATAGACACTATTGGATGTGTTTGTGAATTCCTACACAAGTCCCTGTGGATCGACCTCGGTCTTACCGAGTTTATTACTACATCGCAACCCCACACTTGGGGAAGCAAACAGTAGCCAATGCCAATAATGAACTCATACCAACCAGAGTCACTACCGGTTGGAGAATGTGCATTGACTACAGGAAGCTAAACACTGTCACAAGGAAAGACCACTTCCCCCTACCGTTTGTTGATTAAATTTTAGAAAGGTTGGCGGGTCATTCCCAATTTTGCTTCCTTGATGGCTATTCAGGGTACGACCAAATAGAGATTTCCCTTGAAGACAAGAAAAGACTACATTCACCTGTCCATTCGGCATTTTCGCCTATCAACG
Organism: Liriodendron chinense; assembly: GCA_003013855.2. Classification (NCBI taxonomy): domain Eukaryota; kingdom Viridiplantae; phylum Streptophyta; class Magnoliopsida; order Magnoliales; family Magnoliaceae; genus Liriodendron; species Liriodendron chinense. Next base: position 1,501,705 of record ML058503.1, read on the forward strand.
GATGCCGTTTGGACTATGCAATGCCCCCGCCACCTTTCAGCGATGTATGATGAGTATCTTTTCTGATATAGTGGGGATCATTCTCGAAGTCTTCATGGATGATTTCTCTATATTTGGTTGTAGCTTTGATGAGTGCCTCGTGCACTTGAAATCTGTGTTGAAAAGATGTGAAGAGAAGAACCTTGTGTTGAATTGGGAGAAATGTCACTTCATGGTTCAAAAGGGAATTGTACTTGGTCACACGTTTCACAAAACGAAATCGAGGTGGACAAAGCGAAAATCGATCTTATCTCTAACCTTCCACCACCCAAGAGCGTACGAGATGTGCGGTCCTTTTTAGGACACGCAGGATTTTATAGAAGGTTCATAAAGGACTTCAGTTCACTCCCTCGTCCTTTATGTAACCTACTTCAAAAGGAGAATTCATTCGAGTGGAATGAAGATTGTCAAAATGTCTTTACCACACTTAAAATGTTAACATGTGCTCCCATAATGCAACCACCTGATTGGAGCCTTCCTTTTGAAATTATGTGTGATGCAAGCGACTATGCTATTGGGGCAGTGCTAGGCCAAAGAAAAGAGAAGAAGCCATATGTTATCTACTATGTAAGTAGAACCTTAAACTCAGCCTAAGCAAACTACACTACTACAGAAAAAGAACTTTTAGCCGTAATTTTTGCCTTGGATAAGTTTAGGTCCTACTTGATTGGATCCAAGATCATCATATTCACTGACCATGCCGCGCTTAAGTACCTTTTCTCTAAGAAGGATGTTAAACCACGGTTGTTAAGATGGATCCTTCTACTCTAGGAATTTGACATAGAGATACCTGATAAGAAAGGAGTAGAAAATGTAATGGCTGACCATCTCTCTCGACTTGTTCTCACCGATTCCCCTGAAACGACCGCGATCAATGACATGTTCCCTGATGAATAACTTTTTGAAGTCTCCCAATTGCCATGGTATGCGGACATTGCTAACTATCTTGCTACAGGTACGATTCCTACACATTGGAAAAAGCAAGATAAGGATAAATTCTTCATTGAGGTGCGAAAATTCCTGTGGGACAACCCATACTTATTCAAGTATTGTCCTAATCAAATCATAAGGAGATGTGTGCCAGATGATGAACAACAAAGTATCATCTCCTTTTGTCACTCTCAGGTATGTGGTGGCCACTTTTTGGCTAAGAAGACCACAACCAAAATTCTGCAATGTGGATTTTATTGGCCCACTATGTTCAAGGACACACATGAGTTTTGCAAAACATGTGAACCATGTCAGAAATTGGGAGGAATCTCTCGAAGAAATATGATGCCACTCAATCCCATCTTAATAATTGAAATTTTTTATTGTTGGGGCATCGATTTCATGGGTCCATTCCCATCTTCTTTTGGAAACATATATATCTTGATTGCCATTGACTATGTGTCCAAATGGGTCGAGGCGATCCCATGCCGGAATAATGACTGTAAAACAGTCATTCATTTCTTGAAAGAGAATATTCTTTCCTGGTTTGGAACACCTCGAGTCATCATAAGTGATGGAGGGTCTCACTTTTGTAATCGCCCATTTGAAACCTTAATAAAGAAATATGGCGTAACACACAAAGTGAGCACTCCCTATCACCCACAAACTAGTGGACAAGCTGAGATATCCAATAGAGAGATCAAACATATTTTGGAAAAAACGGTGAACCCTGATCGCAAGGATTGGTCGCTTCGACTTACCGATGCGCTTTAGGCTTACTGTATCGCTTTCAAGACCCCTATTGGAATATCTCCCTTAGACTTGTCTATGGGAAGGCTTGTCACTTGCCTGTGAAGTTGGAACACAGGGCGTATTGGGCAATTAAGAAGATGAATTTTGATTCTGACAAGGCAAGCTCGTTGCGTAAACTTCAATTAAATGAACTTGCAGAAATCCGGAATGAAGCATATGAGAATGCGAGAATTTACAAGGACAAGACGAAGATATTCCATGATAAGAACATTCTTCGTAAGACATTCACGGTCAATCAAAAAGTCCTTTTGTATAATTCTCGCCTACATTTATTTTCGAGGAAATTGATATCTTGATGGACCGGTCCCTACATTGTGCAAACTATTTACCCATATGGGACCGTCGAGTTGTTAAATCCGAGGAACGGCAACATCTTTAAGGCTAATAGTCAGCAATTAAAGCCATTTTTTGAGAAGTTTCCTTCAGAAGGTATGTCCATACCTCTGACTGATCCTGTGTATCAGGATGATTGATCTCCTAGTCTGATGGAGGTATAGAGTAGTTAGGAATAGGATTTTGTTGCTTTTGTTTATAGGTTTGGTAGAAGGAGGAAGAAGTCCACTTTTCACTCTCTCAGGTACTATCATTCCTCCCTCCCTTTTATTTTAGAATTGCTCTCATGTTTTGCTCATTACACATCTTTTACACTGAGGACAATGCAAGATTTGGTTGGGGGGTGTAAGATCACTAGGATTCATCTAGTGTTTTGTAACATTTCGAGCAATTATATAGGAATTTTTTTAAATTTTTTTAAATTTCAAAACTCTTTTAGAAAACCTTACTGCTATGCATTTGAGATGATACGAGCATAAGAGGAGGAGATACGAAGTGTATGGTGTTGTAAGTCTTGAACTTCTCTTAGCATAATGGTTTTATATGTGAATTCCCCTATTTATGTGAGTGATAGAAAAATTGAACACTTTTACACCTAGTTCACGCTACACGATTTTCATGGGTTGAAAGGATCATGTAATTTGTGGATTAGCTAGACTTTGATTTAAGGTGTTGAGAAACCAAGCCGGGGTACTTTGTCCATCCTTATCCATGGAAAAATAACGAAAGATATGGATTTCTAAAAATCCTATCTAATTTAAAAGAAAAAGGAAAAGGAAGGATGAAATTGGGAATGATGGAAAATTCCGATTAGGGCTACCTATTACCAACCGGGGGATGGTCTACTCGTAACCAAAGCCGAAAATGGGACGTAATGTGAAAGCCGTCGGAAGGACAGTAAGGTAAATTCCTGTCATTGGCTTGTTGTGCTCTATACACCTTGAGATCTATAGTTTAGTTGAGTTATGAAGAAGATAATCCTGGAAACTCATAAGATAAACTTTCACAATGCACACTAGGTTGAAATTTTTCAAGCTCTTCTATTTATCAAATAACCAGCGGGAATTTCATATGGATACTTAATATGTTTTGAGAGTTCACGGTTTCAACCTCTGTTACCTAATATTTCTGAACCTTACACTTGTGTATCTTAGGATGTATAGAAGAATGGTTTCTAAAGGAGAGTTGGGTTTTGGAGAATGGAATTGATTTCACGCATGTTTTGCTCGGGACTAGCAAAATGCTGGTTGGGGGGTGTGTTGAGCTCCTAATTGTGCATATTCTAACCCCAATTCATCACTCATTATGCAAGGTTTTCATGATTTAAAGACTAATCTAATGTTCAAGGGTCGACCGGTCTAGACCGGTCGGCCGACTTGCCGGCCTCTGTGAAGTGTACAGGACAAGGGACCAGTTGGTCCGACCGGTCAAGACCGGTCGGCCAACAGGTCGGTGCCCTCTGGGAACTCCCTGGACAGAAAATCAATCTGGTCCAATCGGTCTTGACCTGTCGGCCATCAATTCAGGAAACCTCCAGCAGCACTCTGGACTGTCAAACAGAGAGGTCCGACCGGTCGTGACCGGTCGGCCATGCGTAAAACAGAAAACTTTTTATTTCTGCTCCGGATTTCTCTGCGCACTGCGTAACCTTACGCAAATTCTGGAAGATTCTAATGTTGCGGAGCATCCCCACTATAAAAGGACACCTAGGGATTGTTCCTAGGGTATCTTAGAACGGATTAAGCATGGTGGGAGACGGCGGAAGTGGATTTCGAAGTTCCACAACTCCTCCTAGTTTGTTTGCTGTTTTTATGTTTTATTTAGTTTGTTTCATGTTTCCTTGGATCATGAACGGCTAAACCTCTTAGCTAGGGCTAAGAGGTGAAGCTTGTAGTGAATCTAAGATGTTTCAATTCGTTAAAGATTGGTTTTAAGTTGGATTTCATGCTTAAGAACAATGGGTTGAAGTTTAATTCAAGTACTAAGTAGTTTTTCTTAGTCTTATGATGACTCATGGATGTTTGGAAGAATTGCTTGAGTTCTTAATTGTTGTGAACTAGTTAAACTTGTATGATCCGAGGAATTGGAGTATGCTCTAGTACTATGATCTTCATGTGGGAACTTCCTACCAAAGTTCTATTTTTCTGGATTTCTGAAGTATGTGTGAGACTGTGTATGTGGTTTGAATTAAGTCCAAAATTATGATCTAGTTTTTTCATGTGACAGGATTTAATGATGGTTATGATTGTGAACTTAGTCTATTGGAATTGGGATTGACCTATGCAATTGAGTATGCTCGTCCTAGCTTGCATTGAGTGAACCATATACATGGATTCTACATATGGCAGATTGTTGGTTTAACTATTCTATCATCCGACTAGATAGAACTTAATTTCGATTCTAGTTGAGAAAGTGTGAGACCACAGCGAATTGAGCATCAAGGATTGCTACAAGTGGATCCTTGAACCCCTAGTGCCTTTTTATTAATTGTTTATCTCCAGTTTAGTTCAAAGTTACTATTTACATCAATCTTCTCAAATCCGGTTGTTAGATTTTCAATAGAAATTATTGGAAGTAATTTTGTGAATTCCTACATTAGTCCCTGTGGATTGACCTCAGTCTTACCGAGATTATTACTACATCGCAACCCTACACTTGGGGAGGTGAACAATATGTCTAGAAACTCATTCCAGATTGCGAGATACTACCGGTTTACGGTCATAACGGCCCGGATCACTTTCGACCCCGACCGGTCTTCTTTTGGTCCATCTGGGCCATGAAATAATCAGCGACCCGTTCTACATTAGTCTCCTCCACTTCGAAAGAACTCGACCCCGAGTCGAGTTCTCATCCAGTTTTGGTTCATGATATTCGTACAGATCTGCCATGTTGAAAATCCTTGAAATCTCCATGTCATCTAGAAGATCAACAATGTAGGTATTGTCATTGATCTTGCGAATGATCAGTACCGGTCCAATCTTTTTGTGTTTCAACTTGTTGTAGGTCCCGGTAGGAAATCACTCTTTACGTAGATGGACCAACACCTGATCACCTATTTCGAGCACTTTGGCACGCCGATGCTTGTCAGCCACTTCCTTGTATTTCTCATTCGAAGTCTGTAATTTGTTACGCACATCTGTATGTATGTCCATGATTCGGTCCGCCATATGTTCAGCTGTAATGCTCATGCCCAAAAGCTTGGGAAGGGGAACCAAATCGAGTGTGTGACGAGGCACACACCCATAAACAATCTGGAATGGGGATTTCCCTGTCAATCGGTTTACCATGTTGTTGAATGCAAACTCCGCTTAAGCCAGGGTCATGTCCCACTGTTTCGGCTTATCACCTGAAAGGCAACGGATGAGATTCCCCAATGTGTGGTTTACGACCTCAGTCTGTCTATCTGTTTACAAGTGGTAAGCACTGCTGAACTAAAGTCGCGTACCTAACTGATTCCAGAATGCTCGTAAAAAATGGCTAACGAACTTCGTGTCCCGGCTTGAAGTGATCGTCTTAGAAATCCCATTGTTAGAACTAGAAAAATCGGTATTCGTCGGCAGTCTTTTTCCTGTGTTTCATTATTCTGGGGGAATTCTGATTATAGAGACATTCATAGACAATCATAAGCAATCACAACGTATACCCGAGAAAGCACTGCGAGGTGAATTTTATTCCAAAGATTCCGAGATCTTTTACATTCCGGGCTGTGAACTGGTCACGAACCTTCAATTACATTAATGGATGATCACCCTTGATTAAAAGGCAAAAGTAAATGCATGCATATATCATAAATAAATTAAATAAAGCATTAAAAGAGCATAAATATAAATAAAGCACAACATAGACAACACAGAGATTTTTACGTGGAAACTCTTACGGGAGAAAACCACGGCATAAAGCGACAAAATTCCACTATGAATTGCAGTTATGCAATAGATGGAATATTAAAGGGATGAAGCTCGGATAGATCGAGCAAGTAGTTTAAATCGTCAGGGATTATAGTCTCGAGTTCATGGTCGCCGAGACCAAGTCTAGGATACCTTATAGACCAAGCCATCGTTAAGACCAGATAGATGTTGGTCCCATACTCCTTCGAGCGTTCCTAGTTGAGTGGCAACCAGGATTTTAACCGAGTCGTGTATCTTAGGGTCATGACGCGTCTCTATGGACGATATGACTTTCAAGGATACACTCCACGATTTCCGTTTAGTGCAACCAGGGTTTCAACCGAGTCGTATATCTCAGGGTCATGACGCATCTCTATGGACGATGTGACTTTCAGAGATACACTCCACGGCGTCCACTTATTGCAACCAGGGCCAGTGATCGTTTCCGATGGGACGGATGACTTGCTGGAAGGCACTCCATGGGGTCTTAGTGCGACCAGGGTTTCAACTGAGTCGTATATCTCAGTATCATGACGCGTCTCTATGGACGATATGACTTTCAGAGATACACTCCACGGCGTCCACTTACTGCAACCAGGGCCAGTGACCGTCTTTGATGGGACGAGTGACTTGCTGGAAGGCACTCTATGGGGTCTTCATGCGACCAGGGTTTCAACCGAGTCGTATATCTCAGTGTCATGATGCGTCTCTATGTACGATATGACTTTCAGGGATACACTCCACGGCGTCCACTTACTGCAACCAGGGCCAGTGACCGTCTCCGATGGGACGGGTGACTTGTTGGAAGGCACTCCATGGGGTCTTCGTGCGACCAGGGTTTCAACCGAGTCGTATATCTCAGTGTCATGATGCGTCTCTATGGACGATATGACTTTTGGGGATACACTCCACGGTGTCCACTTACTGCAACCAGGGCCAGTGACTGTCTCCGATGGGACGGGTGACTTGCTGGAAGGCACTCCATGGGGTCTTCGTGCGACCAGGGTTTTAACCAAGTCATATATCTCAGTGTCATGACGTGTCTCTGTGGATGATATGACTTTCATGGATACACTCCACGGTGTCCACTTACTGCAACCAGGGCGAGTGACCGTCTCCGATGGGATGGGTGACTTGCTGGAAGGCACTCAATGGGATCTCCGTGCGACCAGGGTTTCAACCGAGTCGTACATCACAGTGTCATGACGCGTCTCTATGGACGATATGACTTTCAGAGATACACTCCATGACGTCCACTTACTGCAACCAGGGCCAGTGACCGTCTCCGATGGAACGGGTGACTTGCTGGAAGACACTCCATGGGATCTCCGTGCGACCAGGGTTTCAACCGAGTCGTATATCTTATTGTCATAACGCGTCTCTATGGACGATATGACTTTCAGAGATACACTCCACAGCGTCCACTTACTGCAATCAGGGCCAGTGACCGTCTCCAATGGGACGGGTGACTGGCCAGAAGGCACTCATGGGGTCTTAGTGCGACCAGGGTTTCAACCGAGTCGTATATCTCAGTGTCATAACGCGTCTCTATGGATGATATAACTTTCAGGGATACACTCCACGGTGTCCACTTACTGCAACTAGGGCCAGTGACCGTCTCCGATGGGACGGGTGACTTGCTGGAAGGCACTCCATGGGGTCTTCGTGCGACCAGGGTTTCAACCGAGTAGTATATCTCAGTATCATGACGCGTCTCTATGGACGATATGACTTTCAGAGATACACTCCACGGCGTCCACTTACTGCAACCAGGGCCAGTGACCGTCTTTGATGGGACGAGTGACTTGCTGGAAGGCACTCTATGGGGTCTTCATGCGACCAGGGTTTCAACCGAGTCGTATATCTCAGTGTCATGATGCGTCTCTATGTACGATATGACTTTCAGGGATACACTCCACGGCGTCCACTTACTGCAACCAGGGCCAGTGACCGTCTCCGATGGGACGGGTGACTTGTTGGAAGGCACTCCATGGGGTCTTCGTGCGACCAGGGTTTCAACCGAGTCGTATATCTCAGTGTCATGATGCGTCTCTATGGACGATATGACTTTTGGGGATACACTCCACGGTGTCCACTTACTGCAACCAGGGCCAGTGACTGTCTCCGATGGGACGGGTGACTTGCTGGAAGGCACTCCATGGGGTCTTCGTGCGACCAGGGTTTTAACCAAGTCATATATCTCAGTGTCATGACGTGTCTCTGTGGATGATATGACTTTCAGGGATACACTCCACGGTGTCCACTTACTGCAACCAGGGCGAGTGACCGTCTCCGATGGGATGGGTGACTTGCTGGAAGGCACTCAATGGGATCTCCGTGCGACCAGGGTTTCAATCGAGTCGTACATCACAGTGTCATGACGCGTCTCTATGGACGATATGACTTTCAGAGATACACTCCATGACGTCCACTTACTGTAACCAGGGCCAGTGACCGTCTCCGATGGAACGGGTGACTTGCTGGAAGACACTCCATGGGATCTCCGTGCGACCAGGGTTTCAACCGAGTCGTATATCTTATTGTCATAACGCGTCTCTATGGACGATATGACTTTCAGAGATACACTCCACAGCGTCCACTTACTGCAATCAGGGCCAGTGACCGTCTCCAATGGGACGGGTGACTGGCCAGAAGGCACTCATGGGGTCTTAGTGCGACCAGGGTTTCAACCGAGTCGTATATCTCAGTGTCATAACGCGTCTCTATGGATGATATAACTTTCAGGGATACACTCCACGGTGTCCACTTACTGCAACCAGGGCCAGTGACCGTCTCCGATGGGACGGGTGACTTGCTGGAAGGCACTCCATGGGGTCTTCGTGCGACCAGGGTTTCAACCGAGTCGTATATCTCAGTGTCATGACGCGTCTCTATGGACGATATGACTTTCAGGGATACACTCCACGATATCCACTTAATGCAACTAGGGCCAATGTCCGTCTCCGATGCGACGGGTGACTTGCTGGAAGGTACTCCATGGGATCTCCGTGCAACCAGGGTTTCAACCGAGTCGTATATCTTAGTGTCATGACTCCATTCTATGGACGATATGACTTTCAGAGATACACTCCACGGCGTCCACTTACTGCAACCAGGGCCAGTGACCGTCTCCAATGGGATGGATGACTTGCCGGAAGGCACTCCATGGGGTCTTAGTGCGACCAAGGTTTCTACCGAGTCGTATATCTTGGTGTCATGACGCCTCTCTATGGACGATATGACTTTCAGAGATACACTCCATGGCGTCCACTTACTGCAACCAGGGCCAGTGACCGTCTCCGTTGGGACGAGTGACTTGCTGGAAGGCACTCATTACCTTAGCCACTCAACTGACGGATCCCGCCCTGGAAAGGACGCACATCAACTGGTCTTAATGATGAAGTAGTTTAGACGTTTTAGGACTCTTTGGTTACAGTTTTCGATGATAACCATAGTCCCCTTCGATTTAGTTTCGTAACTCGATTCGAGATGAAATAAATTCATGCAATGGATGCAAATGAGTACAGTACAAAGTAACTATGCTTTATGTATGCTCAAGAGAAGATTGCGTTTATGCTAAATGTTCAGTGTATCGAATAAATTATGCATTTAATTTGATCAATCTGCTTCGTATATATCTTTGTGTCATCGATATTTTGCCCTCGCGTCTTTGAGATCGCGATTGATTTCATTTGGCATTAGTAGAATTTCGGGCCATTAGGGCACTTCCCAGGGCCTATTTAGGATCTGATTGGAGGATTTGGTGAATACCTATCACGATCATCTTTGGATAGGGGTGGATTATGTCCACGAGGGTCGCAGTGCGATCGCATTTCGATTTGTTTAGTGTAGGTCGATTTCTAAGCCAATAGGGCACTTCCCAAGGCTGAAAATGACTAAGTAGTGGGCTTGCTGACCACTTAATTAAGGTATTTGGAGCTCCTGAGTTTGGATAACCTTGTTGCGGTGCATGATTATGATATATCATGTTATGGCAGAGAGAAGTCTCCCTCTCGGGTTCAGTCAAATTCTGCCCGATTCCTCTCGATTTAGGCCGTTTAAGGCTCTTTCGGAAGGGTTTTCGTGGTTTGCAATATTGGCTAAGTGCCTTTTTGATCAAATTGCTGATCTGGCCCATTTATCGTTGATCGTTGGTGAATCCGGTCGGGGGCATGGATAGAGGACATAGATGTGTGTCCAGGAGGATCGGTTTGATCGAAAACCGATTTAGATCGAAGGCGAGCCACATCATGGGAGATCTCACACCCCAACCAGCGTTTGGGCGCACCTGCTATGGGATGTGGGCACATGTGGCTGAGGTGGGCGCATGTGCCCTCTCCCTCAAGCGCATGCGATGAGAAGAAAAGGAAGGAGAGAGAGGATGGATGGGATGTGAGCGCATGTGCCTCTACCGGGCACATGAGGCCTGCATGGGCGCATGTCACTATGCCCCTTAGTGCATTTTTTCACATTTCCCCTCCAAAGTATGGGCGCATGTTAATGCGACTTTGGAGAAATTTGAATCTTCTCCTTCTGGTGGGAGAAATCCCTTTCCGACGATGGCATCCGATGAGGTATGGGCGCATGTGAATAGCCCATGGAGGATTCCGGCAAGAATTTTTACCTTGTTCTGATGATCCTTTCCAGAAAATGAAGCCTCTCTCCCTTGATTTAGAAGTGAGTGGGGTATTTATAGTATGTTAATCGGGTATCGGGTACCGGCTGCATGTTGTCTGCAAAAGGGAGGGCATGTGCATGAATTTGGAGAGAGGAGTCATGCGCATGTCATGGGGATCATGTGCATGTCACCATGCATGAGGCGCATGTGGCTTGGTGTGTGCGCATGTGCCCCTGGTATGGGCGCATGTGGCCTCTGTGGTGGGCTCATGTTGCCCCAGTTCTTATATTTTCATGATTTTTTTATATTTTTATTTTATTTAGAATACTGAAAAGGGAGAGAGAGCGCTCTCATGCGCATGTGGTGAGAGGACAAATGCATGTCTTCTCATGGCATCCGCATGTGGAGAGAGAGTGGAAGAATGCATGTTTCACCGCTTAGAATATTTCAGGTTTTAGGCTCTGACAGGCGACCTCCAGAGGGGGGCTACCTTTTCGGAGACCGAGGTCACTTACGCCAAGCCGCTTTTAGGCCATGATCGACCTCCTGAATGAATGGGGTGGGGTACCGATGGTCATCTGCTGTGAATTTTGGTAGTTCCTTACCAATTTGGACCCTCCCGATCAGCTCTTTGCATATGAATATTGTTCTGGGAAGCGCGCACGTAGAATATGCACCGCAAGGACTTCAAACTTGCTACTTAAGGTTTTTGGGCATTTTGGATCATTTGGCGGCCATTCGAATGTCTGATTCCACTCTGAAATGATACCTGTAGGCTTTCGGGCCCTTTGGGTCAGCTCTAGACGGGCAAAATGCATTTGGAAGCGCGCGGGTAAAGATATGCATCGCACGACTTCGACACTTGCAGGTTAAGGGTTTTAAGGTGTTCTGAATCATTTGGCAGTAATCCGCATGTCCGATTCCGTCCCAAAATAGCGTTCGTAGGTTTTGGTCACGACCGCGCATATTAGCTTGCACTGGCATTTTTTGAGTATATCGGGTCTCGAAATCGGTCCAAATCATCGTAGATGGATCGCTGAATACTATTTTATAATGGGTGCAAATTTGAGCCCCAACAACCATGTAGTCGTACCATATCAAATGTCTTCTTGCATGGAATGAAGTGTGCCATCTTGAAGAATCGGTCTACCACCACGAACACTAACTCCATGCCGCGTTATGTTCGTGGGAGCCCTAATACAAAATCCATAGATAAATCCTCCTAAGGGGCATCTGGCACGGGTAATGGCGTGTAAAGACCTGTATTTTGAGATTGCACCTTAGCGGTTTGACAAATGTGACATCGTTGTATCGCCTTGCGAACATCACGAGCAAGTTGCGGCCAGTAATATCGCTCTTCCACCATCGCTCGAGTCTTATCTCATCCTAGATGACCGCCAAGGCCTGCGCCATGTAACTCGATAATAATTTTATCCCGTAACGAACTCTGCGGAATGCAAAGTCGATTCCCTTTGAAGAGGAAACCATCTTAAATTAGAATGTCACTCGGGTAACCCTCTTGGCACTTTTTCGATGCATCTATAAAATTCTTGTCATTGGCATAAAGTTCGTTGAGACAGTCGAATCCGACCACCTCACTGCTCACGGAAATAAAAAGATATGCACGTCGGCTATGTGCATCTGCTACCTTGTTCTGCTACCCTGATTTGTATTTCAAAATGAACGTGAATTCCTGTAAAAATGAAATCCATCTAGCGTGCATACAATTCACATTAGTCTGAGTATTGACAAATTTTAATGCCTAATGATCAGTGTACAGTATAAATTCCTTTTGAATAAGATAGTGGCACCAATGGCGCAGTGCCTGAACCACTGCATATAATTCAATCTCATAAGTCGACCACTTCTGTCATGCGTCGCTGAGTTTCTCACTGTAAAAGGCAACTAGCCTGCCCTCCTGAGAAATGACTCCTCTAATGCCAACAATAGATGCGTCACATTCTACCTCAAACAACTTATCGAAATTGGAGAGTACCAAGACCGGTGTAGTGGACAACCGATGTTTGGTTTCTACAAAACTCTTCTTTGCCCCTTCGGTCCATTGAAACGGACCCTTCTTCATACAGTCGGTAATTGGCGCGACGATACTGCTGAAGTTTTGCACAAATCGATGATAGAAGGTCGCCAACCCATGGAAACTTCGTATCTCATGAATGTTCGTCAGAGTCGGGCAATCCTGAATTGCTTGAACTTTCTCTTCGTCCACTCGGATACTCATGGACGACACAATGAACCCCGAAAAATAATAATTAATCAGTCAAGAAGCTACACTTTTTCATATTTAAGTATAGTTTGTTGTTGGCCAGCACTTGTAGCACTTTTCTGAGGTGGGTCATGTGCTCCGTTTTATCCTGACTGTATATTAGAATGTCATCAAAGTAAACGACAACAAAATGGATAATGAACGGCTTCAACACTTAGGTCATTAAACACATGAAGGTGCTTGGTGCGTTGGTTAGACCGAAGGGCATAACTAACCACTCATATAGCCCTTCTTTGGTCTTGAAGGCCGTTTTCGGCTCATCACCTGACCTAATACGGATTTGATGGTATCCACTCTGTAAGTCCAGTTCGGAGAACACATTGGAGCCCTCGAACATGTCAAGCATGTCATCCAACCGCGGTAATGGAAATCGATATTTAACTGTTATTTTATTAATCGCGCGGCTATCAATACACATGAGCCAAGTTACATCTTTCTTTGGGGTAAGGAGTGCCGGAACGGCACACAGGCTCATGCTCTCTTTAATGAGACCCTTACGGATCAGTTCCTCCACTTGTCCTGTAGAATTTCACACTCTTTCGAACTCATCCGATAGTGCGGTCGGTTGGGTAAACTAAACCCTGGGACAAGGTCGATGTGATGTTGTATGTCTCGCATGGGAGGTAACTCATCAGGTAAAGCGTTAAGGAATATTAAAGGATCTTGACTCCTCGCCTTTTACCACAACGACATATATTTCACCTGTTTCCTTTGATTCCTTAACATACTCGCGAATGGTAAGGAGAGAGTTCCCCTCCACTTTAGAAGCTTCGGGGTGTTTCTCTAGTATCATAGGGGCCAAAATAATTTTTCGACCATCCTTGGTGAACATGTATATGTTTTTCCGTCTGCTGTGTGTCACATCTCGATCCGATTGCCATGGTCGCCCGAGTAACATGTGGCAGGCTTCCATGTCAACCACATCATAGAGGACCTCATCCTTATAGTTTTTATCAATGGAAAACGAGATAATGCATTGATGAGTTACCTTTGTCTCGTTCACCTTCTTGATCCAACCGATCGAGTAAAGGGTAGGGTGCTTTGTCATAGGCAGATGTAACTTATCCACCATAATTTTCAAGATAATATTTTTGCTACCTCCACTGTCTATAATCACATCACAGATTTTTCCCTGCACGGTGCACTTTATGCGGAAGATATTGTGTCATTGTGGGTGCGCTTCCCTCTTGGGAGCGTAAAGTAGTCGTCTCACTACTAGCGATTCTCCATGATCTTCAGTGAGCCAATCTACATCTTTTGTGTCCCCCTCTTCAGTCTGTTCCAATTCAGGGTTGTCTTTCGTTACTTCACCTTCCGCGCCACCTTCAATCGTGGTTAAGTGGGTTGTAGGGTGTTGAGGGCAAGCATTCGACCAGTGACTTGGTTTGCCACAGCGGAGACAATGGTCTGGCCTTGGCTACCATATGGGTTGGAGAACCTGCTAGGACATGTTGTAGTGGGAGTTGTACGTTGAGGCCTTGAGGGACCGCTCCCCTAGTCCTGGTTCGTGACCAGTAGGAGGTTGAGGACGCCCTCTATAGGTTCCTTGTCTTTGGCCAACGTTGTATCCTGAGTGGGTCCGGTGATGGGATTCCGTATTACCAGATAGGGTCGAGCAGGGGGCCGCGACAACTGTGTTTCTGCCCGGGTGGCCAATTGGTTGGCCTTACTCAACGTCCAGACTGGATGCATCTGGACCCGATCCTGGATTGCAAATCGAAACCCACCAATGAACCGTGATACTTGTTGTGCCTCTGATTTCGATAAATTATTCCGTGTAGCCAATCGCTAGAATTCTTCAAGTTATTCGTCTACGATTAGATTTTCCTGACGACAATTTTGATATTGTTGAAACAAAATTTGTTCGTAGTCGCTAGGGAGGAATCGAGCCCTAAGAAGCTGTCTCATCCGAGGTCATATTCGGATGGGCGTCTTATTTTGACGGGCGCAAGAAACCTGTAGGTTTTCCCACCATGCTGAAGCACCAAATTTTAATTTATATGTAATTAGTTTTACCTTCTTGTCGTCCGACACTTTCATATAGTTGAAGTATCGTTCAACCTCTGCCAGCCAGTCAAGGAACACCTCTATTCAAAGTAGGCCATTAAAGTTGGGAAGATCATCTTTGCCCCGATAATCTCGTTCTGCTCATTCCACATGCTCATTCCCTAGCGCAGGTCGTCATACCAAAATGTCTTCGACCTCGTCATCGCTTGGTTCTGATTCGTCTAGTGTAGCCCTACAATTATCCACCTGGGGTGTTCTACGGACTACAGGATTGTCCCGAATAGCAAGTGTTGGTGGTCATTAGTCGCCTTGGGCTTGGGGCGGAGCTAGCGTTGCTGCAATCTCGTCAAGGGTTGCTTGTATACCTTGCAGGATCAACTAGTTCTCTCATTGCGCTGCTTTGAAAGCTGCCGCCGTTAGATAGTCCCTTCGAG
The DNA here is from genome assembly GCA_003013855.2 of Liriodendron chinense. Taxonomy (NCBI): domain Eukaryota; kingdom Viridiplantae; phylum Streptophyta; class Magnoliopsida; order Magnoliales; family Magnoliaceae; genus Liriodendron; species Liriodendron chinense. The sequence continues at coordinate 1,517,050 of ML058503.1, forward strand.
CATCGTCCTTAGGATGAGGATCCAACCCTTCATTAGAGGTCATCGTCCTGAGGAAGAAACATCTCTCTGATACCAATGATGCAAGAAGGATGTGGTAGGTCGATCACCGTCTCCCTAACCAATTGTTTCTCGAATTCACGAGAAGAAATAAAAGGATAAAAAGAGGAAATTAGTTCCAAATAATTATTTTTTTGATAGATTGAATGAATAGAAACGGAATTACAATGCATATAAGTATGAAACTAAACCCTAGGTAAAGTATCAGACTCCAACTCAAACTCAAACTCCTAGAAAAAATAACTTACCATAAATAGTAAACTTACTATTTATAGAAGTCGTTCAATCCTATTAGAACTCTTGGTTTTCGGCCAAAAATAGAAAGTTATCAAACGGACCCAACCATGTTGTTCTACTAAATATTCTAAGCCCTTTTCATGTTGGGCACTAATTCTAAAACCCTACAGATCCAAAGTTATCATCGAATTAAAACTTACTATAAATAGTAAAACTGAAAATAAACCAGCCTAATGACCGTCGATACGGTCGAATCTCACGATTCCGACATAGGCAACCTGGCGTAGACGGGTTGGGTGGCTAAAGTAGCTCGAGGTATCCCAAAATGATATATTATATGTCCAGAAACTCATTCCGGATTGCAAGATACGACCAGTTTACAGCCCTGACGGCCCGAATCACTTTCGACCCCAAACCGGTCTTCTTTTGGTCCATCTAGTCCATGGAATAATCCACGACCTGATGTATCTTGCCTTCCCAACAACTTGTTCCTCCCATCAACATAAAATTGGCAGCTGTTTAGCATTAACGATTGTCTGATCAGTGTTTTTTTCTTTTTTTCTTTTTTCCTTTTTTTATGGCTGCCTGGACCGTTAAGTGGACATGCCCATGTGATGACAAGTGACAAATTGGCGTGTCCTGCCCTAGTTACTCCAGTCAAGAAGAAATTGATGCCTGTCTAGCGTCAATGAATGTCCAATCAGTCTGTTTTTTGGACCACTGCCTGACCCATTAAATGGACAAGACCATGAGTATGATGACCTGTGACAATTTGGCGTGTATCGCGCCAGTTAGATTTCTTTGGATGGAAGGAATCATTTCAACCATTACTTTTCATTGTCACCAATTTGTGAGCAGTGATTTTCTTTAGTCAAATACCTTTCGAAACTTTTGAATTCAAATGAAGAACGGCTTAGTGATTGGGTCTTTCTATTGAAGGCTGTAACTGTATTCAAATGATGAAAAAAAGGTGGCCCACAGGCTAGCTTGGTGACTACTTTGAAAACTTCATTAATTTGAGAGAATTTTATATAATAAAGGTTAATTGGTGGAAGGAAAATCTCTTGACTGATACTTAACATTATTCTTAATAAATCAATTACTTAACATTATTTTTAATAAATTAATTAGCTAATTAGATCATTCCGTTTCTTCACGTGGATACGTTGTGGGTGAGGGATCCTACTATGGCTAAGTGACTATTTGGCATGTCCTTGTCCCTAACCAACCCTGTCTAACTCTTTGTAGCAGTTCTTTATTTCTTTCCTTCTTTTTTTTTTTTTTTTTTTTTTCTTTTTCGAGATTGACCGACTAAATCCTTCCATCCATTACTTTCATTGTGATCCATTTGTGATTAGTGACGTTTCTTTAGTCCAATGCCTTTTCAATTTATGTAGGGAACCTTTGAATAACGCATTTAAATGTGAGAAGGAAGGGAGTGGACCACATGCTTGGTAGACTTCTCTTTATTAATTGGAGAAAATTTTATAATAAAGAATTGCTTAGTGGAGAAGAAATTTATTAAATAATAATTAGGTAATTAGAAGGAGCATGCTTTACTGTTTGTCGCATCACAGAGTCTGTATATGTTGGAGCAGTTGTCCAGTGGACCCCAATGTGAATACCTGATTGGATGATCCATGTCACTTGGATGTTGGATTTTCTGTTGAAAATAGAATTATCCCACATTTTATCCTTGTCGTCGATCTATAACCATTGATTTAAGGGTTAGGATCCTCCAATCTCAAAAGAATTTGGAGGAATCCTCTGAACACAGTGGCTAACATCTGATCAACGGTTGGGATCACGGTACGGTGGTCCCACATGTACCAAACATTGCATGTCTGCAAATTGCGCATTTGGTTATGCACAAGATCTACCCCTGTTCTTAATCCTGACTCGTGGGGCCAAACCGGATCGGAACTGAGTCTGAGTTGACTCAGACAAGTCGCTAATGAATGGACTCAGACAAGTCGCTAATGAATGGCTCACACAGCCAACTTGGGGAAGATGCAATTGCACATAATTGTAAAATGTTTTCTTAATTATGAATTAGAGTAATGATTTCATCGACATGATGACTATATCAGCCTGAACTTCTCTTTTTCTTTTTCTTTTTTTTGGGTTAGTACACACCCCGCTGTTAGTCACACCACAATGTTAGCCAGCCCCACATGGGAATCAATCCCAAGACCTTAGTGTTGAAGCAAGGTTATCTTCACTTAGTCTGCCACTTGAGTTATATCTTCACTTAGTCTACCACTTGAGCTATGGATCAGGGTGCATATCAGCTTGAACTTCATGTGGATATGAACCATCCATAAGATAGCATCCAAAACCATCTATCCTCATCACCATGTTCCACATGATGTAAAGTGGAGACGTTTTGATGGTCTCATGGTAAGGCTGTAAGTGTCTGTGTTGGTTTGGGCCAAGATTTTGAACTAGTTAGGCCAGGCCTTTTCCAGCAGTTCCTAGCAGGTCCAATTCAATAATTTAGTTTTCCTCATCTAATGCCTGCTCTATTGACATCCCTACTCTCATGGAATTCCATGAAGAGCACACGTCATCATCAGGGCTGTCAATGGCTGGACCTGGGGTTGGGTCTGTTCGCTTCCCCAAGTGTAGGGTTGCGATGTAGTAATAAACTCGGTAAGACCGAGGTCGATCCACAGAGACTTATGTAGGATTTCACAAACACATCCAAAAGTGTCTATTGAAAGCTAACAATCAAATTTTGAATAAGGTTGATGTGAGTAACAATTTTAAACTAATTTGAATGTAAACAATTATAAAAAAGGCACTAGGGGTTCAAGGATCCACTTGTAGCAATCCTTGATGTTCAATCCGCTGTGGTTTTTCATTCTCTCAACTAGAATCGACATTAAGGTCTATCTAGTCGGATGATAGAGCTGTTAAACCAAACAATATGCCATATGTAAGTTCAATGCATAAGATTCACTCAATGTAGGCTGAGCTGAGCATGCTCAATTGCATAGGTCAGTCCCCATTCCAAAAGGTTCAGTTCACAATCATAACCATCCTCAAGTCCTGTCACAACACAAGGCTAGATCAGCATTTGAACTTGATTCAAATCACATGCACAGTCCATACATATTACAGAAATTCAGAAAAGTAGAACTTTGGTAGGAAGTCCCCACATGAAGATCATAGTACTAGAGCGTACTCTAATTCCTCGGATCATACAGGTCTAGACGGATGCAAATCAATTATGAATTTAATTAATTCTCCCAAACATCCATGAGTCATCATAAGACTAAGAAAAACTACTTAAAGCTTGTATAAACTTCAAACCATAGTTCATAAACTTGAATTCCAAACTTAAAACCAACTGAATACGAATTGAAACATGTTGGATCCACTACAAGCTTCACCTCTTAGCTCTAGCTAAGAGGTTTAGCTGCTCATGATCCAAGGAAGCATGAAACAACAAAAAAAATTCATAAAAACAGTAAAACAAACTAGAAGGGGTTGTGGAACTCCGAAATCCACTTCCGCCGCCTCCAAGCTTGCTTAAACCCTCCTAAGATACCCTAGGAACGATCCCTAGGTGTCATTTTATAGTATGGAGGCTCTGCAACTTCAGAAGAATCGAGAATCTGCGAAAGAGTTACGCAGTGCGCAGAGAAATTTGACGCCAGGATTAGAAATTTCCGTTTCTTCACGTGGCCGACCGGTCTGGACCGGTCGGACTGGGCTGGCCGACCGGTCACGACTGGTCGTGCCTCAATAGGAAAACAGTCCAGCGTGTTCAGCATCCTTGGCTGACCGATCAAGACCGGTCGGACCATCTCCAGCAACAGTCCAGCGTACACGGCTGACCGGTCAAGACCGGTCTGGCTCCCTTGGCCGACCGGTCAAAACCGGTCGAACTTCTTCTTTCTTCTTTTTCTTCCTTTCTTTCCTCTACTTTCTTCTCTTTCTTTCTTCTACTTTCTTCTCTCCTTGCTTCCTTCTTTCTTTGGTGCGCCTTAGTTCTTCATCCAAGGTTCTTAAATGGGCCTTTTCTCCTTCAATTATGCATAGTTCATTCTCATTCCTGTAATTACAAAACATGCATTTAATTAGCCTTTGAATCATGAAAACCTCACATAATGAGTAAAGAATTGGGGTTAGAATATGCACAATTAAGATCTCAACACAACCCCCAACTAGCATTTTGCTAGTCCCGAGCAAAAACATGCGTGAAACTAATCCCATTCTTCAAAACTCAACTTTCTTTCAGAAACCCTTCTTCTATACGTCCCAAGACATACAAGTGTAAGATTTAGAACTATTTGGTGACAGACGTTGAAACCGTAAACCCTCAAGACATGATAAGCATTTATATGAGATTCCCGCTGATTGGTTGATAAACAGAAGAACTTGAACAATTTCAATCTAGCGTGGATAGTGAAAATTTATCTCATGAGTTTCTAGAATTATCTTCTTCATAGATCAACTAGACTATAGATCTCAAGGTACATGGAGCTACATCAAGCCAATGACAGGAATTTGCCTTACCGTCCTTCCGACGACTTTCACACTACGTCCCATTTCCGGCTTTGGTTACGGGTAGACCATCCCCCTAGTTGGTAGTAGGTAGCCCTAATCGGAATTTTCCACCAGTTTTCCATCATTCCCAATTTCATCCTTCCTTTTCCTTTTTCTTTTAATTTAGATAGGATTTTTAGAAATCCATATCTTGCATTGTTTTCCCATTGACAAGGATGGACAAAGTACCCCGGCTTGACTTCTCAACACCTTAATTCACAGTCTAGCTAATCCATGAATCACATAATCCCTTCAACCCATGAAAATCGTGTAATGTGGACTAGGTGTAAAAGTGTTCAGATTTTCTATCGATCACAGAATTAGGGGAATTTTTCTATAAAACCATTATGCCAAGGGAAGATCAAGATTTGCAACCGCATACACTTCATATCTCCTCTTCTTATGCTCATATCATCTTGAGTGCATAGAACCAAATTTTTCCAAAAGAGTTTTGAATTTTTGAAAAAAAAATGAAAAGTTTCCACACAATTGCTTGAAATGTTACAAAACGTTGGATTCATCCAAGTGATCCTACACCCCCCAACCAAATCTTGCATTGTCCTCAATGTAAAAGATGGGCAATAAACAAAACATGAGAGCAACGTGAACATAAAAGGGAGTGAGGAATGAGAGTACCTGAAAAAGTGAAAAGTGGAATTTTTCCTCCTTCTAACAAACCTAAAAAAAACAACAAAATCCTAATCCTTACTACTCTATACCTCCGTCAGAGTAGGAGATCAATCATCCTGATACACAGGATCATTCAGAGGTATGGACATACCTTCTGAAGGAAATTTCTCAAAGAACGGCTTTAATCGCTGCCCATTCGCCTTAAAAATGTTGCCGTTCCTCAGATTTAACAACTCGACAGTCTCATATGGATAGACAGTTTGTACAATGTAGGGACCGGTCCATCGAGATCTCAATTTTCTCGAAAATAGATGTAAGCGAGAATTATACATGAGGACTTTTTGATTGATCGTGAATGTCTTGCGAAGAATATTCTTATCATGGAATATCTTCGTCTTGTCCTTGTAAATTCTCGTATTCTCATATGCTTCGTTCCGAATTTCTGCAAGTTCATTCAATTGTAGTTTGTGCAACGAGCTTCCCTTGTCAGAATCAAAATTCATCTTCTTAATTACCCAATATGCCTTATGTCCCAACTCCACAGGCAAGTGACAAGCCTTCCCATAGACAAGTCTATAGGGAGACTTCCAATAGGGGTTTTGAAAGCAGTACGGTAGGCCCAAAGCGCATCGTACGCCGAAGTGACCAATCCTTGCGATCGGGGTTCACCGTTTTCTCTAAAATGTGTTTAATCTCCCTATTGGATATCTCAGCTTGTCCACTCGTTTGTGGGTGATAGGGAGTGCTCACTTTGTGTGTTATGCCATATTTCTTCATTAAGGTTTCAAAACGGCGATTGCAAAAGTGAGACCCTCCATCACTTATGATGACTCGAGGTGTTCCAAACCGGGAAAGAATATTCTCTTTTAAGAAGCGAATGACCGTTTTATGGTCATTATTCCGGCAAGGGATGGCCTCGACCCATTTGGAAACATAATCAACGGCAAGCAAGATGTATGTGTTTCTAAAAGAAGATGGGAATGGACCCATGAAATCGATGCCCCAACAATCAAAGATTTCGATTATCATGATGGGATTGAGTGGCATCATATTTCTACGGGAGATTCATCCCAATTTCTGACAAGGTTCACATGTTTTGCAAAACTCATGTGTGTCTTTGAACATGGTGGGGCAATAAAACCCACATTGCAAAATTTTCGCTGTGGTCTTCTTAGTCGAAACGTGGCCACCACATGCCTGCGAATGACAGAAGGAGATGATACTTTGTTGTTTATCATCTGGCACACATCTCCTTATGATTTGATCGGGACAATACTTGAATAAGTATGGGTCGTCCCATAGGAATTTTCGCACCTCTGTGAAGAATTTATCCTTATCTTGCTTTTTCCAATGTGTAGGAATTGTACCTGTAGCAAGATAGTTAGCAATGTCCGCATACCATGGTAATTGGGAGACTTTAAAAAGTTGTTCATCAGGGAACATGTCATTGATCGCGGTTGTCTCAGGGGAATCGGTGAGAATAAGTCGAGAGAGATGGTCAGCCACTACATTTTCTACTCCTTTCTTATCACATATCTCTATGTCAAATTCCTGCAGTAGAAGGATCCATCTTAACAACCGTGGTTTAGCATCCTTCTTAGAGAGAAGGTACTGAAGCGCGGCATGGTCAGTGAATATGATGATCTTGGATCCAATCAAGTAGGACCTAAACTTGTCCAAGGCAAAAACTATGGCTAAAAGTTCTTTTTCTGTAGTAGTGTAGTTTACTTGGGCTGAGTTTAAGGTTCTACTTGCATAATAGATAACACATGACTTCTTCTCATTTTCTTTGGCCTAGCACAGCCCCAGTAGCATAGTCGCTTGCATCGCACATATTTCAAAAGGAAGGCCCCAATCAGGTGGTTGCATTATAGGAGCACATGTCAACATACCTTTAAGGGTGGTAAAGGCCTTTTGACATTCTTCATTCCACTCGAATGAATTTTCCTTTTGAAGTAGGTTACATAAAGGGCGAGAGATTGAACTAAAATCCTTTATGAACCTTTTGTAAAATTCGGCGTGTCCCAAAAAGGACCGTACATCTCGTATGCTCTTGGGTGGTGGAAGTTTAGAGATAAGATCAATTTTCACTTTGTCCACCTCGATTCCATTCTGTGAAACGATGTGACCAAGTACAATTCCCTTTTGAACCATGAAGTGGCATTTCTCCCAATTCAGCACAAGGTTCTTCTCTTCACATCTTTTCAGCACAGATTTCAAGTGCTCAAGGCACTCATCAAAGCTACAACCAAATACGGAAAAATTATCCATGAAGACTTCGAGAATGGTCCCCACCATGTCAGAAAAGATACTCATCATACAATGCTGAAAGGTGGCAGGGGCATTACATAGTCCAAACGGCATCCGTCGATAGGCGAAAGTGCCGAATGGACATGTGAATGTAGTCTTTTCTTGGTCTTCACGGGCAATTTCTATTTGGTTGTACCCTGAATAGCCATCAAGGAAGCAAAAGTGGGAATGACCCACCAACCGTTCTAAAATTTGATCAACAAACGGTAGGGGGAAGTGGTCTTTCCTCGTGACAGTGTTTAGCTTCCTGTAGTCAATGGACATTCTCCAACCGGTAGTGACTCTAGTTGGCACGAGTTCATTATTGGCATTGGCTACGATGGTTATTCCGGATTTCTTAGGCACCACTTGAGTTGGGCTCACCCATTGGCTATCGGATATTGGGTAAATAATACCCACATCCAATAGTTTTAACACTTCATCCTTAACCACATCCTTCATGTTTGGATTTAGTCATCTTTGTGGTTGCCTAGATGTCTTTGCATTCTCCTCAAGGTGTATGCGATGAGTATAAATCAGTGGGTCTATGCCTTTGAGATCCGCAATTGACCATCCAATGGCTATTAGCCTATACTCTCTTGTTCCTCATCCAAGTGGGAAGAAATCACCTACTGGATATGTCTCATCTCGACCTAAATAAACATATTTCAGCTCACTTGGTAATGGTTTTAGGTCGAGTGTTGGTGCCTTGATGTTGGATGGGAGGGCCTTATTCTCGTTTACAGGCAAAGGCTCAAATAGGGCCCTCCATCTTTTATTATCAAGCACCGGCATCACCTCTAGTATGGCATCCATCTCTTGTATTGTGTCATCATTTATCTCATGATAATGGGCCACACATGCCTCCTAAAGGGTCGGAAGATAGTGACAAGGGGACTGTATCTTCCACGAATGATTCAATCATGTTTAGTTCGTGGATATCATCATCAACCTCCCGTGGTTGTTTACATAAATCAAATATGTTAAGCTCAAGGGTCATATTTCCAAAGGACATTTGTACAAGTCCGTTTCTACAATTGATAATTGCATTTGAAGTAGCTAGAAACGATCGTCCAAGTATGACGGGAATTTGAGCACCGGTGCCTATCATAGGATGTATATCTAAGACAATAAAGTCTACTGGGTAGTAGAATTTATCAACTTGGACTAGAACATCCTCTATCATTCCTCTTGGTATACAGATGGATCTATCAGCAAGTTGAAGTGTGGTTTTGGTCGGTTTCAATTCACCTAACCCAAGTTGCTCGTAGACTGAGTATGGAATGAGATTCACACTTGCCCCCAATTCGAGTAAGGCTTGTTTAATCCGGTAGTCTCCTATGATGCATGAGATAGTTGGACTACTTGGATCCTTGTATTTTTGGGGCACCTCTTGTTTGATGATGGCGCTCAAATTCTCGGTCAAAAGTACTTTGTTGTGAACATTGTGTTTCCTTTTGACCGTACACAATTCCTTTTGAAATTTGGCATATGATGGTATTTATTTTATTGCATCCAACAACGGGATGTTGATCTTCACCTGTTTGAAAACTTCTAAAATTTTCAGATTTTTATCTAAAGGTTTAGGTGAAATCAACCTTCGTGGAAACGGAGCAATCGGCTTGTATTGCCTTTCCGGTTCTTTCTCTTGTGGAGTGTTGTTTCAGCTATCATCCTCTTTGGAAATTTCCTGATCCTTAGGCTTTGGGGCCTTCACCGGATTAGATTTGTCAATTTCTTTCCCACTTCTCAAAGTGGTGATAGCTTGAACATGCTCCGTGTGGTGGGAGGATGAGCTTGCATCTTGTATCTCAAACTGGGTTCTTGGGTTAGGAAGAGGTTGGGCAGGAAGTGTGCCCTTCTCTCTAACACTCAGATGAGATTCAACTCTAGCCAGTGATGTTTTCAATTCATTGATGGCTTGAGTTGAATTTTGATTGAATTTCAATTGCTCTTGCATGAACCCATCTATTTTTAGAGAATTTGTCTTTTTATACTCAGCTTGGATTGATACGAATGCACCCAACATCTCTTCTAGCATCACTTTTGGAGTAATGACTAGAGATGGACCTAGTATAGGTTGAGCTTGAGGGATGGGGGCTGCATTCGCAGTGGGTCCATTCCTCCAACTGAAATTGGGATGATTCTTCCAACTAGCATTATACTTGTTTGAAGTTGGAGCACCAAATTGCCGTTGATAACTGTTTATGGCATTGGATTGTTCTTGTAAGATGTCCTGAACTGCTGAAATTATGGGACACTCTTGTGTTGCATGTTGATTTCCGGCACAAATCCCACAAACAGTTTCAACGTCATTGGAGTTAATCGTCTCTCCTTTCCTCAATTCCATGGCTTCGACCTTTCTTGTGAAGCTAGCCACCCATGCACTTATGCTATCCTCTTTCGATAAGACATACATTCCTCCTTTTTCCTTTTGTTGGCCAGTCTTGGAATTTGTGGGTTTTAATGTATCCCAAGACTGTGCATTCTCAGCCAATTCTTCCAAATAATCCCATGCTTCATCAGCCTCCTTATTCATGAACTCTCCTTTACACATCATCTCTACGAATTGGCGCATGGGTGAAGTCAATCCTTCGTAGAAAAAGCTTATAACTTGCCAAATTTCATAGCCATGATGTGGGCATGCGTTTAATAGGTCCTTAAACCTCTCCCAACATTGGAAAAAGGTTTCACCTTCCTTTTGGGCAAAGTTCATGATAAGGTGCTTCAACATGTTTATTTTGTGAGTAGGGAAGAATTTTTTATGAATTCCCTATGCATATCAGTCCATGCATGCATGAAGCCAACCTTTTGCTTTATCTTTAAGAGTAAAAGGAAAGAATTTAAGTCTCACCACATCGTCAGTCACATTAGCAAAGTGCATGGTGGTTATTACCTCATCAAACTCCTTAAGGTGTTAATAGGCACTTTTACTGTCTAATCCATGAAATTTAGGGAGAAGTTGGATCACTCCCGGTGTTGAGCTCTTAATTGTGCATATTCTAACCCCAATTCATCACTCATTATGCACGATTTACATGTTTAAAGGACTATTCTAATGCATGATTTGTGATTGTAGGAACAAGAGGGAGATTTCATAAATTGAAGATTAAATGGAGCTCTTTAAGAGCATTGAGATTCATTAGATGAAGTTTGAAGGAAGATCAAAGAGAAGAAAGCAAGGAGAGAAAAGAAAAGAAAGAAAAAGAAGAAAGAAAGAAACAAACAAAGGAGAAAGAGGGCTAAATCGGTCGGCTGACCGGTCGGCCAAAGAAGCCCGACCGGTCAAGACCGGTCGGCCACCCTTTATACTGGCTGGACTGATTAGGGAGGAGGTCCGACCGGTCAAGACCGGTCGGCCATAATTGCTGGACCAAAGACAAAACAGAGCCAGACCGGTCGTGACCGGTCGGCCAGCCCAGTCCGACCGATCCAGACCGGTCGGCCATGCAAAAACAGGATCTTTCTATTTTGGGTTCCGGATTCTTCTGTGCAAGTGCGTAACTTTACGCGAAATCTGGAACTTCCTTGCGTAAAGGACACCTCCAAGCTATAAAATGACGTCTTCCCTTCATACCAAAAGAGGCTAGAACGTGGGGATTGCTTGGGAGATGGATTTTACTTCGAATTTCTAGTTTTCTTCCTGTTTTAGTTATTTTTCATGTTTTTAGAGGCTTCTAGTTCAAGGATGTTAAAGATGAACTAAAACCTCTTAGCTAGGGCTAAGAGGTGAAGCTTTTGATTCGTTTTTGATGGATTGATACAACCTAGGTTTCCTTTTTATGATTTAATTGATGAATTTTAGTTAATGTGAGTTTGAATCAAGTACTATTTTGGTTTCTACTTTGATCTCTTGATGACTCCGGGCTCATGTGATTCTTAGTGATCCTAGCTTAGTATCTTAAGCTTTGAGCATTGTTAATGCTTGTGTAGTTCATTGATCTACCATCGACTCCGGGCATGGTAGACGCTTTGATTGCCTTATATGCAATAGCCTGATTTTCATGTGGGAACTCATTCAACTAAAGTTCTTATCTTTTGTCGTATAATCTGGAATAGTTGTTTATTGATTGATTTTGATTTAATTAGAGTTCTAATCATGAGTTGTAATCAAGTCTAGTGACAGGATTTGGTGAAAGCTATGGTTATGAATCTCAACTAGATTGGAAAGAGGCTTGGCCTACACAATTGAGTGTTCCCAAGGCCTGAGCATGGTTGTGGGAATCAATTCAATGAATAAGCACTTGTTTTAGATGATTGTTGATTGAACTGCTCTATATTCCGATCGGATAGAGATATGAATTCGATTCCGATTGAGTTGTGAGAGACCTAGTTGTGTTGATGCATTAAAACTTATCAAAAGTGGATCCTTAGCGCTCTAGTGCCTTTTTAGATTGAAATTACCTTAACCATTCACTGTTTAAACCCAAATCGTTATTTTTCAGTTTTAGTTCTTAATAGGATCTTAATTACTAGTTGTTTTAGACAAATTCTGAGGATACCCATACATAAATCTCTGTGGGAACGATACTCGGTCTTTCCGAATTATTACTACTTCGCAACCCTACACTTGGGGAGTGAACAAGTTTTATGGCGCCGTTGCCGGGGCCTTTCTATGCGGTATTTTTAGAATTTTCTGAATTAACTTCTAGTTGAGATTGTGTTAAGATAGGTTTAGGATTTGTTTTGCTTTCTAAAATAGGTTTTCTTCAAAATATTAACTTACTTTATTTTGATTTTTGTAGGATTCTAACATAGGTTTAATCCAGGGATTTTTAGGAAGTTGAAGAAGAAGAAGGCATCTTAAGTCACAAATCAGGTTTTATTGTTCCAACCTTACTCTTCTTCTTCTCCTACTCATTCCTATCATATTCATCTCTTGTAGAGTGGGTGGAGACTCCTTTTGGATCTCTGAAAGGTAGGCCTTGTGCCACCTGGATTCCTATTGGTCGGCTCTGTCTCTATCCTTGCTTCTGGCTCAGCTATTGCAAGACACCTTGTGCTTAAGTCTTAGAGAGGAGTAGAGGAAGGAAGGAAGAATTCTTTTGTTCATTCTTTCTGGTTTTGCATGCCACATTGGGCTCGGACTTATAATAACTGACTTGTAAGGGACGGAGTAATTGTTGAAGGGATTGATAGAGAGCCTCGTGCTAGGAAACATCAAAATTTTCCTGAAATTACTAGAGAGATGGCTGAAAATCAACCAAATCAAGGGGTGAATCAACATCAAAATCCAGCCCCAAACCTTACTGAATTGGATGAGAATGAAGTGGGGGATGTACCTTAACCTAGAACTTTACGTGACTATTTACAACCAGCTAGGACGAGTACTCCCTCTTGCATAATTTTCCCTCACAATGTGGGAAATATTGATTTTAAACCAGGGTTGATCCAACTTCTTCCTAGATTCCATGGACTCGACTCTGAGAGCGCATATCTACATATTAAGGAATTTGAAGAGGTTATAGCCACAATAAACTATGACAATGTGACCAAGGATACAATAAAACTTAAATTGTTCCCTTTTTCCTTGAAAGAGAAGGCCAAATCATGGCTACATTCCTTAAGGCCGAGGTCTATTGGGACATGGGCTGAGATGACTAGGGAGTTTCTTAAAAAATTCTTCCCTACTCATCGAACCAATGCACTAAGAAGGGCCATAATGAACTTCGCCCAAAAAGAAGAAGAAACCTTTTTCCAATGTTGGGAAAGGTATAATGAGCTTTTAAACGCATGCCCACATCATGGCTATGAACAGTGGAGGTTGATTAGTTTCTTCTATGATGGATTAAACTCAACCATGCGCCAATTTGTGGAGATGATGTGCAATGGGGAGTTCATGAATAAGGAAACGGAGGAAGCTTGGGATTATTTTGACATGTTGGCTGAAAATACACAAGCATGGGATACATCTAAGCCAACAAGTTCAAAACAACCCCAAGCCAAGGAAAAGGGAGAAATTTATGTTTTAGATGGGCAAGATGATCTAGGTTCTAGAGTGGCTAAACTCACACGAAAGGTCGAGGAGATGGAACTAAAGAAAGTGGACACAACCCAACAAAGGGGGGCTGTTGAAACTATTTGTGGTATTTGTGCTTCCAATGTGCATCAAACGCCGGATTGTCCAACAATCTATGCGTTTCGAGAACTTTTATTTAAACAATCGAATGCCTTGAATAGTTATCAACGACCTTTTAGTACTCCAAATTCAAACACGAACAATTCTAATTGGAGAAACAACCCTAATTTTAATTGGGCGAATGAAAACACGGCCAATCAAAATAATCCTCAAAGGGGGCCCCCAATGCAAATGTCTCCACCTCAAATGCCTATAGAGGATACTTTGAAAGCATTCATGGAAGGACAAGCTCAAATAAATCAATCCAACCATACGATAATGCTTGAGCTTAAAAATTCGGTGGAGGAAATCAAGGCTCGCTTAAACGCAAGGGAAGGGATGCTCCCAGCCCAACCCATACCAAATCCAAAACCACAATGCGAAATAAGTGTGCCTAGTTCTTCTAACCAACATATGGAACATGCTAAGGCCATCACCACTCTTAGAAGTGGTAAAATCATTGAAAAATCTGATCCGGTGAAGGTTTCAACGCCTAATGATCCGGTATCTTCCAAAGAGGATGATGGACCTAGCATCACCATGAATGAAAAAGAGCCATTGAAAGAATATAGGCCTGTTGCTCCATTCCCCCAACGCTTGATTCCAGCCAAACCTCAAGATAAATATCAGGAATTTTTAGAGGTTTTCAAGCAAGTCAAAATCAACATCCCATTGTTGGATGCCATTAAACAAATACCGTCATATGCAAATTTTTTAAATGACCTTTGCACGGTTAAAAGAAAAATACATGTGCAAAAGAAGGCATTTTTGACAGAGAATGTGAGTGCCATTATCAACCATGGGATGCCCAAGAAATACAAAGATCCCAGTTGTCCGACAATATCATGTGTGATTGGAGAATACCGGGTGAAACATGCTCTACTTGATCTAGGGGCAAGTGTAAACTTAATTCCCTTTTCGGTTTATGAACAATTGGGTTTAGGTGAATTAAAACCCACCAAAACCACATTACAACTTGCTGACCGATCGATTCGTATTTCGAGAGGGGTGATTGAGGACGTTCTTATCCAAGTTGACAAAGTTTACTACCCGGTGGACTTTATTGTCTTGGACACGAGACCCATGGTTAATATTGGCCCTCAAATTCCTGTCATACTTGGCCGCCCATTCCTCGCTACATCAAACGCTATCATAAATTGTAGGAGTGGGGTCATCCAAATGTCTTTTGGCAATATGACAATTGAGTTGAATGCTTTCAATATTGACAACCAACAAGAGGATGAGGATGAGGAGGTCCACGAAATAAATATGATCAATTCTATTGTGGAAAATGAGTCCCTCTCACCTTTTTACTCCGGTCACTTAGACGAAGAAGTGACTCATTCCCTTGATGAGAACGATGATATGATAAGGGATATGGTCACACTTTTCGAGTTAGCATCGGCATATGACGTTAGCCGAGAGAAGGATGTGGAAACAATACCTTTTTGCGCTGAGAAATCAATTCAAATTTCCACACCTTTGTGGATCATGCATACCGAACTCCACCAACCCTGAGATGATCCTTACTTGCAAAATAAATGCCCAGGAAAATCTGAATGGAGACATATTTTTTCTGATAAATATGATGATGTCTCCTATTATACATGTGGTGAAAATATTAAGGAACCCGCTGAAATTCCTTTTTGAGATTTTGAGTGGCTTATCTCCATTAATCACACACATGTACATTGTAAAGCAGGATATTGGATTACGTTACTGCGAAACCTATTGATCCATCTAATGATTCTGCTTGACTTTATGCTTTTGGATGAGTTGTTGGGATTAACCTCCTAGTCTGACGGAGGATAATTGCTAGAATGCTTTCCCATTAGGATTTGCTTTAATAATTGATTTAGTTGTGAAGTAATCCATCTCCAAAAGCTAATCTTGCCATGAAATATATGCTCCAGGTGATATCTCTCTTTCTCACTCTCCTTTGTTTTATGTCATTACTCTCATGTCATGCATATTGCATATCTTATTACATTGAGGACAATGTAAAGTTTTGGTTGGGGGGTGAGGGATTCCTTAGATGATGAATCTGCTAGCTTTTGTGACATTTCGAGCAAAGATGTAGAAATTTTTCAATTTTTCTAAAATTCGAAACTCTTTTGGAAAACTTTGATTCTATGCATTCGAGATAGCATGGGTATAAGAAGATGAGATATGAAGTGAGGGATGTTGCAAGCTTTGAATTTCTCTTGATATAATGGTTCTATATGTGATTTCACCTATTTTTATGATTGATAGAAAATTTGAACACCTTTTGCACCTAGCTCACATTACACGATTTTCATGATTTGAAAGGATTATGTGATTTATGGATTAGCTAGACCTTGATTTGAGGTATTGAGAAACCAAGCCGGGGTACTTTGTCCATCCTTGTCCATGGGAAAATAACGAAAGATATGGATTTCTAAAAATCCTATCTAATGTAAAAGAAAAAGGAAAAGGAAGGATGAAATTGGGAATGATGGAAAAATGGTGGAAATTCCGATTAGGGCTACCTACTACCAACCGGGGGATGGTCTACCCGTAACCAAAGCCGAAAATGGGACATAGTGTGAAAGTCGTCGAAAGGACGATAAGGCAAATTCCTGTCATAGGCTTGTTGTTGCTCTATACACCTTGGGATCTATAGTGTGGTTGATCTATGAAGAGGATAATCCTGGAAACTCATGAGATGAACCTTCACTATGCACACTAGGTTAAATCTGTTCAAGTTCTTCTATTTGTCAATCAATCAGCGAGAATTTCATATAAACACTTATTATGTTCTGAGAGTTTAAGGTTTCAACCTTTATCACCAAATTTCTCTGGTTTTTACGCTTATGTGTCATGGAATGTATAGAAGAATAGTTTCTAGAGGAGAGTTGGGTTTTGGAGAATGAAACTTGTTTCACGCATGTTTTGCTCGGGACTAGCAAAATGCTGGTTGGGGGGTGTGTTGAGCTCTTAATTGTGCATATTCTAACCCTAATTCATCACTCATTATGCACGATTTACATGTTTAAAGGACTATTCTAATGTATGATTTGTGATTGTAGGAACAAGAGAGAGATTTCACAAATTGAAGATTAAATGGAGCTCTTTAAGAGTATTGAGATTCATTAGATGAAGTTTGAAGGAAGATCAAAGAGAAGAAAGCAAGGAGAGAAAAGAAAAGAAAGAAAAAGAAGAAAGAAAGAAAGAAATAAAGGTGAAAGAGGGCTAAACCGGTCGGCTGACCGGTCGGCCAAAGAAGCCCGACCGGTCAAGACCGGTCGGCCACCCTTTATACTGGCTGGACTGATCAGGGAGGAGGTCCGACCGGTCAAGACCGGTCGGCCATAGTTGCTGGACCAAAGACAAAACAGAGCCAGACTGGTCGTGACCGGTCGGCCAGCCCAGTCCGACCGATCCAGACCAGTCGGCCATGCGAAAACAGGATCTTTCTATTTTGGGTTCCGGATTCTTCTGCGCAAGTGCATAACTTTACGCGAAATCTGGAACTTCCTTGCGTAAATGACACCTCCAAGCTATAAAATGACGTCTTCCCTTCATACCAAAAGAGGCTAGAACGTGGGGATTGCTTGGGAGACGGATTCTACTTCGAATTTCTAATTTTCTTCCTGTTTTAGTTATTTTTTATGTTTTTAGAGGCTTCTAGTTCAAGGATGTTAGAGATGAACTAAAACCTCTTAGCTAGGGCTAAGAGGTGAAGCTTTTAATTCATTTTTGATGGATTGATGCAACCTAGGTTTCCTTTTTATGATTTAATTGATGAATTTTAGTTAATGTGAGTTTGAATCAAGTACTATTTTGGTTTCTACTTTGATCTCTTGATGACTCCGGGCTCATGTGATTCTTAGTGATCCTAGCTTAGTATCTTAAGCTTTGAGCATTGTTAATGCTTGTGTAGTTCATTGATCTACCATCGACTCCGGGCATGGTAGACGCTTTGATTGCCTTGTATGCAATAGCCTGATTTTCATGTGGGAACTCATTCAACTAAAGTTCTTATCTTTTGTCGTATAATCTGGAATAGTTATTTATTGATTGATTTTGATTTAATTAGAGTTCTAATCATGAGTTGTAATCAAGTCTAGTGACAGGATTTGGTGAAAGCTATGGTTATGAATCTCAACTAGATTGGAAAGAGGCTTGGCCTACACAATTGAGTGTGCCTAAGGCCTAAGCATGGTTGTGGGAATCAATTCAATGAATAAGCACTTGTTTTAGATGATTGTTGATTGAACCGCTCTATAGTCCGATTGGATAGAGATATGAATTCGATTCCGATTGAGTTGTGAGAGACCTAGTTGTGTTGATGCATTAAAACTTATCAAAAGTGGATCCTTGGCGCTCTAGTGCCTTTTTAGATTGAAATTACCTTAACCATTCACTGTTTAAACCCAAATCGTTATTTTCCAGTTTTAGTTCTTAATAGGATCTTAATTACTAGTTGTTTTAGACAAATTCTGAGGATACCCATACATAAATCTCTGTGGGAACGATACTCGGTCTTTCCGAATTATTACTACTTCGCAACCCTACACTTGGGGAGTGAACACCCGGTTTCAAATCCACGTTCCCTGCATTTGGTGGAAATACTATGCATGAAGGAGTGCTCGCTTTTGCTTGTTGCAAGAAGTCACATAAAGTTCTAGGTCGAGGAACATCCTCAACCACATTCTCTCCCGTTTCCGTTTGATTTTGGCCCAGATTAGGATTGGCCATTGAATTGGGTTGATTTACAACTATACTTTCAGACAAAATTGGAGAGTTTAGATGTCTCCTAGCACGTGGCTCTCTGTCAATTCCTTCTACTATCCCCCCTTCACTTATGAGTCGGTTATTGGAATCCCGAGCCCAATGGGGCATGCAAAACCAAAAAAATATGAAATAAAGAGAAAAAAGAATTCTTCCTCCCTTTCTTCACTCTTCTCTAAGACAGAAGCATAAGGTGTCCTGCAATGGCTAAGCCAGAAGCAAGGATAGAGACCGATTTCTCCTGGTCAATAGGGGTTCAAAGAACTCCCCACCCACTCTTTGAATCTTTTGAGAGAAAGTGCAGAAAAAGGAAAAAGAGGAGTAGAGGTGAGAAAAGAAATCTCTGAGCACAAGGTGATCCAAGACGGCAGAGCCGACCTAAAAGGAATCCAGGTGGCACAAGGCCGACCTTTCAGAGATCCAAAAGGAGTCTCCACCCACTTTACAAGAGATGAATATGATAGGAATGAATAGGAGAAGGAGAAGAGTAAGGTTTAGAAGGATAGAACCTGATTTGGCACTTGAATTCCTTATATCTTCTTCATCTTCCTAGAAATCCCTGCAAAAAGAAAAATCAAATAAAACAAACTAAGTTAGTTCTAAAATCCTAAAAATCCTAAATAGATACTAATTTCAGAAATTTGTGAAAACTGTCAAAGTCCCCGGCAGCGGCGCCAAAAACTTGTTCGCTTCCCCAAGTGTAGGGTTGCGATGTAGTAATAAACTCGGTAAGACCGAGGTCGATCCACATAGACTTATGTAGGATTTCACAAACACATCCAAAAGTGTCTATTGAAAGCTAACAATCAAATTTTGAATAAGGTTGATGTGAGTAACAATTTTAAACTAATTTGAATGTAAACAATTATAAAAAAAAGGCACTAGGGGTTCAAGGATCCACTTGTAGCAATCCTTGATGTTCAATCCGCTGTGGTTTTTCATTCTCTCAACTAGAATCGACATTAAGGTCTATCTAGTCGGATGATAGAGCTGTTAAACCAAACAATCTGTCATATGTAAGTTCAATGCATAAGATTCACTCAATGTAGGCTGAGCTGAGCATGCTCAATTGCATAGGTCAGTCCCCATTCCAAAAGGTTCAGTTCATAGTCATAACCATCCTCAAGTCCTGTCACAAGACAAGGCTAGATTAGGATTTGAACTTGATTCAAATCACATGCACAGTCCATACATATTACAGAAATTCAGAAAAGTAGAACTATGGTAGGAAGTCCCCACATGAAGATCATAGTACTATAGCGTACTCCAATTCCTCGGATCAGACAGGTCTAGACTGATGCAAATCAATTATGAATTTAATTAATTCTCCCAAACATCCATGAGTCATCATAAGAATAAGAAAAACTACTTAAAGCTTGTATAAACTTCAAACCATAGTTCATAAACTTGAATTCCAAACTTAAAACCAACTGAATACAAATTGAAACATCTTGGATCCACTACAAGCTTCACCTCTTAGCCCTAGCTAAGAGGTTTAACTGCTCATAATCCAAGGAAACATGAAACAACCAAAAAAATTCATAAAAACAGTAACACAAACTAGAAGGGGTTGTGGAACTCCGAAATCCACTTCCGCCACCTCCAAGCTTGCTTAAACCCTCCTAAGATACCCTAGGAACGATCCCTAGGTGTCATTTTATAGTATAGAGGCTCCGCAACTTCAGAAGAATCGAGAATCTGTGAAAGAGTTACGCAGTGCGCAGAGAAATTCGGCACCAGGATTAGAAATTTCCGTTTCTTCACGTGGCCGACCGGTCTGGACCGGTTGGACTGGGCTGGCCGACCGGTCACGACTGGTCGTGCCTCAAGAGGAAAACAGTCCAGCGTGTTCAGCATCCTTGGCCGACCGGTCAAGACCGGTCGGACCATCTCCAGCAACAGTCCAGCGTACACGGCTGAACGGTCAAGACCGGTCTGGCTCCCTTGGCCGACCGGTCAAGACCGGTCGGACTTCTTCTTTCTTCTTTTTCTTCCTTTCTTTCCTCTACTTTCTTCTCTTTCTTTCTTCTACTTTCTTCTCTCCTTGCTTCCTTCTTTCTTTGGTGCGCCTTAGTTCTTCATCCAAGGTTCTTAAATGAGCCTTTTCTCCTTTAATTAAGCAGAGTTCATTCTCATTCTTGTAATTACAAAACATGCATTTAATTAGCTTTTGAATCATGAAAACCTCACACAATGAGTGATGAATTGGGGTTAGAATATGCACAATTAAGAGCTCAATAGGGTCCCGATCCAATTTTGAACCGTTCGGGGCAATCCTGTTCAAAATTTTGATTTTCTTGACCTGGGTCGCCCATTGAAAGCCCTATTCATGATGGCATCCTTCAAGTGGCCAACGTAAACGATCTTAAGGGCAGAATGCCCATCATCATCTTTCATCACCTTCATCGGGCTCTAAGAACTACATGGTCTAGAATTCCTACTCTGCCCCGACGTCAAATAACAAGGCCGATCGATTTTGGCACACATGCATGCTTACCAGAGGAACAAACCCGACACGAGCTTGCAAAAGTTGAGGCAGTGTTTGGATGCACAAGTCAATTGGCATTGAGAACAGGTAGTTCTAACAATAGGTGTGGCAGATATACCAATGATGTCTCTTAGTACTGGTGATGTCGATGTAGCCCCCGGTATCATGGACATCTCAAGCCAAGTTTCCAAGTAATCACAATTAGGACACAGGGAGAGACATGATGAGGTTGATCACGGTCTTCCGTAGGGTATAACTACTCCGAATTTATGGACTCCTCACGGAGCTTCCTCAAATCCACGAGGGATAAAACAGAAATAATTTTTAATAAATTCAAAAATAGCTTGATTAATAATAGAAACGGAATTGCAATTCTTTAAATAAGGAACTCAAACCTAAAACAGAGTTTTAGACTTATACTCCAACTCAAACACACTAAAAACGTAACTTACGATAAATAGTAAACTTACTATTTATAGACGACCACTATTCCTACTAGACTTCATGTTTTTTACCAAAATAGTAAGTGTCCAATTTAGCTCAACCAAGTTATTCTCCTAACTTTTCTAAGACCTTTTTATATTAGACATGACTTCTACAACTCAAAGGATCAAAAGTTATACTCAAAGTAAAACTTAATTTATAATAAAAACAAAATTAAACAAGACTTTTAATCATTATTGATCTAATGAAATTTCAAAAATCCGGCATGGGCAACCTGTAATAGCAAGGTTGGTTAGCTTAAGTAGGTTCTCCTATCCAACTTTGCCATGAAAGTGTCTACAACCCGCTTTACATTAGTCCCCTCCACTTCAAAAGAACTCGACCTCGAGTTCTCGTCCAGCTTCGGTTTGAGATACTTGTACAGGTCTGCAACGTTTAAAGTCCTCGAAATCTTCATGTCATTAGAAAGATTAACAATGTAGGCGTTGTCATTGATCTTTCGAATGATCGGCACCGGTCCAATCTTCTTATTCTTCAATTTGTTGTAGGTCCCAGTAGGAAATCGCTCTTTGTGTAGATGAACTATCACTTGATCACCCATTTCAAACACTTTGGCATACCGATGCTTGTCGGCTTCTTACTTATAATTCAAAGCTTATAGCTTGTTCCAAATGTCTTCATGATTGTCCAAGATCCAGTCCGCCATGTGTTCAGCTACAACACTCATACCTGGGAGCTTAGGCAATAGGACCAAATCAAGTGTGTGGTGGGTAAAAACTTGTTCGGTCACCTCAAGCGCAAGGCTGTGATGTAGTAATAATTCTCGGTAAGACCGATGTCGATCCTCAGGGATTGTCATAACAATTCTAAACTACGTAACTAGGATGAAATAAATTCGAATTTGTATTGATAGATGAAATTTAAGAACATGAAACTATCTATTTTAGAACTAAATCAGGGAAATAAAACACTAGCGCACCTAAGGATTCACTTATAATAATTCACAATGCCAATTCAAACTATTCAAGCCAATAACTCAATCAGAATCAGAGTTCTATCCCTATCCAATTGAAATATATAGCAATCAAATCATCATAATGCATCAAACATAGATGGATCATCTACTGATATGGGTCTCTCATACCAAATAAGGCATTGGGCGTATTAAATCACACAACCTAATTCTTCACAAAATAATTGAAATCGCATTCATGATTCTTCCTCAAGTCTTGTCACTAGACTTAATTTAGAAGCATGAATTGAACTTCAATTGAACCAAAATCAATATATAAACATCTATCTCAGATTAAATCAAAAGATAAGAACTTCTTTATTAGTTCTAGATAAGCACTTAGGAAACTTGGTTTGCACGATCACCTAGCATCCAACATATCATAATGGATTTAAGATCTCTACAACCCAAAATCAAATTCATAGCACCCAATTGATCTATTTCAGTAAATCAAAACATGCCATGTAAGCATAATCACAAGAGATAAAAGACTAAACTAAAAATACCAACTTTATTTCAAATTAGAATTAAAAGTGTTCTTCATTAAACTCAATGTACTTGAATTAATTCAAACTAAGCATTGTGAACAACTATAAGCTTCACCTCTTAACCCTAGATAAGAGGTTTAGCTAACCATTATGAAGTTGAACTAAAACTCAAAGGAAAAACTACTAAAAGCATAAAAACACTAGAAAAATTGCATTTGGAGGAGTTGTAGACGCTCCACAACAATCCTCTCCACCTCCCACAAACTTAGATCTCTTCTAGGATGAGTTTAGACAAACCCATAGGTCTCCTTTTATAGATTGGAAGCTTCACCGCCTCAGAAAGTTCCAGAATCGTGTAAAAAGTACACAATTGCACAGGAAAAATCAGAGCTTGAAAAAGAAGTTTTCTGATTTTTTACATGGCCGATCGGTCGGGCGACCGGTCGGAGCCTTTGGCTGACCAGTCTGACGATCGGTCGTCGACCTACTTTTTCAGTCCAACAAGTTTTGCCAAAAAGGCTAGAAATTCAGCCTGTCCCGACCCCAGGGCCGACTGGTCATTTGGATCTGGCCATCGATCGGTCGGACGTATAACAGTAGGGTTGTTTTCTATAGTTTCTGTAATTTAGTCTTCTAGCCCTACAGCTCTGCACTTTGATTTTTCTTGCCCTTTCAGGTCTTTTAACATGATTTCTTCAAGGTTTTTTTTTTCAATTTCATCTTTCATGGCTTCTTTCTTCCATTCTTGGCTTTTCTTCCTTTGATCCTCAAGGTGTCCTAGAGCAGTCTTTTAGCATTGAATTCATAAGGTCTTTTTCTCATTCCTACAAACACAAAATCATGCATAAGATGAGTCTTTAACACTATAAATCATGCATGAAGAGTGATGAATTGGGGTTATAATATGTATAATTCAAGGCTCAACACACACCCTAACCAGCATTTTACTAGTCCCGAGCAAAACATGCGTGAAACAAATTCAACTTTTTAAAATCTAATTCTCTCTCAGAAACTATGCTTCTATAAACTTCAAGACATATTGTTAAAACTAGAAAAATCGTGCTCGTCAGCAACCTTTTTCCTATGTTTCATTATTCTGGGGGAATTCTAAGTATAGAGACATTCATAGACAATCATAAGCAATCACCAAGTGTACACAAGAGAGATATCGCAAGGCGAATTTTATTCCAGAGATTCTGAGATCTTTTATATTCCAGGCTGTGATACTGGTCACTGAGCCTTTAATTACATCAACAGTTGATCACCCTTGATCAGAAGGCAAGAGACTAATCCGTCGGGGATTATGGTCTTGAGTTCATGGTTGTATAGACCTATTTATTTCCTTGTTATGGACTGAGCCACATTTCTTAGACAAGATGGATGTCTATGTCCCATTTTCTTTCGGATTGTCCGGGTTGAGAGAGTGTCAGGATTCGAGTGGTGCAACCTTGGGCCCGCGCCTGTTGCTGTGAATAGGTGACCGCTGGAATACACGAACATCGAATGTTGGTAAGCATAACCCAAGGCCCGCGCCCGTATTTTTATGATGGGTGACCTTAGGAAAGCATTCCGCAACTTTCTCGAACGAGATTTTTAATCGAGTGGTGCAACTCTGAGCCCACGCCTGTTACTGTGAACATGTGACCGCTGGAATACACGAACATCGAAATGTTGGTCGGCATAACCTAAAGCCTGCGCCCGTATTTTTGTGACGGGTGACCTTAGGAAAGCAATCTGCAACTGCCTCATCAGCTCAACCGACAGACCCGTTATCGAAGGGTAGGGCATTGATTGTCTTTTTCATAATGGCAGTCCATAGCAGGATGTTTCAAGCTTAGTTAGAACTCTTTTGTTTGTGGTTTCTCGTGGTAACCATAATCCCTTAGGTTTAGCCTCAGACCTTTATCCGAGATGAATGGAGCTTTGTACAGTAAAGTAAATGTATTTCTTCTGGAGTCGGGCGACTCATCTTCGAGAATACTCTTTCTTCTGAGTGTTTTCAATGATCTATTTGAGATCGAATAGGCTTTACCTAGTCGAGATCCTTTGAGGACTCAAATTCAATAGGCTGGATCGGCTGTTTTCGATACTCGCAAATGGCTAAGTATCGGGTCCGATGGGTGCCTGTTCATGCCAATTTCTGATGAATGATGGGGATCGGTGCCCCATAAATTTTTAACTCAGCTGTTTGATAGCCTAAGCACTTTATCTTTGCCTCGGCGTCTTTAATATCGCGTTTGTTTTCATTTGGCATTAGTCGATTTCCGAGCCATCAGGGCACTTCCTAGGGCTGAAAATGACTGAGTAGTGGACCCGTTTCCTGTTTAATCAGGGTATTCGGTGAATATTATCAATGACCATCTTTAAACAGGGGTGGATTATGTCCATAAGAATCGAGGTGCGATCTCGTTTTGATTTTCTTATCATTAGTCGATTTCCTAGCCGATAGGGCATTCCCCAGGGCAGAAAATGACTGAGTAGTGGACCTGTTTGGGGTCTAATCAGGGCAATCAGTGAATATCATTGATGGCCGTCTTTGAACAGGGGTGGATTATGTCCACGAGGATCGCGGTGTGATCGCATTTCGATTCGCTTAGCGTAGGTTGATTTTCGAGCCGACATGGCATTTCTCAGGGCTAAAAATGACTAAGTAGCGGGCTTGCCGAACGCTTAAGTAGGGTATTCGAGGGTCTTGAGATTGGATGACCTCGTCACGGTGCATGATTATGATGTATCATGTCATAAAGAAGAAATTTTTTCCTCTCGGGCTCGGTCCAATTCCGCCCGATTCTCCTTTGTTTCGGCCATTTTCAGCTCTTTCGAAGGGATTTTCGAAGCTACCAAATTGACTAAGTGTTGGTTATTTTTTTTATCAAAACACTGATTCGGGCCATTTATCATTGGCCGTTGGAGAATCTGATCCAAGGGATGGATAGATCTCATCGAGATACATCCGGGAGAAGCAGTTTGATCGAAATCCAATCTCGGACGAAGGCGGGCCGCATGATGGAAGGTCCACCCCTCCCATCAGCGTCCAGGCGCATGGGGGGTGTGTGCATGGGCACATGTGGTCTTCCATTAGCTGGTGGGCGCATGTGGTTGGGAGTTGGGCGCATGTGCCCATCTCCTGGGCGCATGTGCCCCACTTTGTACAAGACGGATGGCAAACAAGGGTTCTGGGCCCATGTGGTATTAGACATGTGCCCAAGCCTCACTGGTGGGTGCATGTGGCCTCTGAACTTAGCATATTTTCATGATTTCCGGCCCGGGAAGAGTGGGTGCATGTAAGCCAGCACTTGGTGCATTTCTGCCTTTCCCGGCGAGAAAAAGCCGGCGCATGTGGCCCAGCACTTAGAGAATTTCAGAAATTTTCTCTGCACTTGGGATTCCGGCGAGGGATGACGGAGCAGGCACATGTACCTCTTGCGTCGCTCTGAGGTCAAAAGAAGATGATTTCGTCCTCTCTCTAATCAAGTGACCCTGCTATTTATAGGGGTGTAATCGGGTTCAGGTCCCACCAAGCGGATATTTCCTGGCGCATGTGCTGGGAAAGCCGGGCGCATGTGCTAAGAAAAACCGGGCACATGCGCTGAGTGCAGGGTCCGGGCGCATGTTCTAAGAAAAATCGGGCACATGCGCTGAGTGCAGGGTCCGGGCGCATGTCTTTTTCCGGCACATTTTCCAACGATTTTCGGGAAAGTGTTCGAATCGATTCCTTTCGAATATAGGGTGTGGGCGCATGTGGTGGAAAGCCAGGAGCATGTCTTTGCCGGTGCTTCTTCCACTATTTAGCCAAATTTCAGGATTTCAGAACTTAGAATATTTCAGGATTTCAGGCTCTGACGGGAGACCTCTAGAGGACAGCTACCTTTTCTTGGGATGCGCTCACTGTCACCAAGCCACTTCTAGGCTAGGATGGACCTCCTGAATAAATGGGCTGGGGTGCAGAAGTCCAGATGTTGTAAATTTTGGTACTTTCTTCCTAATTTGGAGCCTCCAGGTCGGCTCGTTGTATAGGAATGTTGTTCCAGGGAGCGCGCACATGGAAATACGCGCCGCACGGACTTCAAACTTGCTATTTAAGGGTTTTGGGGCGTTCCGGATCATTTGGCAGTGGTGTGGATGTCCGGTCCCACTCTAAAATAGTAGATGTAGGCTTACGAACCCTTTTTGGTCAACTTTGGGCAGGGATGAAACGCATTTCGAGGTGTGCAGGTAAAGATATGCACCACATGACTTCAAAACTTGCAGGTTAAGGGTTTTAGGACATTCTGGACTATTTGGTGGTGATCCACATGTCCAGTTCTACTCTGAAATGCTGTTTATGAATTTTGGTCGCTACCGAGTGATTAGGGTTGCACTGGCATTTTTTGAGCTTTTTCGATCTCAAAACTGATTCAAATCATTGTCGATGGACCACGGGATGTTGTTTTACAATGGGTGCAAATTTGAGCCCCAACACATACAAGTGCAAATTTCAGAGCAACTAAGTGATAGAAGTACTTGAAATCTTATACTCCATAAACATAATGAGTGTTTCGCACAGAATCACTGCTGATTGATTGATAAATAGAAGAATCCAAACAAGTATAGTCTAGTGTGCATAGTGAATATTCATCTCATGAATTTTCAGGATTACTTTCTTCATAGATCAACTAAACCAAGAATCTAGAAGTGTACAGATCAATCACATGCCTATAACAAGAATTTTCCTTACCATTCCTTCGACGGCTTTCACACTACTTCCCATTTACAGCTTAGGTTACAAGTAGACCTTCCCTTGGTTGTTAATAGTTAACCCTTTTTAGAATTTTTCAACAGATATAATCGTTCTTTTCTTTCTTTTTCTTTTCATTATATATATATGAATTTTAGAAATCCATATTTTCCATTCTTTTCTCTTCTTTCTCATGAACAAGGATGGACAAAGCTCCCCGGCTTAGTTCCTCAACACTTTAAATCCTGGTCTAACCGATCTACAAATCTATATAATCCCTTTAATTATGAGAATCGTGTGATGTGAACTAGACTCAAAAGTGTTCAAATTTTCTATCGATCATATAAATAAGGGAATTCATATAGAAAACTATTATATTATAGGTAACTCAAGGCTTTCAAAATCAATCACTTCATCTCTCTTTTTCTCATATTTGTAACATCCAAAAGTGCTTAGAAACAAAATTTTCCAAAAGAGTTTTTAATTTTCAATAAAATTAAAAAAATTATACAAAAATTGCTCGAAATGTCACAAAACACTAGATTCATCTAGGAATATCACCCCAACCAAAATCTTACATTGTCCTCAATGTAAAAAGATATGCAATATGCAATGACATGAGAGTAATGACAAAAATAACGGAGAGTGAGAACGAGAGTACCTGAGAGAGTCGAATATGGAAGTCTACAACTTCAAACAACTAAACAAATCGAACTAAGAGAAACTACTCTATACCTCCGTCAGACTAGGAGGTCAATCTTGATACACATGATCATCCAAAGGAAAGAAATCTAACAGGATTATGAGGTGGAGTAAAAGATTTTTCAGTAATTCCATCCAACATCCTACTTCATAATTCACATGGGTGATGTTTGTCATTCTGATCCATTGAAAATCATGCTAAAAAAGTTCAGCGGGTTTCTCAAAGTTATCACCCCATGTGTTAGGAAAGGAGAATTTTTTTCGGTTTGAGATCATCAAATATGAATCTCCTTTCCAGCTTGTTTGGAAAAACATTAATAAAGTAAGGATCATCCCAAAGATGGTCCACTTTGGTTTGAACAAACCAAAGAGATGTAGAGAGTTGGATTTCTTCTTCACAAGTCGGTAAGGTCTCCACATAATCAGATTTTACTAGTGCTTCCACAATTGATAAATCAGTATTACACTCTGTGGAATGAGTCTTTTTGGGCACCGGTGAAGTTTTCCTTAAGGCATTGACAATGTCACGGATCATCGGATCATCCCAATCCTCAAAATAGGCAAGACACTCTTTTAGAGTATAGGAAACTTCGACCTTCTTGGTCACTTGTGTAGGTTAGAATAAGTTCTCAACCACTACACTTTCATAAATTAGCCTCTCCTTAGGTAAGTCAACCACCAATCCATTAAATTCCTACACAATAAAATTGGTCAAATCAATGATTGGTGTCTTATCAATCAAATTTTCATATTTTAACTCTTCTAAGGCCTTATTAATATCTAAAATTACTTCTTCCTTGAACTGAGCCAAGCAAACTTCTAAGGTTTTGAAAAATTTAGCCAAGGGTGGCTCATCATTATCCACAATTGTATATATGAAATTAATCATGTGGATCTCATCTTCATCATCATCCTCATCCTCTTGTTGCTTCTGCAAATGAAACACATTCAGCTTCATTGTCATATTTCTATGGATATTTTCATCATTCCATTCCTACAATTGATTATAACATTAGTGGTTTTTAGGAATGGTTGGCCTAGAATGACGGGAACTTGAGTGCATACATTTATAACTATTTGTGTATCCAAAACAATAAAGTCTACCGGGTAGTAGAACTTATCGATTTGGACTAACACATCCCCAGTTACACCTCTCGGTATTCTAACGGAGCGATCTGCAAGTTATGAAGTTATCTTGGTGGGTTTTAATTCACTAAGTCCAAGTTGCTCATATACCGAGTAGGGAATCAAGTTAACACTACCCCTAGATCGAAAAGTGCTCTATTGATCTGGAAGTTACTTATCATGTAAGAGATTATAGGGCTTTTAGGTTCTTTGAATTTTTTTTTTTTTTTTTTTGGGGGGGGGGGGGGGGGTTGTTTTGTTATATAATAGCACTCACTTATTTTGTCAAAATGTCTTCTTGTGCACGTTTTTCTTACGCTTTACGACACATAGATTCTTTAGAAATTTGGCGTATCAAAGAATTTGCTTGATTGCATCCAATAAGGGAATGTTGATTCTAACTTGTTGGAAGACTTTTAAGATGTCCTCTTTTTACTTGGCCTTTGGTTAAGATAAGACATTGGGGGAATGGGGCCACATGTTTATACACATGCTCTGGCTCTTCATCTTGTGGAGCAATGCTCAATTCACCATCACTCTTAGAATCAACCGGATTATTAGGCTTTGTGGCCTTCACCAGTTCAAATTTTTCAAATATTTTATTAGTTCTAAGAGTGGTGATGGCTTGAACATGTTCCACATGAGGATGGGTTGAAGAATTGGTATTTGTTTCCAATTGTTCATTAGGGTTAGGATGGGATTGGGTTAAAACAGTCCCTTGCTCCTTAACTCCTATATGTGTATCAATTCTTTCAACCGAGATTTTAAGTTCATTCATAGCCTGCATATTGGACTGATTTATCTGAGTTTGTTTAATCATGAATGCGTTCAATGCGTCATCAAGGGTACTATTTTGAGGAGGCCCTTGGGAAGCATTGTTTGCATTTACCATAGGTTTATTTCTCCCATTAAGATTCGGTTTACACCGCTAATCAAGATTATTCAAGTTAGAATATGGTCCACTAAAGGGGCATTAGTAAGCATTTATAGCATTCAACTGAGTTTGTAAAATATCTTGAAACGCAGGGATTGTTGGGCAATCCTTTGTTAAGTGAACATCACTCTCACAAATACCACATATACTTTCTACGGCCTCACCGGTGGTTATCATGTTAATACTCCTTAATTATGGCCTCAACCTTCTTTGTGAATTTAAATCATCCTCCCAATTTAATGCATGCACTCCTTTCTCTCTTGGGACTGACTTGGGATTACTAGTCGGGGTGGAGATTGAAATTGCGGTTTTACCGCTTATAGAGATACTCGGAGATATGTCTAAGGACCTAGAGAGGGGGTGATTAGGACCTTATTAAAATCTTTTTGCCTACTAACAAATATTATCAAATAAAACAAAGTAAGCAAGAACACTTAGGCTTCCAAGCCTAAGTGGGTCCAATCACAAGACTAGCATATGATTAATCAATAAGCAATCCTAGTCTAAAGCATGCATAGGTAAATAAATGATTCAACTAATTAAGACCCTAACCTATGCAACTTGTGTAGCCTTATGAGAGTGGATCAATGAGCTCAAGCTTACACAACTAGTGAAGGTACATCTTGTGTGTGGATGTGCCTAATAAGTGCCTAGCATACATTCCTATCAAGCATTCATAATTAAACAATTAAACTAACAATGCTAAGATATAAATGTGCTCAATTCAATCACAAACACAAGTATGTATAGTGGTTTGACTTTGGGTCTACTCCACTCCCGGTTCAAGTACTCAACTCCTTTGAGCACATCGGCATTCACTATCGAAGGTTTTAAACGAGGTTCACCTCACAACCTTTACACGGAGGTTTTACCGGTTCACCTCTCAACCATAACCGGAGTTTTGGACAAAGGCTAACTCTCAACCCGACGCACGTTCACTCCCATGTCGGAGGCTCCCCCTTAGAGACTTAGTTTAGGCCCGGCTAACAGGCCAAGGAACGGCTAACGTCCCTAGGTCGAGTTCGATAAACAAACTCTAAATGGACTCTCAATAAAGACAACCTACTTGTTGGATGAGCCCCTTGTTTAGCGCCGGTTTGGGTTACTTGATCTCCGCTCTCCCGTGCTTCAATCAGCTTCCCTTGCTCCCTCGATCGTGTTGCCGTTGCGTCGCCAATGCCTCAGCCACACTTGATCAAACACCTTGCATGTGATGCCTTTGAAATGACCAAGGTGCTAGGAGGGTAGGTTTGAGAGCTCTACAACTTAGTGGGAATGGGTTGCCTAGAGTCTTCTCCTACAATGATCTTATCTTAGAGTTTTGGACAAGAATATGCCAATCAAGAAAGCTCCAAACTCTAGAGATCAAGAGGGGATGAAGGTCATCTTCTTCATGAGCTTGGAATGCTCTAATCTTGTGTTAAAGCACAAGGAAGATGCCTTGCATAGGTTGGGAATGAGCCTCAAATGGTCTCCAACAATGGTGGCTTCACTCCTCTCAAAATTCCCTCTTTAATGCCCAAAAACCGAGCTCCATATATAAGAAAGGTGAGCTCCAACGGTCATAAAACGGGCAAAAATTGGCTCTGCCGACCTGTCCTGACCGGTCCCGACCGGTCGGCCAAAAGCCAAGCAAGACAGAGTGCAATATGTCAAAACAGAGGGTCTGTCCGACCGGTCGTGATCGGTCGGACTTGCCCAGCCAACCGGTCACAACCGGTCGGACCTGTAGCCTGTTTAACACAGCGAGCTACTGTGAAGTTTGGAAGCCTGGCCGACCGGTCTTGACCGGTCGGACCAGTCCAGCCGACCGGTCGGACAGGCCTGGGTTCAGCCCTGCTATTTGCTGACCCATGCATTTTCCAGCCCTTTCATTTTGGCCAAGGTCTGGGTGTTCTTTTGGGACACCTAAGGCCAAACTATGATGACTAAGAGTATTCCTAAGATGGTCAAGGTCATCAAAGAAGCAAAGGGGTTGGGTTTTGGTCAAGGTTAAGGCATCAAGGCATCACTTATACCTGAATCTTCTTCCTTGATGCAGCGGGGCCACTTGAGTCTTCGGTCTTCGTCTTCATTAGGCTCTACCGACAGTAGACTCACTGACATAAGTGATTGACAAACAAGGTGCACTAGTATGCCACAGAAAAGTGCACTAACAGAGATGTCCCAAGATGGGCATTCTCAGTTCGCATATCAATGTAATCACAAACCTCATCGGGCGCTATGTTAAAAAATTCACCATTACACATCATTTGAACAAATTGGCGCATGTTTGAACTCAATCCATCATGGAAGAAGTCAATCAAGTGCCACTTTTCATAACCATGATTTAGGCACTCTAATAAAAGATCTTTGAACCTCTCTCAACATTGAAAAGATGTCTCATCTACGTTTTGGGAGAAGTTCATAATGGTACGCCTTAGTGCATTGGTTTTATGAACTGGGAAGTACTTTTTAAGGAACTCTCGGGTCATCTCAGCCTATGTCCCGATGCTTCTAGGTTTAAGAGATTGAAGTCATGATTTGGCTTTGTCCTTTAGAGAGAAAAGGGAACAATTTCAGTTTGATTACATCTTGGGAGACATCATTAGATTGAAAGGTGTTGAATATCTCCTCAAATTCACTTAGGTGTGCATATGGGCTTTCAAAGTTGAGTCCATGAAATTTCGAAAGTAACTTGATAATTTCCGGTTTAAGATCCATGTTTCCTTCATTAAGTGAAAAGACAATGCAAGAAGACGTGGTTGTTCTCTCCGATTGTAAATAATCTCGCAATGTTTTAACTGGAGGAACATAGCGTTCCTCATTTTCATTACGTTCTGTCCTATTTGGTGGGGCATCATGCTCGACATTTTCAACATTATGTGGTTCATTCTCAACCATGATTTCAGATGGTCCAGGGTTTCTTAGACGTTTTCTAACTAGTCTATGATTAATTAGACCTTCAACTAAACCTCCCTCACTTAGAAGTCACGATGTATGATCACGCTCCCAGTGGGGCATAAACCACACAAAAACTAAACAAAACCTAAAATCTAAAAATCTAAAAATAAAAAGTAAAAACTAAGAAACAAAATGTAACGCCTTAAAATTTTTAGAATTTAATTGGATTTATTTTAAGTTTTATTTTTATTAATTTACCATTGATTTGCGAATAGCGGGACATCCGTAGGAGATCCGATAGGGGACCCTTTACAAAAGTTTCTTAGAATGATCGCATAAACATTGTAGAAAGATTAGATTTAAAAAATTATACACTTTTCAGATAATTAGTAAAATGCCATTAGTTAAACTTAAGTTAAGATGCCATTTTTAAGTATTATAATTTCTAACGATCACTTTCACGCAAAACCTTGGACTTAAGCTTTTGGGCACATTTTAGACGTACACATTGAATTTCAGCTCTTGGATCAACCTAGAAATAGACAAATCAGAAATCGGTCCGTATGTGGCCCACCCGATCTCGGATCTGTCCCATTTTTTATGTCAACGCCTAATTTTAGGTGACCCAACTTCTGATCGGAGTGAATTTCTCATATACATCAAGGTAGCACCCACGTGTGCATTGCACCCATTCGAATGTGCGGTCAAACACACTTTAACCGTGCGTCTCGCGCACGTAAGCAGGCGCGTCCACCAACGTTCACCACAGCCAATGGCTATCCTTTCCTCTGACCACTGTGTGGACCCCATCTCTCTAATCTGAGCCATTCATCTTCTTCCTAGCAGTAAAAAAAACCCCTCCTATCAAGTGGTTTCTCATTTTGTCGCAAATCAAAGACGATCTCTCCTTCTTTCTCAACCCTTGAGTTTTGTGATCTTCTAATCCAGAATTTCTTTTTGCATGGGAAGCTAAGGAAACTTCTAGAGGATTTTGAGTATCCTTCCTAGCTATCCAACGTAGCAAACCTTATAGAAAATGGAGCTTTCCAATCCTTTGAAGAGTCATCCTCTAAACTCTCTTGCCGTGCAAAAGACCAACCAAACGAGTATGTGCCTTCGTTTTATGTACCACAAATGCCTAATTGGACTCATCCAAACCTACCCTAGGTGTCCGATCATCAGATAAATTGTACGTTCAAAAGTTTTCATTTTCATTCTCTCTCTTTCCTATTCATTTCACACCGACCATTTGTTCGTGTGTGGGCTCCATTCTGAAATCTACTACGTCTATTTTGTGGCCCATACTCATCATAACCCTCACCCGAAACCTCTTTTCCATCCGTTGTATGTGTGCTTCCCAAAGTGAATCGAAATATCTTAAAAACTCATCTTAAAATAGCAACCGTCCATCTATTCCTTTCTTATCTACTCCAAACCCTAGAATCCGACCCAAACTCTATAAATAGGGCCTCTCTTGGCCATATAGAGCATTACCCACTAATTTAGAAAGAGAGAGAGAGAGAGAGAGAGAGAGAGAGAGAGAGAGAAAAGAGAGAAGAGAGGAGAGTTCTTTCTCATATTTTTCTAGCGGCTAGGGTCTTTTACAACCCTCTTTTAAGTCCATCCTAAGGTGAGGATTTTCCTTCAAGACTTTCATTAATAATATCACGATTATCATAAGTTTCTTTTGTGGCATGTGAAGTTATTTTGTTTTGAATTGTTAATCCATATAACATGAAGTTTAATGTAGGATTTGTAATGAATATCATTATATAATGATGTGATTCCTTGTTTATATTTTTTATTAAGAAGCATGTGTATTTGTGTTATTTATCTTTGTGAAATCTATGCCCTTATTTTCCTAGTCTATGTGTTACAAGTAACATTGGTTTTCATATTGTGAAATATATGACATATGTGTATAAGATCATCATATAGACATCCCATTATTGTATACTCTTTGTCCCTGAGTGGGTAAAATTATTCGATGTAGAGAGATGGAACCCATGAAAGGTGTCCATGATGGAAGAATATCTCGTGACTTAATTGAGAGAATTAAGTGATTGTTTGTCAATGGATCCTTACATGTACATGATGCTTGATTGGATCCATTTACATTACATGAGTATTTTAATGAATTTGGTCATGATGTACAACATTGGCTTTTTGGGACATGATGAAATCATAAAACGGGACAACGAGTGGACATTAATGGTATACAAATTCTCATGAGCCGAGGTTGGTGCCATGGACACTAAGCCCGAGCTGTCGGCCTATGCTGGGTCACTTGCGACTTCCCATAGTGTCCAATGAGCTGCTAAAAATGGTTGTTTGTAAAATACTTAATAAAAGGAGAAACAAACTCAAGCATACACTAGGGCTCGACTTGGTGAGCCAGCCCCTCTAGGTGTCATGGATGAAGTTTTGGGAACTTGTTTCACTTCTTGCCATGCACTATCTAGTGGAAGTGTATTGGGGGTTTCCCGCTTCCATTATTTGGGTTAATTTCACTCTGGTGACTAGTGACTAACAGATGTGTATGGGGTGTCTCAACCTTGGGCTCCCGCATGCATTCGTTTAACTGGTGTGTATGGGGTGACCCAACTTGGGCTTCCCGCATTCGTTTAGTCAGGGTCCCTTAGCTAGGGCATGCATTCCATGCATCACATTAACAAATATTTTTACTTGATTATTTTGTTTTGAATAAAGATATTATTGTATTGCGTTATTCTGAGTTTTATACATTATTATTCTTAATTGTCTTGGAGGGAATATTCCCCACTATGATAGCGTTTAATGCTATCCCAATCG
Source organism: Liriodendron chinense (assembly GCA_003013855.2). Classification (NCBI taxonomy): domain Eukaryota; kingdom Viridiplantae; phylum Streptophyta; class Magnoliopsida; order Magnoliales; family Magnoliaceae; genus Liriodendron; species Liriodendron chinense. Next base: position 1,553,294 of record ML058503.1, read on the forward strand.
CAATTTAGATGATGCAGGTGAAGATCCAGGTATCGAACTCAACTTTCAAGGTGAAGAGTTCGATGGTCCATATGATCACATGGCGGATGAAGACGTTGAAGGAATTTAGTTGATATTTTCATTTATTAGATATTTCTTTTGATTAGTGGTTACACTTATGGAAATTGTAATAAGTCTTCCAGAGAAGACATGGTTTGATATTTTGATTGATTAGTATGGATATTTGTTGGTTCCCTTATTTAAACATTGATGATGAAGTAGTAAGTTTGATAGAATAAGATGAACAATTTTTTTCGCCATTGTACTTGAATGTTATATTTCATTATTTAACAAATCAATTAGTCCATGATTTACTTGGAAATTCAGCTGTCGTGTTATACACGACAGTAAAAAATCTCAGGTCGTTACAGTTGGTACAAGAGAGCAATCGGGACCTTTGGGTGTAAAGCCTAATTCACGTCATAATAAATATACTTTAGGGCTTAGGTTCTCATAAAGTAGAAACAAAACACCTAGGGATCAATCCCCATTGGGTGCATGAGATGATATGAACTTAGAGACCCAAACATAGGCCCCTTGAAATCAATAGGGTAGCCAACGAAAGTTGAAATTAACAAATTTAGGATTTTGGGGAAGTGAATTTCCACTTTTTATAGAAGTTTTGGGGGCTCTCATCAATTTTTGATATTTAGATAAGCATTACGCTGAGTTATTGGATTTAACTCCCTCAAATCTAAGGGATAGCTATTTTATTTTGAATTATGTTTGTTATGACAGATTTTCGGAATCAACAGATTTTCCACCAGTAATAACTACATTTTCATAGCTGTAAAATTTTTTAAATTTTTTTAGAGGTTTCTAACTCATACTACAACATCTCCACAAAATTTTAGATTAATCAGACATCTATATAAATCGTGAAAATTCTGCCAGTAGAGAAAACTTACACTGAAAGCTGCTGGACTGTTACGATTTTCAGACTTGTAGAGGTCATAATCATACCTTACCATAGTATTTTTATTCTAAGAAAAATTAGGGTGATTCCCCACCTAACCATGAGATTACCCTCCAAATTTCAGGCAAAACCGACGTTCGGTTCGAGAGATAAAATCTGAGAGCACGATCAGGTCCTGGGTTTGAGATTCACTACCTACGAGCTAGGTAAACCTCAATTTTTCTCATTGATACCCTATTAGATTTTCTTTAAAACCATCCTCTAACTCTAGGACATTTGTTTTAGCTCCATGACCCCTTAGACAAGATCTTCTAGGAACACTCGCCCTGCCTCTTCCCAACCTTAGACACCACCTATGGCTAGCATGCCAACCCCTGCTTCAAATCCCCCTGTGACTTCAGTAGGAGGGAACTCCAATGCACCGCAACCTTGGGAAGCCATGATGGGCGCACTTGATCGCCTCACTGGTATCATGCATCAACAACAAAGCCATCAATAAGAGCAACAAGCAAGGCATTAAGCCCTATTGGAACAACTTGTGACCTTGGGGACGCCTGTCTAAACCTCGACCCCTATAGTTTCTATGCCTCAACCTCAATCAAGAGTGCGCATGCTGGCTGCAGCCCCAATCCCCGTGGCCTCTATGCTACAACTATAGCCAGAAACGCATGCACCACCTGCCGCTCCTACTCACCTTCCACCTCCCATGCAGCCTAGGTTTGCTTTGCCTGAGGAAACCATATTAATCAAAAAGTTTATGAACCTGTGCCCTGAACCGTTTATGGGTAACCTCGATCCTATCAAGGTGGAATTTTGGATCAAGAAAATGTTAAAGAAGTTGGACACGATGGCATGCCCCTTACAACACCGAGTGGCACTGGCAGCATATATGTTAGAAGGAGTAGTGAATAGTTGGTGGCAGGCGACCAAGAGAATGGTCCCAGCAAATTATCAGTGGACATGGGAGAGTTTCTGTACCAGGTTCTATGACAAGTATTTTCCTGAAGCCTATAAGAAGGAGAAGATGTCAGAATTTCTCAGGTTAGAACAGGGGAATATGACCGTGGCCCAATATGAGGATAAGTTCACAGAATTAGCAGGCTATGTATCTAAGGCTGTGGAAGATATCGAGTACAAGACGTACAAATTTCAGGAGGGGCTAAGGCTGAGTATCAGATCCAAAATTAGTATCTTGAAGCTTCAGACTTACGAAGAGATCGTGGACCATGCAATGATCGCGGAGAAAGACATGGAGCGCTACCTTCAGCAGCATAATCAGGTTAAGCCATCAAGTCAAAAGTCGAGACCTGCACCAAGTATCCATTCAGCACCCGAGAAGAGGCAGAAGCCGATTCACCCATAAAACAACACTCCTAACCGACGACAGAACCAAGACCCGAGAGCCTGCCACTACTGTGGAAAGTTAGGTCACCACATTGCAGACTGTTACAAGAAGATTTCAGATGAAAGGAAGGCCACCCTGCAAGTGAACAATCAGAACCAACGACCTCAGCAAGCACCAAAGCCAAGTCAACATGCCCGCCCTCCTATTCAGAAGAAGGATGTAGTGGCGACTTTGAATCAGAAGCCCCAAGGCCGCCTCTATGCCATGGCCCCACCTAAAAATGTGGAAGAAGACCCCCATGCCATTGAAGGTACTATCTTCATCCGTGATGTTCCCGTTGTAGTATTGTTTAATAGTGGGGCTTTTATTTCCTTTATATTTGCTTCCGTGGTAGCTCGGTTAGAACTAAATCTTGATTGTCTAGAAGAAATCGTTACTATAGCCTCGCCTATGGGACAAATTATGGAACTAAGGAAAGTATGCCGAAAATGCCCCTTATTTATTAGCGGAATTACTTTTAAAGTAGACTTAGTGGTGATGAATATGAGGACATTTGACGTGATCCTAGGAATGGATTGGCTGGTTAATAACCATGTGAGCATAGATTGCTATGCTAAAACCATCTCCCTTGTCATTCCTGGTCGAACCTCATTAGTATTCCAGGGAAAGAAGAGCAAAGAAGTCATTGAACGTTTGATGAGCGTAATGGAAGAAGTACCGCTTGAATTAACCATTAAACAGATCCTTGTGGTAGCAGAGTTCCCTGAAAATTTTCAAGATATTCCCAGGTTACCTCCCGAGCGCGAAGTGGATTTCACTACCGATCTCTTGCCAGGTACCGCGCCCATAGCCCTGGGTATGTACCATATAGCGCCAGTCGAGTTGCAAGAGCTCAAGGTGCAGTTAGAAGAGCTCCTAGACCAAGGATTCATTCGCCCGAGCGTTTCACCTTGGGCTGCTCCTGTCTACTTTGTGTGGAAGAAGGATGGCTCGCTTTGGCTGTGCATTGATTATAGGAAGCCGAACCAGGCTACCATCAAGAACAAATATCCTCTCCCGCACATAGATGATCTTTTCGACCAGCTGAGAGGAGCGCAATTCTTCTCTAAGATTGACCTGAGATCTGGATACCATCAGTTACGTGTGAAGAAGGAAGATATACCCAAGACCCGCATTCAGGACAAGATATGGGCACTACGAATTTTTAGTCATGCCGTTCGGTTTGACAAATGCCCCTGCGGTATTCATGGATTTGATGAATCGTGTTTTCCGACCGTATCTTAACAAGTTTGTCATTGTATTCATTGATGATATATTGATTTATTCTAAGACTAAAGAAGAGTGTGCCGAGCACTTGCGCAAAAATTTCGCTTCCCCAATTGTAGGGTTGCGATGTAGTAATAATCTCAGTAAGATCGAAGTCGATCCACAATGAGTTGTGTAGGAATTCACAAAACACTTCTAATGGTTTTTACTGAAGAGCTAACTAACAGATTTTTAGTAATTTGATGAATATAACAATTTTGAACTAAACTGAAGGTAATCAATTAATAAAAAGGCACTAGGGGTTCAAGGATCCACTTGTAGCAATCCTTGATGCTCAATTCGCTGTAGGTTTCTCACTTTCTCAACTAGAATCGAAATTAAGTTCTATTTAGTCAGATAAAAGAGCAGTTAAAACAATCAATCTGTCATATGTATGATTCATGTTCATGATTCCCTCAATGCAAGCTAGGACTTGAGCACACTCAATTGCATAGGTCAATCCCAATTCCAATAAGTTAAGATCACAACCATAATCATCATTAAATCCTGTCACAAGATAAAGCTAGATCATGATTTGAACTTGATTCAAATCACATACACAATCTCACATATTCCAAAAATTTTAAAAAAATAGAACTTTTGGTGTGAAGTTCCCACATAAGGATCATAGGTCTTAGAGCGTACTAAATCCAATTCCTTGGATCATACAGGTCTAGACTAACTCAAAACAATTAAGAACTCAAGCAATTCTTCTAAATATCCATGAGCCATTATAAGATTAAGAAAAACTACTTAGAACTTTATTTAAACTTCAAACCATTGTTCTTCACTAATAATCCAACATGAAACCAAATCAAACGAATTGAAACATCTTAGATTTACTACAAGCTTCACCTCTTAGCCCTTCCTAAGAGGTTTAGCCGTTCATGATCCAAGGAAACATGAAAACAACTAAACAAAGCATAAAACTAGAAAAATAAACTAGGAGTTGTAGAACTCCGAATCCGACTTCCACCATCTTCCACCAGTGCTCAATCTCTTCTAGGATTCCCTAGGAACTATCCCTAGGTCCCCTTTTATAGTGGAGAAGAACTGCTGCGTCGGAATCATCTAGAAATTCTGTAAGGTTACAAAGTGCGTAAAGAATTTCGGAGCAGAATTGGAAACTTTTTGTTTTGAACGCATGGCCGACCGGTCAAGACCGGTCGGACTGGGCTGGCCGACCGATCACGACCGGTCAGAATTGTCTATTTGGGAGTCCAGAGCGCATACTGGAGGTGGGCAGGCTCTGGCCAACCGGTCAAGACTGGTCAGCCCTGTTGCTATCAACGTCCAGAGAGGAAACAGGGGGTGGCAGACCAGTCTAGACCAGTCGTGGCCCTCCTGGCCGACCGGTCACGACCGGTCTTGGCCCTTTTCTTCTTCATTTTCTTCTTTCTTTCTTCTCTCTCTGCTTTCATCTTTCTTTGGTCCACCTTGGGTCTTCATCCAAGGTTCTCAAAGAGATCTTTTTAGTCATCAATTGGGCGGAGTCCCTCTCATTCCTATAATCATAAAACCATGCATTAGAATAGTCTTTAAGCTTGAAAACCATGCATAGTTAGTGATGAAATGGGGTTAGAATATACACATTTAAGCACTCAACAGCAGACCCTGAAAGATAATCAATTGTATGCCAAGCTTAAGAAGTGCGACTTTTGGAAGGAAGAGGTTAAATTCCTTAGTCACATGGTGACACAGGAAGGCATATCAGTAGATCAGTCTAAAGTAGATGCTCTGAGTCAATGGAGTCAACCAACTTCAGTCACCGAGGTTCGAAGTTTTCTCGGCCTTGCAGAATATTATAGACGCTTCATCAAGGAGTTCTCGAAGATCACCCGACCATTGATCGAACTGACCAAAAAGAGTGTACGTTTCGAATGGAATGATAAGGCAGAAGAGGCATTCCAGACTTTGAAGAAGTTATTGACATCTGCCCCTGTTCTCACATTGCCTGAGGGAGGAGTTGAATATGTGGTTCACACCGATACATCAAGAGCAGGATTGGGTTGTGTACTAATGCAGAAGGATAAGGTGATAGCTTATGCCTCCCGACAATTGAAGGTGCACGAACAAAATTATCTTACTCATGATCTGGAATTAGCCGCCGTAATATTCGCATTAAAAATTTGGAGACATTATTTATATGACGAGTAGTTCAAGTTGAATACGGATCATAAAAGGTTAAAATACCTATTTCAGCAGAAGGACCTGTAGACACCCCACCTTCTGTTACAATGTTGGTAGAGATAGCTGGATGAATGGAGGACCATACCCCCAAATCCCATGTCCAAACTCAGCCAAACTCACCCTTGTAAGCCCCAATTCATAGCCCAGCTCAAGCCTAATCCCAGTCAACTCACCCCTAAACATCAGCCCAAAAAACCCTCCATAAGAAAAACCAGTCAAAAAAGTCAAACTCGGTGAGTCAACCCGCTGAGTCAAATCACTGAGTTAACCGGCTGAGTCAACCTATCGAGTCAACTCACCGTGTCAACCCACCTTCTAAACCCAGTCAACTCACCTAGTTCTAAACCGCAGCCTCGGAGCAAGTCCGAACCCCAAACCTAAAAAAATTATGCTTCAGGTTCGGAGGTCGCACACTCCGAACCCGAAGCAAAACAACCATATGGGCGTCCCCCTGGGTGCCGCCCAAACTTATTTACGGGATCTGCCACTCCCCGCTGCTATAAATACCCCCCTCCCATTCTCATTCAGCAAGCCCTCCAACCCGAGTGCGATCCGTCCGTTCCGAGTTCTTCTCCATCCTTTTAGCCCATTCCTCCACCAAGGAGAGCCCGAGTGAGAAGAGCCTAGCCCTGGTCTAAGTCTCCCAAGCCATCCAAGTCTTTATCTAGCCACTCGAAGCAAACCTTTGCGACACCTCCGTCCATCTAGCTACCCTTTACCAGCATCATCTCATTTCGCATCTAGCATAAGTGCAACATTTACTTTTCTTCCAAACCCCCTGCTTCACTACAAGCACTTTGATTATTCAAACACACAGCATGCATCTCGTGTTAATGCAAAGATTTGTCAATTACCATGGTTAGTGTATCGTCAAGTCTGCTTGCGGCTGAAGACAGAAGCTACTCAAGAAGATCGCTCATCCAGTCAAGCTTCAAGCCTCTTCATCCAAACCTTTGATCCCAAAACCCCTCTATAGATGGCCTAGTCCTTCCTTGTTACATCCTTAGCCCCATCTATAGTCCATCTTCCATAAAGATTGGCGATGGAAGTGTTTATTGTGGCAGTTGTTGCTTAAAACAAGAAAAATCTTATATCTACTGTCTCCGATAGGTGTCCGATCCATCGGAATTGTGTCCGATCAATCGGAAGTCATACCCGATCAATCGGAGCTTTGTCCAGCAACTTTGAAAATCTATCTGGACGTTTTTTCTATCACTCGTAGGCCTGTCTGATCAATCGGACAGGGCATTTCGATCAATCGGAGAATGATCCGATCCATCGGACGAAAAATTCAGAATATCACATAGCTCTTTGGAAGAAATTACGATCAATCAGACCATCTGTCCGATCAATCGGACAAGGTCCTCCGATCAATCGGAAGGACATCCGATCCATCGGAGAAGTGTCCAGCAACATTTTGATTTTTCTCTATACATTCTTACGATCAATCGGGAACTCTCTCCGATCCATCGGAGATGGAGTTCCGATCAATCGGAACTAAGTCCGATCAATCGGAGAACCTATTTTTCAGCAAAAATTCAAAATGAACTGATACTTATGTCCGATCGATCGGATCCTATCGAGGTGACCGTTTTCTAACCGTTGAAAGTCATCTCTATATATGGAACTCGGTTAGATCTTGAGAGAGACACCTTGAGCATCATCTAGGGTTTGTTTGTGGTTCCTCCTTGAGATCCATTTCTCTCATTCCCTTTGATTTGTTGAGTTCATACTTCAATCCATGTTGATTTGACCAACATTGAAGAGCATTCACAGCTTAGATTGAATCATGAACTCAACCCCTCTTTAATGGCATCTTGACCTACCTCTCAAAGTTATACTCTTGTCATCAATGCCATTAATGGTGGTTTAGGTAGAAGCTACTCCTCATATAAAAGCCTTATCCCAATTTAGTTTCAACCAAACCCTGATCCTTCACCTTGGAACCTACAAGAAGTCATTCGTAGCAAGGTTGCTGATCAAGGGAGCTGAAGAAGGTATCTTCTGTGCAAGCCGAAGCTTCTTCAACAAAGGCATCATCAAGGGGCTCAATCAACTAAGTATATTTAGTCTTTCAAGTCCAAGAAACCACCTCAAAGTTGAGATTTGGGTTTCAGAGTTTGAAGACCCAAACTCGGTAGAGTCCTTGTGTAGGACAAGTCCTTGAGTAGGACAAGCCCTTGTGTAGGACAAAGTGATTAATGGATTAGTCCTATGGAAGGATGAATCCATGTGTTGAGGTCTAAGTCCTTTTGTAGGCTGTTAAGGTTTATGGTTAACCTCATTTAAAACCATCGAGATAGTGAAATTCGGCCACTCAAGGAGTGAGTGGATCAGCCGGAAGTGGAGTTGGTACATAACCGAACCACTATAAAAATCTCTTGTTGTGTGATGAATGGTTGAACTGCTTTACTTCCTTCACTTGCACTTTAATTGATTAATAGTCTGCATACCTTGTGTTTGAAGTAAGTTCTTTAAAAATACTTCGCATGTTTTTAAGTGTGTAATTTGGTGATTTTAAAAAGTGTCCTATTCACCCCCCCTCTAGGACAAAGAAAACTGTTTCTTGCTTTTACAAAAGCGGTAATCAAAGTTATACCGTAATTTCAATTGGTATCAGAGCGGGTTCCTCCTCAAAGGCGTAACAGCCCGGAGTGTGATCCATTTCTAGAAGCTTGAAATCATGTCAAAAGGGGATTCTAGTATGGTTTCCAAACCTTCGTATTTTGATGGATCAAACTATGCATATTGGAAAGCAAGAATGAGAGTCTTCTTGCAATCATTAGATCATGCAACAAGGAGGTCTGTGGAAATCAAATATGAAATACCCCTCTTGAGCACAGTCACAGATGGGGTCACCACCACCACAGTCAAACCTGATGATTTATGGACTGATCTTGAACAACTGAGATACATTAGCAATGCAAAGGCACTCAATGCTATCTTTTGTGCTGTTTCAACAGATGAGTTCAAAAAAATTTGTAACTGCACAACTGCTAAGGAAGCATGGGACATCTTTGAAACTACTCATGAAGGAACTAGTACAGTCAAGAGGTCAAACCTTCAGCTCTTGACTACTCAATTTGAGAATATGAAAATGGAAGAACATGAGAACTTCATGGACTTTTACACCCAGCTGAGCGATGTCACCAATGCTATGTGGGGATTGGGGGAGAGGATATCGGATCCGCGTATTTGTAAGAAAATTCTAAGATCCTTACCCTGAACGATTCTCCTCCAAGGTCATAACTATTGAAGAATGTAGAGATATTGATACTATGAATATAGAAGACTTACTAGGATCTCTACAGACCCATGAACTTCATTTCAAGAAATTCCCAAAAAGTAAAAACACAGTGCTGAAAACTTCACACACTAAACAAGAATCTGTAGTTGATAGTGATGAAGAAATGGATATGAATGAAATGGCTCTTATGGCCAAGAAGTTTAAAAAATTCTTCAAAAACAAAGGAAAGAGGGTTGACAAAAATAACAAATCTTTTGACAAAAAGCGCTATACAGGAAAATCTTACAACAAGCCAAAAGATCCTAAGTGCTACAATTGTGGACGCTATGGTCATATTGCCTTTGATTGCCAAGCTCCTGCCAAAGAAAAATTAAAAAAGAAAGCAATGGCAGCCACATGAGACAACTTCGAGAGTTCAGATTCAGAATCTGATGAATATCAAAGTGATGGAAGAGGATCAATTAAAATTTTGATGGCCTCTATCTTGGAGATTGTCCCAGACATACAAAGCATAAGAGACAAGGATGATCATGGATCGTCAGAAACCAATGTGACATCCTCCGATGATGACGAGGATGATAATGAAGGATTGCAAGTTGCCTATGATGAATTATTTCGTCAAAGCATCCTTCTTACCAAGAAGTTGAGCCAAGCTAATATTGAAAACAACAAATTGGCTGATGAAATGCAAGAAGTGAAAGGAGAAAACAACAGATTTCACTTCCAGATCTATGACTTGGAAAGAAAAAACAAAGCAGCTCAAGACAAAATTAATACTCTAGAAGATGAGCTGAAGAAGGCAAAATCTACAAATCAATGTCTAACCTTGCAGCTTAATCAAGAACGTCAACTCAATGAAAGATTTGCCCAGAGTAGAGAAAAACTAGATGCTATCCTTAAATCAGGTAAGCCTTGTAGGAATACAAGAGGGCTAGGCTATGGTGAGCAAATGTTGAGCTCTTAATTGTGCATATTCTAACCCCAATTCATCATTCATTGTGCAAGGTTTTCATGATTCAAAGGCTAATTAAATGCATGTTTTGTAATTACAGGAATGAGAGTGGACTCCACCTAATTGAAGATGAAAAGGTCTATTTAGAACCATTGGAATGAAGATCAAGGAGGACCAACGAAAGAAGGAAGCAAAGAGAGAAGAAAAGAAGAAGAACATGAAGAAGCAATGGCCACGATCAGTCGGCCAAGGGAGCCAGACCGGTTAAGACCGGTCGGCCAACCCTGTGTACACACTGGACCAAGACCTAATGCAGTCTGACCGGTCGGCCAGAAGAAATTTTTAATCCAGAAGCTTGCTGGACTGATTCCAATAGCCAGTCCGACCGGTCTTGACCGGTCGGCCAAGTGTTTAAAACAGAAACTTTCCGTTTTTAGTCCGATTTTCTCTGCGCACTGCGTAAGTGTTACGCAAATTCTCGAATCTTCTGAAGTTGCGAAGCCTCCCCACTATAAAAGGACACCTAGGGATCGTTCCTAGGATATCTTAGAAGAGTTTAAGCAAGGTTGGAGGCGGCGGAAGTGGATTTCGGAGTTCCACAACTCCTTCTAGTTTGTTTTTACTGTTTTATGCTTTTCTTAAGTTGTTTCATGTTTCCTTGGATCATGAGCAGCTAAACCTCTTAGCTAGGGCTAAGAGGTGAAGCTTGTAGTAGATCTAAGATGTTTTAATTCGTTCTAAGTTGGTTTTAAGTTTGGAATTCATGTTTATGAACAATGGTTTGAAGTTCATACAAGTTCTAAGTAGTTTTTCTTAGTCTTATGATGACTCATGGATGTTTGGGAGAATTACTTAAATTCTTAATTGGTTTGTATTAGTCTAGACCTGTATGATCCGAGGAATTGGAGTACGCTCTAGTACTATGATCTTCATGGGGGAACTTTCTACCAAAGTTCTACTTTTCTGAATTTCTGTGCTATGTATGGGATTGTGCATGTGATTTGAATCAAGTTCAAATCATGATCTAGCCTTGTCTTAGTGACAGGACTTGAGGATGGTTGTGATTGTGATCTGAGCCTATTGGAATTGGGATTGACCTATGCAATTGAGCATGCTCAGCCTAGCTTACATTGAGTGAATCATATGCATTGGACTTACATATGACAGATTGTTTGGTTTAACAGCTCTATCATCCTGGCTAGATAGATCTTAATATTGATTCTAGTTGAGAAAGTGAGAAACCACAGTGAATTGAACATCAAGGATTGCTACAAGTGGATCCTTGAACCCCTAGTGCCTTTTTTTATAATTGTTTACCTTCGATTTAGTTCAAAGTTGTTACTTACATCAATCTCATATAAAAACCTGATTGTTAGCTTATCAATAGACACTATTGGATGTGTTTGTGAAATCCTACATAAGTCCCTGTGGATCGGACCTCGGGCTTACCGAGTTTATTACTATATCGCAACCCTACACTTGGGGAAGCGAACAGTAAACTAAGGTGAGTAACCCAGAAACTGAAGAGATTAGGAATGCATCAGGAAGCAATAAGAAGAATTCACCAATATGCCATGCATGTGGAGATGTTGGACATTTGTAGTTTGAATGCCTTATCTTTAAGAATCCAGTTCGGAACTTGAAAGGTAAATTTGTACCTACCGAAAAAATGATGAATCATATGTGGAGTCCTCCAAAACAAACACCATACAAAAATGGAAACATGAGGAGAAATTATCCCACTCCACCTAAGAAAGACAAAAGAATGGAAGAGCTCCTTGAAATGGTAAAACAGTTAAACAAAAGAACCATGGAGCTGATGCAAGAGAAATCAAGCAAGGGAAAAACCTCAACACCTCATGCTGAAACGGTGACATCTCTAGAATAAACCAAGAAGCATGTTTCTCCAAAAAGGGTAGTATCTAAGTGGGTAGTAAAGAACAAATGCTTAGTTATCCATACAGCCCTTAGAGCCAGAAGAAACACTAGGTGGTATCTTGATAGTGGATGCCCCCGACACATGACAGGTGACAGGACTCAGTTTTGTGATTATGCTGAGTTTGATGGTGGGTCTGTTACCTTTGGAGATGGGAGCGTTACCAAAATTGTTGGAAAGGGAACCATCGCTGGGCCAGGATTGCCCAAAATTGAGGATGTACTGTGTTGACGGGTTGAAACATAATCTATTAAGCATTTCTCAAATCTGTGATGAACAGCATTCCGTAAAATTCTCCAAAGATATGTGCGAAATTATGGACCAAACTGGAAAATTGATACTAAAAGGGCTTTACACTGGAGATAACTGCTATGTTATTGAAAACAAGGGTGATGAGGGACCATCTGCCGTATGCCACATGGCCATTAATGATGAAACTGAGTTATGGCATCAACGGCTTGGTCATGTCCATTATAGGAACCTTACTAGGTTGAGTAGAAGGAAATTAGTTAGAGGATTACCTAAGATAGGGAAGAAACCAAAAGAAGTATGTGCAGAGTGCTTGAAAGGTAAACAAATTAAAGTTGCACATAAGAAGACATCCATCATTGCTACATCAAAACCCCTTGATCTACTCCACATGGATCTCATAGGTCCCACAAGAGTGATGAGTCAAGGTGGTAAGAGGTACTTCTTTGTTATTGTTGACGACTACTCCTGCTACACTTGGGTTGTATTTTTGAAAGAAAAGTCTGATACATTTGAGGAATTTGAGAAACTCATGAAACGACTCCACAATTAGAAGGAATGTACAGTAAAACGTATTAGGAGTGATCATGGGAGGGAATTCGAGGACGGTCGATTTGAACAATTCTGTGAAAATCTAGGCATCAAACATGAGTTCTCAGCCCCAAAAACTCCTCAACAGAATGGAGTAGCCGAGAGGAAAAACAGAGTTCTACTTGACATGGCCACAGTTATGATGAACAACAAAAATATAGCAAAAAATTTGTGGGCCGAAGCAGTGAATACAGCTTGTCACATCATTAATCGAGTTTATTTGAGAGCTGGCCTAGATAAAACCCCATATGAGTTGTGGAATGGAAAAGTTCCAAACATCAAGTACTTTAAAGTCTTTGGTAGCAAATGCCACATCCTTCGTGATCGAGAAAATCTAGGAAAATTTGATTCTAAGAGCGATGAGGGAATATTTCTAGGATATGCTTCTGATAGTCGTGCCTATAGAGTTTATAACACAAGGACTAAAACAACTCAAGAATCCATAAATGTTATCATTGATGACCAATCAAAAGAAGATACAAGACTTGATGATGATGAAGTGGGAGAACCATGCCACATAGGTAAACCAGTTGAAAAATCTCCCACTCCCAATGCCTCAATAGCTCCTGTAAATGTTCCACATGTCAAGGATCATCCCCTCAATCAAATCATTGGAGATCCGGATGTTGGAGTCAAGACTAGGAGACAACTTGAGGCCATCAATAGTTATGTGTGCTTCACCTCAAAAATTGAACCAAAAAATATAAATGAGGCTCTCAATGATGAGTTTTGGATACTTGCAATGTAAGAGGAACTTCAACAGTTCACTAGAAATGAAGTTTGGTTTCTGGTTGAAAGACCATATGAGAAGAATGTCATTGGAACTAAATGGATCTTCAAGAACAAAACAGATGAATCTGGCAATGTGATTCGAAACAAAGCACGTCTTGTAGCACAAGGGTACTCTCAAATCGAGGGAATTGATTTTGATGAAACTTTTGCCTAGGTTGCTAGACTAGAATCCATCCGAATTCTCATGTCCATAGCATGTGCACTCAAATTCAAATTATTTCAAATGGACATGAAGAGTGCCTTTCTAAATGGTATACTTGATAATGAAGTTTATGTTGAACAACCTAAAGGGTTTGTGGACCCTAGATATCCTCAAAGAGTCTACCGATTGAAAAAGGCTCTCTATGGGTTAAAACAAGCCCCTCGAGCATGGTATGAACGTCTTACTCAATTTCTAATTGATCACAAGTTTGTTAGGGGGAGTGTTGACAAAACCCTATTTGTTAAAAGGATGACTGATTCAGTTCTCATTGCTCAGATTTATGTGGATGATATTGTATTTGGTTCAAACTATGAAGAATTTTCTGGCTTATTTGCTGAATTAATGAAATCTGAATTTGAGATGAGTTTGGTAGGCGAACTGAATTTTTTTCTAGGATTGCAAGTTAAACAACTGAAAAATGGAAGCTTCATCAACCAAACTAAGTATGCAAAAGATTTAGTTAAGAGGTTTAGGCTAGACTCAGGTCGATCACACACCACACCTATGGCCACTACCATTAAACTTTCCAAAGACTTGTCAGGCAAAAGTGTTGACCAACATTTATATCGAAGTATGATTGGGAGTCTTCTCTACCTCATAGCAAGTAGACCCGATATTGCTTTTAGCGTAGGGGCATGTGCTAGATTTCAAGCCGATCCTAGGGAATCACATCTCATTGCTGTAAAAAGAGTGATCAGATATGTGGCCTACACAACTGAATATGGCTTGTGGTACCCCTTTGACACATCATCCATCATTGCGGGGTACTCCGATGCCGATTGGGCTGGAAATATGGATGATCGAAAATCCACAAGCGGTGGTCGTTTTTACATCGGAAACTGCTTAGTTGCTTGGCATAGCAAAAAGTAAAATTCCATCTCGTTGTCCACTGCTGAAGCTGAATATATTGCTGCCGATAGTTGCTGTGCTCAACTACTTTGGATGAAGCAAATGTTGAAGGATTATGGTATTAATCAGGAAGAAATGACTGCTCTTTTGTGACAACACAAGCGCCATTAATATTTTAAAAAATCCTGTTCAACATTCTTAAACCAAGCATATCGACATCCGGCAAGATTTTATAGGAGAATTAGTTGAAGAAAAAGTGGTCAACCTTGAATACATCCAAACCGAGCGGCAATTGGCTGACATCCTTACAAAATCGTTAGATTCCACTAGGTTTGAACACCTTCGGAAATCTATCGGGGTATGCTCACTCTAGTCGGTTTGAAAAACCATGTGCATATAGGTATATCTGAGGAATAAGCCTCATGTCCTTAAATGATTGTCAATATTTTCGAGCATACATTCTTCCATTTATCATAAAATAGGCTGGCTCACCATTTGTAACATGCTGAAGATCACAAGAGACACTGAAAAGGATTTGTCTGTCGAAATCTAACTGGAGACATTTCCGATTGATCGGAGACTTCTCCGATCAATCGGAAATATCGGGCACCCAATAGCTAAATACGATCGTCCTATTCATTGTGCCCTATTTTGCTTTCTCCTCCTAAAGTCTTCTGCTAGGGTTCTTTTCTTGTGATCGGACTGTAGCAAGCCAGCCCTCCAACTGCCCTCATTCGCAGATAAGGTGGTTTCATATCTCTCATAGGTAAGGATTCTAGGTTTCTCAGTTCGATTTCTACTTCCCCCTTTCTTCTATTGGCTTATCATTATTGGGGATTTGGAGGTCTTTCTGTCGGATCATTACTTTCCTTTCAGTCTTGGTCTGGTTGTTGTTCCCACCATTCCTACACTCTTAAAGAAAAAACGATGCCGAAAGACCCTAAAGGGAAATCCAAGATGGTTGCGGGGCCATCCACCACCTCCAGGACTTAGAAGCTCCCAACTTCTAGACCATCTCAGGCCTCTCCACCTCCCACTGCACCTACAGCCCAACTTGAGAGTCCATCTACACTATCCCGCTTTCAGTCCCACATAATCATCTATGAGCGGGAGGTGGTCCTGTTGTGCGGGGAGTCATTTGGCATTCTAACACTCCTTGCACAGATTGGTTGGGAGGGTGTGCTACGGTTTAGAGGCGTGGCACATCCAGAGGTTGTGTATGTCTTCCTGTCCAAAGTTATCAACCTTGTTGGAAATCCTCCCTCCTGCGAGGTCATTTTCGGAGGTCGTGTTGTGAAGATCACAGCCTAAACAATCGCAGACCTCATTGGCATTCTCGTGTCCAAAGCTCCCCAACCCAATGACAATCTTCTTTATTCTTCTCTTCGGGCGGATTGGACACGGTATTTGTGTCGGGGTCCCAATTGTTGAGCTCTTAATTGTGCGTATTCTAACCCCAATTCATCACTCATTGTGTGAGGTTTTCATGATTCAGAGGCTAATTAAATGCATGTTTTGTAATTACAGGAATGAGAATGAACTCTGCTTAATTGAAGGAGAAAAGGCCCATTTAAGAACATTGGATGAAGAACTAAGGCGCACCAAAGAAAGAAGGAAGCAAGGAAAGAAGAAAGTAGAAGAAAGAAAAAGAAGAAAAAGAAGAAAGAAGACGTCCGACCGATCTTGACCGGTCGGCCAAGGGAGCCAGACCGGTCTTGACCGATCAGCCGTGTACGCTGGACTGCTGCTGGAGATGGTCCGACCGGTCTTGACCGGTCGGCCAAGGATGCTGAACACGCTAGACTATTTTCCTATTGAGGCACGACCGGTCGTGACCGGTCGGCCAGCCCAGTCCGACCGGTCCAGACCGGTCGGCCACGTGAAGAAATGAAAATTTCTAATCCTGGCGCCGAATTTCTTTGCGCACTGCGTAACTCTTACGTAGATTCTCAATTCTTCTGAAGTTGCGGAGCCTCCATACTATAAAAGGAAACCTAGGGATCATTCCTAGGGTATCTAAGGAGGGTTGAAGCAAGCTTGGAGGCGACGAAAGTGGATTTCGGAGTTCCACAACTCCTTCTAGTTTGTTTTACTGTTTTTATGAGTTTTTTTTGTTGTTTCATGTTTCCTTGGATCATGAGCAGCTAAACCTCTTAGCTAGGGCTAAGAGGTGAAGCTTGTAGTGGATCCATGATGTTTCAATTCATATTCAGTTGGTTTTAAGTTGGAATTCATGTTTATGAACTATGGTTTGAAGTTTATACAAGCTTTAAGTAGTTTTTCTTAGTCTTATGATGACTCATGGATGTTTGGGAGAATTACTTAAATTCTTAATTGGTTTGCATTAGTCTAGACCTGTATGATCCGAGGAATTGGAGTGCGCTCTAGTACTATGATCTTCATGTGGGGACTTCCTACCAAAGTTCTACTTTTCAGAATTTCTGTAATATGTATGGACTGTGCATGTGATTTGAATCAAGTTCAAATCCTGATCTAGCCTTGTCTTGTGACAGGACTTGGGGATGGTTATGATTGTGAACTGAACCTTTTGGAATGGAGACTGACCTATTCAATTGAGCATGCTCAGCTCAGCCTACATTGAGTGAATCCTATGCATTGAACTTACATATAACAGATTGTTTGGTTTAACAGCTCTATCATCCGACTAGATAGATCTTAATATCGATTCTAGTTGAGAGAATGAGAAACCACAGCAGATTGAACATCAAGGATTGCTGCAAGTGGATCCTTGAACCCTTAGTGCCCTTTTATAATTATTTACCTTTAATTTAATTCAATTTTGTTACTCAAATCAAATCCATACAAAATCTGGTTGTTAGCTTTCAATAGACACTTTTGGATGTGTTTGTGAAATCCTACATAAGTCCATGTGGATCGACCTCGGTCTTACCGAGATTATTACTACATCGCAACCCTACACTTAGGGAAGCGAACAAGTTTTTGGCGCCGCTACCAGGGACTTTGACGGTTTTTACAAATTTCTGAAATTAGTATCTATTTAGGATTTTTAGGATTTTAGGACTAACTTAGCTTGTTTATTTGATTTTTCTTTTCAGGGATTTCTAGGAAGCTGAAGAAGATACAAGGATTTCAAGTGCCAAATCAGGTTCTATCCTTCTAAACCTTACTCTTCTCCTTCTCCTATTCATTCCTATCATATTCATCTCTTGTAGAGTGGGTGGAGACTCCTTTTGGATCTCTGAAAGGTCGGCCTTGTGCCACCTGGATTCCTATTGGTCGGCTCTGCCGTCTTGGATCACCTTGTGCTCAGAAATTTCTTTTCTCACCTTTACTCTTTCTCTTTTTTCTACACTTTTTCTCAAAAGATTCAAAGAGTGGGTGGGGAGTTCTTTGAACCCCTATTGACCAGGAGAAATCGGTCTCTATCCTTGCTTCTAGCTTAGCCATTGTAGGACACCTTGTGCTTCGGTCTTAGAGAAGAGTGAAGAAAGGGAGGAAGAATTCTTCTTTCTCTTTGTTTCATATTTTTGGTTTTGTATGCCCCATTGGGATCGGGATTCCAATAACCGACTCATAAGTGAAGGGGGGATAGTAAAAGGAATTGACAGAGAGCCACGTGCTAAGAGACATCTAAACTCTCCAATTTTGTCTAAAGTATAGCTGTAAATCAACCCAATCCAATGGCCAATCCTAATTTGGGCCAAAATCAAACTGAAACGGGGGAGAATGTGGTTGAGGATGTTCCTCGACCTAGAACTTTACGTGACTTCTTGCAACCAGCAAAAGCGAGCACACCCTCATGCATAGTGTTTCCACCAAATGCAGGGAACGTGGATTTGAAACCGGGAGTGATCCCACTTCTCCCTAAATTTCATGGATTAGACAGTGAAAGTGCCTATCAGCACCTTAAGGAGTTTGATGAAGTAATAACCACCATGCACTTTGCTAATGTGACTGACGATGTGGTGAGACTTAAATTCTTCCCTTTTACTCTTAAAGATAAAGCTAAAGGTTGGCTTCATGCATTAAGGCCAAGATCAATTGGTGCATGGACTGATATGCATAGGGAATTCATAAAAAAATTCTTCCCTACTCACAAAACAAACATGTTGAAGCGCCTTATCATGAACTTTGCCTAAAAGGAAGATGAAACCTTCTTCCAATGTTGGGAGAGGTTTAAGGACCTATTAAACACATGTCCACATCATGGCTATGAAATTTGGCGGGTTATAAGCTTTTTCTATGAAGGATTGACTTCACCCATGCGCCAATTCGTAGAGATGATGTGTAATGGGGAGTTCATGAATAAGGAGGCTGATGAAGCATGGGATTATTTAGAAGAATTGGCTGAGAATGCACAGTCTTGGGATACATCAAACCCATAAATTTCAAGACTGGCCAACAAAAGGAAAAAGGAGGAATGTATGTCTTATCAGAAGAGGATAGCATAAGTGCATGGGTGGCTAGCCTCACAAGAAAGGTCGAAGCCATGGAATTGAGGAAAGGAGAGACGATTAAATCCAATGACGTTGAAACTGTTTGTGGAATTTGTGCCGGAAATCAACATGCAACACAAGAGTGTCCCACAATTTCAGCAGTTCAGGACATCTTACAAGAACAATCAAATGCCATAAACAGTTATCAACGGCAATTTGGTGCTCCAACTTCAAACACGTTTAATGCTAGTTGGAAGAATCATCCCAACTTCAGTTGGAGGAATGGACCCACTGCGAATGCAACCCCCATCCCTCAAGGTCAACCTATACTAGGTCCATCTCTAGTCATTACTCCAAAAGTGACGCTAGAGGAGATGTTGGGTGCATTCGTATCGGTCCAAGCTGAGTATAACAAGACAAATTCTCTGAAAATAGATGGGTTCATGCAAGATCAATTGAAATTTAATCAAAATTTAACCCAAGCCATCAATGAATTGAAAACATCAATGGCTAGAGTTGAATCACATCTTAGTGTTAGAGAGAAGGGCACACTTCCTGCCCAACCTCTTCCTAACCCGAGAACCCAGTTTGAGATACAAGATGCAAGCTCATCCTCTCACCACACGGAACATGTTCAAGCTATCACCACTTTGAGAAGTGGGAAAGAAATTGACAAATCTAATCCGGTGAAGGCCCCAAAGCCTAAGGATCCGAAAATTTTCAAAGAGGATGATAGCTCAAACAACACTCCACAAGAGAAAGAACCGGAAAGGCAATACAAGCCGGTTGCTCCGTTTCCATAAAGGTTGATTTCACCTAAACCTTTAGATAAAAATCTGAAAATTTTAGAAGTTTTCAAGCAGGTGAAGATAAACATCCCGTTGTTGGGTGCAATAAAACAAATACCATCTTATGCTAAATTTCTAAAGGAATTGTGTATAGTCAAAAGGAAACATAATGTTCACAACAAAGTACTCTTGACTGAGAATTTGAGCGCCATCATCAAACAAGAGGTGCCCCAAAAATACAAGGATCCGGGTAGTCCAACCATCTCATGCATCATAGGAGACTACCGGATTAAACAAGCCTTACTCGATTTGGGGGCAACTGTGAATCTCATTCCATACTCAGTCTACGAGCAACTTGGGTTAGGTGAATTGAAACCGACCAAAACCACACTCCAACTTGCTGATAGATCCATCCGTATACTGAGAGGAATGATTGAGGATGTTTTAGTCCAAGTTGATAAATTCTACTACCCGGTAGACTTTATTGTCTTAGATACACATCCCGTGATAGGCACCGGTGCTCAAATTCCCGTCATACTTGGACGACCGTTTCTAGCTACTTCAAATGCAATTATCAATTGTAGAAACGGACTTGTACAAATGTCTTTTGGAAATATGACCCTTGAGCTTAACATATTTGATTTATGCAAATAACCACGGGAGGTTGATGATGATATCCATGAACTAAACATAATTGAATCATTCGTGGAAGATACAGTCCCCTTGTCACTATCTTCCGACCCTTTGGAGGCATGTGTGGCCCATTCTCATCAGATAAATGATGACACAATACAAGAGATGAATGCCATACTAGAGATGATGCCGGTGGTTGATAATAAAAGATGGAGGGCCCTATTTGAGCCTTTGCCTGTAAATGAGAACAAGGCCCTCCCATCCAACATCAAGGTACCAACACTCGACCTAAAACCATTACCAAATGAGCTGAAATATGTTTATTTAGGTTGAGATGAGACATATCCAGTGGTGATTTCTTCCCACTTGGATGAGGAACAAGAGAGTAGGCTAATAGCCACTCTATTAGAGCACAAGAGTGCCATTGAATGGTCAATTGCGGATCTCAAAGGCATAGACCCACTGATTTGTACTCATTGCATACACCTTGAGGAGAATGCGAAGACATCTAGGAAACCACAAAGATGACTAAATTCAAACATGAAGGATGTGGTTAAGGCCGAAGTGGTAAAACTATTGGATGTGGGTATTATTTACCCAATATCTGATAGCCAATGGGTGAGCCCAACTCAAGTGGTGCCTAAGAAATCCGGAATAACCATCGTAACTAATGCCAATAATGAACTCGTGCCAACTAGAGTCACTACCAGTTGGAGAATGTGCATTGACTACAGGAAGCTAAACACTGTCATGAGGAAAGACCACTTCCCCCTACCGTTTGTTGATTTTAGAACGGTTGGTGGGTCATTCCCACTTTTGCTTCCTTGATGGCTATTCAGGGTACAACCAAATAGAAATTGCCCGTGAAGACCAAGAAAAGACTACATTCACATGTCCATTCGGCACTTTTGCCTATCGACGGATGCCATTTGGACTATGTAATACCCCTGCCACCTTTCAACGTTGTATGATGAGTATCGTTTTTTACATGGTGGGGACCATTCTCGAAGTCTTCATGGATGATTTTTCCGTATTTGGTTGTAGCTTTGATGAGTGCCTTGAGCACTTGAAATCTGTGCTGAAAAGATGTAAAGATAAGAACCTTGTGCTGAATTGGGAGAAGTGCCACTTCATGGTTCAAAAGGGAATTGTCCTTGGTCACATCGTTTCACAAAATGAAATCGAGGTGGACAAAGCAAAAATTGATCTTATCTCTAACCTTCCACCACCCAAGAGCATACGAGATGTACGGTCCTTTTTGGGACATGCCGGATTCTACAGAAGGTTCATAAAGGATTTCAGTTCAATCTCTCGTCCTTTATGTAACCTACTTCAAAAGGAAAATTCATTCGAGTGGAATGAAGAATGTCAAAAGGCTTTTACCACCCTTAAAGGTATGTTGACATGTGCTCCCATAATGCAACCACCTGATTGGAGCCTTCCTTTTGAGATTATGTACGATGCTAGCGACTATGCTATTGAGGCCGTGCTAGGCTAAAGAAAAGAGAAAAAGCCATGTGTCATCTACTATGCAAGTAGAACCCTAAACTCAGCCCAAGCAAACTACACCACAACTGAAAAATAACTTTTAGCCATAGTTTTTGCCTTGGACAAGTTTAGGTCCTACTTGATTGGATCCAAGATCATTATATTCACTGACCATGCCGCGCTTAAGTATCTTCTCTCTAAGAAGGATGCTAAACCACGGTTGTTAAGATGGATCCTTCTACTCCAGGAATTCGACATAGAAATACGTGATAAGAAAGGAGTAAAAAATGTAGTAGCTGACCATCTCTCTCGACTTGTCCTCACAGATTCCCCTGAAACGACCGCAATCAATGACATGTTCCCTGATGAACAACTTTTTGTTGTTTCCCAATTGCCATGGTATGCGGACATTGCTAACTATCTTGCTACAGGTACAATTCCTACACATTGGAAAAAGCAAGATAAGGATAAATACTTCACGGAGGTGCAAAAATTCCTATGGGACAACCCATACTTATTCAAGTATTGTCCCGATCAAATCATAAGGAGATGTGTCCCAGATGATGAACAACAAAGTATCATCTGCTTCTGTCATTCGCAGGCATGTGGTGGCCACTTTTCGGCTAAAAAGACCACAGCGAAAATTCTGCAATGTGGGTTTTATTGGCCCACCATGTTCAAAGACACACATGAGTTTTGCAAAACATGTGAACCTTGTCAGAAATTGGGAGGAATCTCTCGTAAGAATATGATGCCACTCAATCCCATCTTGATAATCAAAATCTTTGATTATTGGGGCATCGATTTCATGGGTCCATTCCCATCTTCTTTTGGAAACGCATACATCTTGCTTGCCGTTGATTATGTTTCCAAATGGGTCGAGGCCATCCCTTGCCGGAATAATGACCATAAAACAGTCATTCGCTTCTTAAAGGAGAATATTCTTTCTCGGTTTGGAACACCTCGAGTCATCATAAGTGATGGAGGGTCTCACTTTTGCAATCGCCCTTTTGAAACCTTAATGAAGAAATATGGCGTAACACACAAAGTGAGCACTCCCTATCACCCATAAATGAGTGAACAAGCTGAGATATCCAATAGAGAGATTAAACAAATTTTAGAGAAAACGGTGAACCCCGATCGCAAGGATTGGTCACTTCGGCTTACCGATGCACTTTGGGCCTACCGTACTGCTTTCAAAACCCCTATTGGAATGTCTTCCTATAGACTTGTCTATGGGAAGGCTTGTCACTTGCCTATGGAGTTGGAACATAGGGCATATTGGGCAATTAAGAAGATGAATTTTGATTCTGACAAGGCAAGCTCGTTGCGCAAACTACAATTGAATGAACTTGCAGAAATCCGGAACGAAGCATATGAGAATGTGAGAATTTACAAGGACAAGACGAAGATATTCCATGATAAGAATATTCTTCGCAAGACATTCATGATTAATCAAAAAGTCCTCATGTATAATTCTCGCTTACATCTATTTTCGGGAAAATTGAGATCTCGATGGACCGGTCCCTACATTGTACAAACTGTCTATCCATATGGGACTGTCGAGTTATTAAATCCGAGGAACGGCAACATTTTTAAGGCAAATGGGCAGCGATTAAAGCCGTTCTTTGAGAAATTTCCTTCAGAAGGTATGTCCATACCTCTGAATGATCCTGTGTATCAGGATGACTGATCTCCTAGTCTGACGGAGATATAGAGTAGTTAGGATTAGAATTTTGTTGTTTTTTTTTTAGGTTTGTTAGAAGGAGGAAGAATTCCACTTTTCACTTTTTCAGGTACTCTCACTCCTCACTCCCTTTTATGTTCACATTGCTCTCATGTTTTGTTTATTGCACATCTTTTACATTGATGACAATGCAAGATTTGGTTGGGGGGTGTAGGATCACTTGGATGAATCCAGCGTTTTGTAACATTTTAAGCAATTGTGTGGAAACTTTTCATTTTTTTTTTTTCAAAAATTCAAAACTCTTTTGGAAAATTTTAGTTCTATGCACTCAAGATGATATGAGCATAAGAAGAGGAGATATGAAGTGTATGCGGTTGCAAATCTTGATCTTCTCTTGGCATAATGGTTTTATAGAAGAATTCCCCTAATTCTGTGATCGATCGAAAATCTAAACACTTTTACACCTAGTCCACATTACATGATTTTCATGGGTTGAAGGGATTATGTGATTTATGGATTAGCTAGACTGTGAATTAAGGTGTTGAGAAGTCAATCCGGGGTACTTTGTCCATCCTTGTCCATGGGAAAACAATACAAGATATGGATTTCTAAAAATCCTATCTAAATTAAAAGAAAAAGGAAAAGGAAGGATGAAATTGGGAATGATGGAAAACTGGTTGAAAATTCCGATTAGGGCTACCTACTACCAACCGGGGGATGGTCTACACGTAACCAAAGCCGAAAATGGGACGTAGTGTGAAAGTCGTCGGAAGGACGGTAAGGCAAATTCCTATCATTGGCTTGATGTAGCTCCATGTACCTTGAGATCTATAGTCTGGTTGATCTATGAAGAAGATAATCCTAGAAACTCATGAGATGAATTTTCACTATCCACACTAGATTGAATTTGTTCAAGTTCTTCTGTTTATCAACCAATCAGCGGGAATCTCATATAAATGCTTATCATGTCTTGAGGGTTTACGGTTTCAACGTCTATCACCAAATAGTTCTGAATATTACACTTGTATGTCTTGGGACGTATAGAAGAAGGGTCTCTGAAAGGAAGTTGAGTTTTGAAGAATGGGATTAGTTTCACGCATGTTTTTGCTTGGGACTAGAAAAATACTGGTTGGGGGGTGTGTTGAGCTCTTAATTGTGCGTATTCTAACCCCAATTCATCACTCATTATGTGAGGTTTTCATGATTCAAAGGCTAATTAAATGCATGTTTTGTAATTACAAGGAATGAGAATGAACTCTTCTTAATTGAAGGAGAAAAGGCCCATTTAAGAACCTTGGATGAAGAACTAAGGTGCACCAAAGAAAGAAGGAAGCAAGGAGAGAAGAAAGTAGAAGAAAGAAAAAGAAGAAAAAGAAGAAAGAAGACGTCCGACCGATCTTGACCGGTCAGCCGTGTATGCTGGACTGCTGCTGGAGATGGTCTGACCAGTCTTGACCGGTCGGCCAAGGATGCTGAACACACTGGACTGTTTTCCTATTGAGGCACGACCGGTCGTGACCGGTCGGCCAGCCCAGTCGACCAGTCTAGACCGGTCGGCCACGTGAAGGAACAGAAATTTCTAATCCTGGCGCCGAATTTCTCTGTGCACTGCGTAACTCTTACGCCGATTCTCGATTCTTCTGAAGTTGCGGAGCCTCCATACTATAAAGGGACACCTAGGGATCGTTCCTAGGGTATCTAAGGAGGGTTGAAGCAAGCTTGGAGGCGGCGGAAGTGGATTTCGGAGTTCCATAACTCCTTCTAGTTTGTTTTACTGTTTTTATGAGTTTTTTTTGTTGTTTCATGTTTCCTTCGATCATGAGCAGCTAAACCTCTTAGCTAGGGCTAAGAGGTGAAGCTTGTAGTGGATCCAAGATGTTTCAATTCATATTCAGTTGGTTTTAAGTTGGAATTCATGTTTATGAACTATAGTTGAAGTTTATACAAGCTTTAAGTAGTTTTTCTTAGTCTTATGATGACTCATGGATGTTTGGGAGAATTACTTAAATTCTTAATTGGTTTGCATTAGTCTAGACCTGTATGATCCGAGGAATTGGAGTGCGCTCTAGTACTATGATCTTCATGTGGGGACTTCCTACCAAAGTTCTACTTTTCTGAATTTCTGTAATATGTATGGACTATGCATGTGATTTGAATCAAGTTCAAATCGTGATCTAGCCTTGTCTTATGACAGGACTTGAGGATGGTTATGATTGTGAACTGAACCTTTTGGAATGGAGACTGTCCTATGCAATTGAGCATGCTCAGCTCAGCCTACATTGAGTGAATCCTATGCATTGAACTTACATATAACAGATTGTTTGGTTTAACAGCTCTATCATCCGACTAGATAGATCTTAATATCAATTCTAGTTGAGAGAATGAGAAACCACAGCGGATTGAACATCAAGGATTGCTGCAAGTGGATCCTTGAACCCCTAGTGCCCTTTTATAATTATTTACCTTCAATTTAATTCAATTTTGTTACACAAATCAAATCCATACAAAATCTGGTTGTTAGCTTTCAATAGACACTTTTGGATGTGTTTGTGAAATCCTACATAAGTCCCTATGGATCGACCTCAGTCTTACCGAGATTATTACTACATCGCAACCCTACACTTGGGGAAGCGAACACCAATCCCGAATGGATAGATGGTAGTCCACTCCGCACGTCCGAAATGTCCAACAGATTCCGAGTGCTTCACCAAATCTTCAGCACCAATGTGTACCCTCGTAGCACCAACAAATCAGATCTCACAGCTAATATGGTGAATTTACTCTATCACGTTGCTCATGGGACACGTCTATGTCTTCCCTCCATCATCCTGCATCACATTTTGGATTCATTGCCTAACACCCGCAACACAATCCCCTTTGGCTGGATCATTACTCGTCTGGCCCAAGACTGCGGGTTCACCAATACTGTGGTCCATCCCATTCCCCGTCGTACCTTGAAGGACCTCAATATTAAAAAGATGGCTCTGCCAAACTGAGGTTGATGTGGAAGATCGGGACTTCTCACATACCCCCACACAGGTGTCTTCTAGCACCCATGCTGAGTCTTCAGCATCGACGCCGGCTCTAGCTCGACGATAGGTAAAGCGACGTCTTCAATCTGACACCTCTTCCGCACCTCCTCCCAACTCGGAGCAGATCATTGCTCAACTGGATCCCGTGGAGGGCGCCCTAGTACAGCATGGTGAGCGGTTGACCCGACTTGAGAGCCTGATGCAGACCGTACACGATGTCGTTCAGCGCCTCACTTCAGCTCTCTTGTGCCAACGTGATGACGTTTCTGGCCCTGCTTCGTAGCTGTCCATATTTCTGGCTAGGATCCTTAGTGTCTGCACTATCACAGATATCTTTTTAGGGCGACTTTGGTACCCAAGTTCAGCACCTTCATAGTTATATCTTTTGATAGACTTTTTTTTTGGAATATTTTGATGCTCTCATTGCTGGATCTGACTCTATGATCATTTTGTTTTGGATATTTCGATGATCTCATTCTTGGATTTGGATATTTTGATATTGCTTATCTTGTGAATCATTTATCATTTATCTGATTCCTATGCGTATATATATACTTGTGCATAATTGTTTTATCCTTATCGGGCTTCTTGCCCCATTTTGGGTTGTATATATGGGATGTTTGGTCATGATATACATTTCAGAAGGGGAGGTTGGCTGCTTGGGCTATATGCCCACTGTGCTTATTAATATATACTTGTATATCCTTGCATGACCATGTGTATTTGGCTTCCTCCCTCAGCTCATTCATGTCTATTTCTTCCTTCAGTCTATGACATATGTGCTGCATTATCATTTTACCAACCTTTGTCAATGACTGATAAAAGGGGGAGAAGTTATCCCACCAAAAGGTCCAGGTTATTTTTTATTGATCTTTTGTGTGCAGGGACTTAGGAGGAGCTTAAGTGAAGCTGAGTCTGTACATTTTGTACATTTTGTATGTAATGGGTCATGTCTATGTGTAAAGCATTTATTTTCTATGACATGTTCAATGTATATATGTAAATTGGTTTTGGTGTCTAGGAAAAGTCTTTGGTATGGACTAAGACTTTTATAGGTTTGCTTTTGTCCGGTAATTGACAGAGGGGAAGATTGTTAATACAAAGATTTGTCAATTACCATGGTCAGTGTGTCGTCAAGTCTGCTTGCGGCTGAAGACAAAAGCTACTCAAGAAGATCGCTCATCCAGTCAAGCTTCAAGCCTCTTCATCCAAACCTTTGATTGCAAAACCCCTCTATAGATGGCCTAATCCTTCCTTGTTGCATCCTTAGCCCCATCTATAGTCCATCTTCCATAAAGATTAGTGATGGAAGTGTCTATTGTGGTAGTTGTTGCTTAAAACAAGAAAAATCTTATATCTGTTGTCTTCGATAGGTGTCCGATCCATCGGAATTGTGTCCGATAGGTGTCCGATCAATCAGAAGTCATACCCAATCAATCGAAGCTTTGTCCAGCAACTTTGAAAATCTATCTGGACGTTTTTCCGATCACTCGTAGGCCTGTCCGATCAATCGGACAGGGCATTCCGATCAATCGGAGAATGATCCGATCCATCGGACGAAAAATCCAGAATATCACATAACTCTCTGGAAGAAATTACGATCAATTAGACCATCTGTCCGATCAATCGAACAAGGTCATCCAATCAATCGGAAGGACATCCGATCCATCGGAGAAGTGTCCAGCAACATTTCGATTTTTCTCTAGACATTCTTACGATCAATCGGGAACTCTCTCTGATCCATCGGAGATGGAGTTCCGATCAATCAGAACTAAGTCCGATCAATCGGAGAACCTATTTTTCAGCAAAAATTCAAAATGAGCTAATACTTATGTCCGATCGATCAGATCCTATCGAGGTGACCTGTTTTCTAACCGTTGAAAGTCATCTCTATATATGGAACTCGGTTGGATCTTGAGAGAGACACCTTGAGCATCATCTAGGGCTTGTTTGTGCTTCCTCCTTGAGATCCCTTTCTCTCATTCCCTTTGACTTGTTAAGTTCATACTTCAATCCATGTTGATTTGACTAACATTGAAGAGCATTCAAAGCTTGGATTGAATCATGAACTCAACCCCTCTTTAATGGCATCTTGACCTACCTCTCAAAGTTATACTCTTGTCATTAATGCCATTAATGGTGGTTTAGGTAGAAGCTACTCCTCATATAAAAGCCTTATCCCAATTTAGTTTCAACCAAAACCTAATCCCTCACCTTGGAACCTACAAGAAGTCATCCATAGCAAGGTTGCTGATCGAGGCAGCTGAAGAAGGTATCTTACATGCAAGCCGAAGCTTCTTCAACAAAGGCATCATCAAGGGGCTCAATCAGCTAAGTATATTTAGTCTTTCGAGTCCAAGAAACCACCTCAAAGTTGAGATTTGGGTTTCAGAGTTTGAAGACCCAAACTCGGTAGAGTCCTTGCATAGGACAAGTCCTTGAGTAGGACAAGCCCTTGTGTAGGACAAAGTGATTAATGGATTAGTCCTATGGAAGGATGAATCCATGTGTTGAGGTCTAAGTCCTTTTGTAGGCTGTTAAGGTTTATGGTTAACCTCATTTAAAACCATAGAGATAGTGAAATCCGGCCACTCAAGGAGTGAGTGGATCAGCAGGAAGTGGAGTAGGTACATAACCAAGCCACTATAAAAATCCCTTGTTGTATGATGAATGATTAAACTGTTTTACTTCCTTCACTTGCACTTTAATTGATTAATAGTCTGCATACCTTGTGTTTGAAGTAAGTTCTTTAAAAATACTTCGCATGTTTTTAAGTGTGTAATTTGGTGATTTTAAAATGTGTCCTATTCACCCCCCTCTAGGACAAAGAAAACTGTTTCTTGCTTCTACAAAAGTGGTAATCAAACTTATACCGCAATTTCATCTCGCATAAAGCACCTGTCAGTTCGAGCGTATGCTCTGGGCTTGCCTGTTAATGGAAACCTGCCCATCCGAAACTCTTACTATTCAGACTTGCATTCATGCATCAGTCACTACAGGCACTTTGATTATTCAAACACATAGCATGCATCTCACATAAAGCACCTGTCAGTTCGAGCGTATGCTTTGGGCTTGCCTGTTAATGGAAACCTGCCCATCAGAAACTCTTATTGTTCAGACCTGCATTCATGCATCAGTTACTACAAGCACTTTGATTATTCAAACACACAGCATGCATCCCGCATAGAGCACCTGTCAGTTCGAGCGTATGCTCTGGGCTTTGTTCACTCCCCAAGTGTAGGGTTGCAAAGTAGTAATAATTCGAAAAGACCGAGTATCGTTCCCACAGAGATTTATGAATGGGTATTCTCAGAATTTATCTAAAATAACTAATAATTAAGATCCTATTAAGAACTAAAGCTGGAAAATAATGATTTGGGTTTAAACAATGAATGTGTAAGGTAATATCAATCTAAAAAGGCACTAGAGCGCCAAGGATCCATTTTTGATAAGTTTCAATGCATCAACACAACTAAATCTCACACAACTCAATCAGAATCGAATTCATATCTCTATCCAATCGGAATATAGAACGGTTCAATCAACAATTATCTAAAACAGTTGTTCATTCATTGATTCAATTCCCACAATAAGGCTTAGGCCTTGGGCACACTCAATTGTGTAGGCCAAGCCTCTTTCCAATCTAGTTGAGATTCACAACCATAGCTTTCATCAAATCCTGTCACTAAACTTGATTATAATCAATGATTAGAAGTCTAATTAAATCAAAATCAATCAGCAAACAACTAATTCAGATTATAACAAAAGATAAGAACTTTAGTTGAATGAGTTCCCACATGAAGATCAAGCCATTGTACACAGGGCAATCAAAGGGTCTACCATGCCCGGAGTCAATGATAGATCAATGAACTACACAAGCATAACCAATGCTCAGAGGATAAGCTACTAAGTTTAGAATCACTAAGAATCACATGAGCCCGGAGTCATTAAGAGATCAAAGCAAAACCAAACTAGTACTTGATTCAAACTCATATTGAACTAAATTCCTCAATTAAAACATAAAAAGGAAACCTAGGTTGCATTAATCCATTAAAAAAAATCAAAAGCTTCACCTCTTAGCCCTAGCTAAGAGGTTTTAGTTCATCTCTAACATCCTTAAACTAAAAGCCTTAAAACATAAAAACTACCTAAACTGGAAGAAAAACTAAGAAAACTTGAAGTAGATCCGTCTCCTAAGCCTCCTTGATGATCCCCACGTCCTAGCATGCCCTGGTATGAAGAGGAGAAGTCTCTTTTATAGATTGGCGCTGAAGATTCCAGATTGCGCAAGGAATTACGCAATTGCGCAGAGAAAATCGGAGCTTCACGCACAAGCTCTGTTACGCTGGCGACCGGTCTGAGCTCCTGGATGACCGGTCGCACAACCGGTCTCAAAACCTCAAAAATAGTCCAGTGAGTTTTGTGTTTCTGGACTCATCTCGACCTGTCTGGCAACCGGTCTGGCGACCGGTTTAAGAGGAGAAAAACTGTCCAAAAATACACTGTTGACATGTCTGGCGACCGGTCTACAGACAGGTCTAAGAACAAAATTTCAGATTTTCTTCTTTATCTCTTCTCTTTCTTTCTTGCTTCTTTCT
The DNA here is from genome assembly GCA_003013855.2 of Liriodendron chinense. NCBI lineage: Eukaryota > Viridiplantae > Streptophyta > Magnoliopsida > Magnoliales > Magnoliaceae > Liriodendron > Liriodendron chinense. Next base: position 1,584,551 of record ML058503.1, read on the forward strand.
TCCACCTTTTGACACTTATTCTATTGATCTTCAATTAATACAAAGTGACTCTTTTAACTATGAATTAGTGAAGTCTCCCTCTCATTCCTACAATCACAAATCCATGCATTAGATTAGTCTTTAAATCATGAAAACCATCCATAATGAGTGACGAATTGGGGTTAGAATATGCACAATTAAGAGCTTAACACACCCCCCGACCAGCATTTTGCTAGTCCTGAGCAAAACATGCGTGAAAAAAGTTTCATTCTCTATAACCCAACTCTCCTTTAGAAACTATGCTTCCATCCATTCCGAGACATACAAGTGTAAAATCCAGAAAAATTAGGTGATAGAAGTTGAAACCTTAAACTCTCAAAACATAATAAGTGTCCATATGAAATTCTCGCTGATTGATTGATGAATAGAAGAACTCGAATAAATTCAACCTAGTGTGCATAGTGAAAGTTCATCTCATGAGTTTTTGGGCTTACCTTCTTCATAGATCAACTAAACTATGGATTTCAAGGTGCACAGAGCAACAACAAGCCTATGACAGAAATTTGTCTTACCGTCCTTCTGACGGCTTTCACACTACTTCCCATTTCCGGCTTTGGTTACGGGTAGACCATCCCCCGGTTGGTAATAGGTAGCCCTTTTCAGAATTTTCCACTATGTTTTCCATCATTCCCAATTTTCATCCTTCCTTTCCGTTTTTCTTTTTCATTAGATAGGATTTTTAGAAATCTGTATCTTTCGTTATTTTCCCATGGACAAGGATAGACAAAGTACCCCGGCTTAGTTTCTCAACACCTTAAATCAAAGTCTAGCTAATCCACAAATCACATAATCCTTTCAGCCCATGAAAATCGTTTAATGTGAACTAGGTGTAAAAGTGTTCAAATTTTCTATCGCTCACATAAATAGGAGAATTCACATATAAAACCATTATATTAAGAGAAGTTCAAATCTTGCAACATCACTCACTTCGTATCTCCTTTTCTTATACTCATATCATCTCGAATGCATAGAATTAAAGTTTTCCAAAAGAGTTTTGAATTTTAGAAAAATCGAAAAATTTCTACACCATTGCTCGAAATGTCACAAAAGCTAGTAGATTCATCTAAGGAATCTCTCACCCCCCAACCAAAACTTTACATTGTCCTCAATGTAAGAAAATATACAATGAATGCAACACATGAGAGCAAGGACAAAATAAAGGGAGTGAGAAAGAGAGATATCACCTGAGGAATATATTTCATGGCAAGATTAGCTTTTGGAGATGGATTACTTCACAACTAAATCGACTGATCAAAGCAAATCCTACTGGGATATCATTCTAGGAAAACTATTTAAAATCATCCTCCGTCAGACTAGGAGGTTAATCCCAACAACTCGTCCAAAAACATAAAGTTAAGCAGAATCATTAGATGGATCAAAAGGTTTTACAATAAAGTCATCCAATATCCTGCTTTACAATATACATGTGTGTGAGTGATCCAGATAAGCCACTGAAAATCCCAAAAAGAAATTTTAGCTTGTTTTTTAATGTTTTCACCACATGTATACGAGGAGACATCATCATATTTGTTAGAAAAAACATGTCTCCATTCAGATTTTCCTGGGCATTGATATTGCAAGTATGGATCTTCCCAGGGTGGGTAGAGTTCGGTATGCATGAACCATAGAGGTGTGGAAATATGAATTGATTTCTCAGCACAACAAAGTGTTGTTTTCACATCCCTCTCTTGGCTAACATTATATGCCTATACCAATTCTAAAGGTGTGACCATATCCCCTATCATATCATCGTTCTTATCAAGCGAGTAAGTCACGTCTTCATCTAAGTGATTGGAGTAGAAAGGTAAGAGGGACTCATCTTCCATAATAGAATTGATCATGTTTATTTCGTGGACCTCCTCATCTTCATCCTCTTGTAGGTTGTCAATATTGAAAGCATTTAACTCAATCGTCATATTGCCAAAAGACATTTGTATGACCCCTGTTAACGTCAGATTTTGTAACATGGTCCTCCGGTCGTTCACCTTCCCTCCAATAGAAACTCCCTCTGCCAGACCTGAAAGAAGACAGAAGGCAACTAAGGGTGGCCGGTGTCCAGCCGTTAGCCCTCCGATGCTTAAGTCAGATAAGGAAAGAAGGAGAATAGCCAAGCAGCCGAGGCTAGAGATTAAATATTATGTACTTGTATCTTAATGGAGTCATCTCCTTATATAGATCTGAAATGATCCAATCTGTTACGTAAGATATCGAGATCCCGCTGATTTCGTGGGATAAGATTCTTATCCTCAGATAGAGGGAGATCTAATCCAATGACTCATCCGATGGTTTCGTTCCTTGATAGCGATCCCTTGAGACTCGGAACCACTGAAGAAGATAAGCCCAAAATCGGCCTATACGGGCTGCTGGTACTGAGGGCTAAGGGATGTCACCATAGAAAAATTTGTTCGCATGTTAGAAGATGGTCGCAAATCCAAGTGCTCGCTCATTCAGATACGACACCTTTCAACGACTTGTGAGAAGGTCTGCTCGCAGGAAAAATACAACTCCTCTCGCCTTCCAGTATTTGACTATCGATCACAACTTCTCGAAGCTTTGGTAATCGAGCATCGTTTTTCCTAATATGCGAGTCGTGAACAGACGTTCTCGATAGTCGAATAAATGTGCTCGCGGGATCGGAGCATCATCAGAATATACGAGACGCGAACAGACGTTCTCGATAGTCGGATAAAGGTGCTCACGGGATCGGAGTATCTTCAGAATATGCGAGTCGCGAACAGACGTTCTCGATAGTCGGATAGACGTGCTCGCGGGGTCGGAGTATCATTAGAATATAATAGGAAGCCTCCAGCAGATGATCTCCGCTATTTTTTACTATAACAGATGCCCCCCAAGTCCTTTCCGCCAAGAATTCTAAGGGAAGGACTTAATTCACTATCACACGTAACCGCCTGCTGCCTTTATCGAGAATGAAACCGTACATGATTAGGCTAGAATTAATGAGCGCCAGCTTTTCGCAGCCTTTCCTCAGTCAGGAAGTGAAAAGATGCTCGCCACGTGTCCGGAGAGTTAATGGGCGTGCCTGCTCGACTGCCGCGCCGAAGGGGGGGCTGCCACGTATCACCAGATGCGGCGGAATGATTGCCTATAAATATACGGAGTCCACCATTTCTCTAGTTTTCTACAGAAGTTTTTCGAACGAAAGAATTCTCCCGTCATCTTCCTCTCATACTCCTTTCTCCGGTGTTCCTTCTTCCTCTTTCGGTGTTCATTCTTCTTCCTTTCTTTCGTACTTGGGTACATTTTCTTTTTCCTCTTTTTCTTCTTTTAATCTTCTCATGGCTGGGAACTCTGACGAGACCACCGTCCCTCTAGGTGATGCTACACCGGAATCCTCTGCTTCTAGTAATGCGAGGGTTCTGGCAGGGAGATACACAGCATCTGGATATCCTTCTATTTTATCGGAGGACCGGCTGGTTGAGTTACGGGAGAGATATCTGATCCCCGACTCAATCATTCTTCGATTGCCCGGAGATGGAGAGACACCAGACTTCCCTCCCCCAGGATGCGTAGCTTTTTATGAGTACCAACTCATCCTGGGGGTACGCCTTCCCCTTCATCCCTTCATACGCGACGTTCTCCGATGTTACAAGATTGCCCCCGGGCAACTCATCGTGAACGGATGGAGGGTAGTTCTGGGCTCCTTTGCCCTCTGGGCTCAGGACGACAATGGGGAGCTCACGGCGGAAGAGTTCCGCCGTATGTTCCGTCTGAAGAAGGCGCCCTCCAGCGAAGGCTGGTATTACCTGTGCTACTGGCACCGGGATAACTTCGTGCTGGGGAAACCCTCCTCGAACTATCCCGGCTGGAGGAAACGGTGGTTCTATGCTTCCGGTAACTGGGAGTCTGCTTCCTCCAGGGGTCCAGGGGTGACCCGTCTTTTCTGTGAAGGTAGGCACAGTCCCACATTGTGTTGTTTCTCTAGTTAAGATTTTAGGGTTTCACTTCATTTTTTTACCTCTGTTTGTGCTCGCAAGTATCCCGGCCTTGAACAAACCAAATTTGAAGGGAGGGATTAACGAGAAGATAGTAAGAGTATACAAGGTGCCTGTTGGTGATAGGCACATCGAGGCCTGCTTGTCCTCCTCGCGACTCCCAGCAGCGGGATTAAATCCAGCGAAGAAGTCGCGATGACAAAGGCGGGAGAAAAGAGGGGTTTGTTGCCTCGACTCAAAGGCACAAGCTCGAAAAGGCAGAAGAAGTCTGTCGGGCCTTCTCAACCATCCATCCGCAAGGGTGGCGACCAACCTACCCTGCTCATGAGTGCGGTGGGGGCACCAACAGCGCCCATCGTTCCCCCACTGGTGGTCGCAGCTGGACCGCCAGTGATTAACATTACTGACAACTCCCCTGATGGGGCGGGGCCCGGCTGCCCCCCAACTGAAACGGCTCGCAAGCATGTGGAACCTCGGGAGATGGCTCGTGCTCGCGAGTTGGCCCCCGCTGGCGAGCTGGATCCTGTTCGCGAGTCGGTGGCCCCACCTGTCGCGAGCACTGCGGCCCCACCTGTCGCGAGCACGGCTGGGTTGGTCGTTGCCCAGCCATCTGGGGGTGGGACATTCTCTGTTCCTCGCCACCTCCATCCTATATGTAAATTTTTGTTTGATAATATTTCCCCCCAAACTTTTGGAACTCTCCCCGAACCAAGTCCTGATAACCTCTTTCTTGAGGCGGGAGTGAGGATGGTTCAGGTAAGATCTCGCAGATTTTGTTTAACCTACTAATATTGTATTTTCAAGTATTTCATCTCACGCTCTCGTCCAATTTGCAGGGCTTGGATCTCATCCTCCGGATGAAGCGTGATATCGCCGCCACTCGCCGCGTGATCGACGAGGCGAAGGGAAAGACGATCGCTTTGGAGAAGGCGGTTCAGGGACGGGATCAACTCCTCAAGGCCCGTGAGGTAGTGATCTCGAAGAGAGATGAGGAGAAGAAGATCCTTGTCGAAAAAATCCAAGTCCTGACCGATAGGTATCAGGCTTTGGATTCTAACTTCGCGAAACTCGCGGAGTTGAAGGAGAAGGCGGAGAGAGAGAGGGAGATCTTCCGTCAGGACAAGATCTCGTTGGAGGAGCGGCTCTCAGAGGCCAAGTCGCAGCTTAAAGAGGTCAGCAAAAGCTTGGAGAAAGAGCGCTCCACTCTCGCACAGCTCAAGGACGACTCGATCCACTGGGACGAGGAGAAAGTCGCCTTGGTAAAAATGCTCTCTGAGGAAGGGCCTCGGGCAATTTCTGAGTTTCGAAACTCGCAGTTATATGACGATGAAAGATATGAGTCATATGATGCTGGTCGCTACTTTGCACTGAGAGTAGTGCAACGAATGTCCCCATCTTTTGATATGGGGGAATTTGGACGAGTCGCGACCATCATAATTGCAGAGGAGCAAGCTGCTACTGAGAACGAGGTGACCGAAGCCACGCAGGCTGGAGGGGCTCCAGAAGTGGGCCCTGAAGTCGAAAGCACGGCTCCTCCCCCGAGAGATTGATGTTTTTTTTTGCTTTTCTCTCTCTTGTACTCGCGAGCAGACATTTGTAAACAATTGACATATTAATGAAAAGATATTTTTGGGAATGTTCTCGTTCTTGTTTACCTTCTCTTTTTCCTTTCATGCAATGAATGCTTTCTCGTTTCAATGAGTTATGCTCAACCCGGGGGTCGTAGTGACCCTGCCTTCATGGAGATAGACTGATCTATCGATTGAGGAATGAGTTGTTCTCAATCTGGGGGGTCGTACTGACCATTCCCTCGTAGAGATAGACTGATCTATCGATTGAGAAATGAATTGTGCTCAATCCGGGGGGTCGTACTGACCATTCCCTTGTGAAGATAGACTGATCTATCGATTGAGAAATGAATTGTGCTCAATCCGAGGGGTCGTACTGACCATTCCCTCGTGGAGATAGACTGATCTATCGATTGAGCCTCCGAGTTTATCAAAGGTAGAAGAATGGTCGAGAGTACAAACGTGCTCTCCTTCAATGTTATTTTTGATCCATAAAATGGAAATGCGACCACCCAAGGTGAATTTATCCCTACCAAAGGTAGGCAATTGGCCAAGAGATTGTATGTATTCTCTTCAGGGCTGTTCAGGTCCAAATAAATGGAGTAGCGACCAAAAGATATCTTTGACTTTTTATTTATAAAATGTCGTTGTGAACTACATCGAATCTAGGGGAAGTATTGCAGCAAATGCTCCACGTGCCAAGGGCGACGTACGGGTTTTCCCTGCATGTCTTCGAGGTAATAAGTTTCGGGTTGCACAATCTTAATAACCCGATACGGGCCTTCCCAATTTGGATCCAACGAACGAGCGGAAACTCTGAGTTTTTGCTTCAGGACCAAATCTCCGAGCTTGAAGGATCTAGGCCGAACCTTAGCATTTCGATAGCGAACAATACGTTGTTGATATGCGGCCGCTCGTACTTGGGAGGTATTTCTTCGTTCTTCTAAGAGATCGAGATGAAGTCGAAGATCTTCCTGATTACCCGCGGGGTCATACTGCTCGATCCGATACGAGGGCACTTGAATTTCCACCGGTACTACTGTGTCGACTCCAAATGCTAAGGAGAAAAGGGTTTTGCCTGTTGATGTACGAGCCGTGGTTCTATATGCCCATAGTACTTCTGGCAGAAGTTCCGGCCACATACCTTTACATTCACCTAGCTTGGTCTTTAAGTGGTGCTTGATGATCTTATTCACTGCCTCAACTTGCCCATTTGCCTGAGGATGATATGGAGAGGTGCGGAGGTTACGTATCTTCCATTTTTCACAAAATTCATCAAAGGCTGCGTTGTCGAACTGTGTTTCGTTGTCGGTGATTATAGTGTGAGGGAGTCCGAAACGGCATATGATATTTCTCCATATAAACTTAGTAGTTTGTTTCTCAGTAATCTTGGCTAATGGTTCTGCTTCGGCCCATTTGGTGAAGTAATCGACCCCCACTATCGCGAATCTATTTTGTCCTTTTCCAGTAGGCAAGGGCCCGATGATATCGACCCCCCATTGCGTGAAAGGCTAAGGACTATCTACTGGAGTCATTCGCTCGGATGGTACATGAGGTATAGGAGAATATCGCTGGCACTTGTCACATTTTTTAGAGAATGCAATTGCATCTGCTTTCATAGTAGGCCAATAATATCCTTGCCTCATCGCCTTATATTCTAGGGATCGCCCCCTGGGGTGGTTACCACATGCCCCCTGGTGTATTTCATCGAGAACACGAAGTGCTTCTTCTGGATGAAGACACCTTAAATAAGGCAAGGAAAAACTTTTGCGTAACAATATTCCGTCTTGTAAGGTATACCTAGCGGCTCGATGACGAATTTGTCTTGCAACTTTCTTGTCGTCTGGAAGGTATCCGTCTCTGAGATACAAGATAATGGGGTCTATCCAACATGGAGATGATTGTACCGATATTACTTGCTCGAGAGTTACTTGGTCGATACTCGGGTTCTGAAGATGCTCGATGGGGATTAAATGTGATAACTCAGATTCTGGTGCAGAGGCGAGCTTTGCCAGGGAATCTGCGAGTTGGTTCTTCTCGCGAGGAATATGAATTATTTCATAAGTCTTCAGTTTTGCGAGCAGGATGAGGACACGAGATTTGTATAAGGCCATCCTTTCTTCTTTGGCCTCGAATTCACCAAGAACTTGGTTGACAATGAGCTGGGAGTCGCTGTGAATTAGCAGATTTTGGATTGAAAGGACAATGGCTAGTTCGAGGCCAACGATCAAGGCCTCATACTCTGCTTCATTATTTGAGATGCGAGTATCAAAACGTAAAGCGTATTGGAAATGCGACCCGTCTAGGACGACTAGGATTAGGCCTGCTCCTCTACCAGTGGCCCGTGACGACCCGTCCACGAAGAGGGACTAGGAAGGCTGGTCGCTGGTCGTGGAATTGTCATCGGAAGAGGAATATGTGAATTCGGCGATAAAGTCAGCCACGGCCTGGCCCTTGACAGCGGGCCTGGGGCAGTACGAGATATCGTGCTCGCTGAGCTCGACCGCCCATTTAGTTAATCGTCCGGAAGTCTCAGGTTTTTGAAGGACTTGTCGTAACGGATGATTCGTTGGTACGAGAATAGCGTGGGCTTGAAAATATGGTCGCAGTTTTCGTGCTGCCGTGACCAAGGCCAGGGCCAGTTTCTCCATATCAGAATAACGGGTTTCAGCATCTACCATTGCCCGACTAATATAATAAACGGGCCTTTGCATCCCGGAGTCTTCTCGTATTAAAGCGGCGCTAACAGCCATGGAAGACACAGATAAATAAAGGATGAGTTGCTCGTGCGCTACAGGTTTAGATAAAATAGGGGGCGTGCTCATATACTGCTTCAATTGTTGAAAAGCTTCTTCGCATTGTGATGTCCACTCCCAATTAGATTTTGCTGTTGCACGGAGGAGCTTGAAGAAGGGTAAGCATTTGTCAGACGCTCGCGAAATAAACCTGTTCAACGATGCGATGCGACCAGCCAAACGTTGGACGTCCTTAAGAGTGGTCGGGGATCTCATCTCTATCAATGCATTTATTTTTTCAGGATTTGCCTCAATCCCTCACTGGCCGACCATGAATCCGAGAAACTTTCCAGCAGATACTCCGAATGCACACTTTTCTGGATTTAACTTCATCTGATATTTCCTCATCAGATCGAAGGCTTCTTGAAGATTAGAAAGATGATCATCTTCTACGATGCTTTTCACGAGCATGTCGTCAACATAAACTTCCATATTCCTGGCGATTTGAGCAACGAATATTTTGTTGACGAGACGTTGATAGGTGGCCCCTGCATTTTTAAGACCGAACGGCATAACTTGGTAGCAATATAATCCTCGGTCGGTGATGAAGGCGGTATGTTGGCTATCAGGTGGATACATCATGATCTGGTTATAACCAGAATAAGCATCCATAAAGCTAAGCAGGGCATGTCCAGCTGTTGAATCGACCAGCTGGTCTATCCACGGCGTCGGAAAACTATCTTTGGGGCATGCTTTGTTCAAATCTGAATAGTCGATGCACATTCTCCATTTGCCATTAGCTTTTCGGACGAGAACTACATTCGCGACCCACTCCGGGTAGTCAACTTCTTTTATGAAATTGACCGTAAGCAGCTTTTTGACTTCAGCCTTGATTGCCATTTGCCTTTCTACAATGAAGGCACGTCGACGCTGGTGTACGGGTTTATGTTTTGGATCAATATTCAACCGATGTGCGATAATGTGGGGGTCGATGCCTGGCATATCCTTGTGAGACCAAGCGAACACGTCTTAATATTCGGTGAGGAGGCGGATCAGCTCATCCCGGACGGCTCCCTTCAAAGAGGATCCCATGCGGATAACTCTGGACGAGTCATCTTTAGCTAAGTGAACCGCCACTATATCTTCCCCAGGAGTTCCTGATTGAAGGGCGCTCTCTCTCGGGTCTAGGGAGTTGTCAGTCGAGGAGTCAGGTGAATCTTGTGCTATCGTCATGACAGGTGCTGCTGGGACTTTCTTTCGGTCTTGTAGGGCTATCTCGTAACAAGACCGAGCCTCCTTTTGATTTCCTCGCACAACCCCAACGCCATTTGGGGTAGGGAACTTGACACACAAATAGGAAGGGTGTAAGGCTGCCCCAACCTTATTAAGCGATGGCCGCCCCAAAATGGCATTATATGCTGATTTTCGATCCACCACGAGGAAGTTTATGAAGACGGTAGTCTTCGCTGGACTTTCTCCAAAAGTAACCGGGAGATTAATGCTTCCTTCAGGTATTACCACCTCACCTCCGAAGCCGATGAGAGGGGTTGAAACTGGCTTGAGTAGGCTTCTGGCAAGTGCCATTTTGTTGAAAGCCTCCAGATACAGAATATCGGCTGAGCTACCTGTATCCACCATAATTCGATGAGTCAGATAATTTGATACCTTTAATGTGACTACGATGGAGTCCTCGTGAGGGAAGTGGATTCTCGCTGCATCTTCGAGGGAGAAGGAAATTGGAGGATGGCTGGCCTTTGACGCACTAGGTGCCTGTTCCAGCCAATAAATATGCTGGGGTTCTTTAGACGCCTTCCGAGCGTACGTTTTCCTTGAAGCTTGAGAGTCACCCCCGCAAGCTGGTCCTCTGACGATGGTGCGGATTTCTCCAGTAGGCTCAGCGTCCTCTTGGGCAGTTTGATGATGAGACGGTTCCTTTTGGCGTGGTGAGACTTTCGCCCTTTCTGGTGATCGATTTTTACGAGCGACATAATCCTGGAGATGGCCCTTTCGAATAAGGGCTTCAATATGATCTCGTAGAGAGATGCAGTCCTGGGTTCTATGCCTATGATCTTTGTGAAAGTAACAGAACTTGCTCTTGTCTCTCTTCTCGGGATCAGATTTGATCTTTGCAGGCCACTTTATGTATGGTTTATGTTTAATCTCCATTAAAACCTTTTCATGAGACCGATTGAGAGGAGTGTAGTTATGATATTTACCAGAATAAGGCTTCTTGGGAGAACGGTCTCGTTGATCACGACGATATTTTTTATCTGCAGAAGAGGTTCCTTCTGGCTTGTGTTTCTTACCTTGTACTCCATGGCGTGTCAATGCGACTTCTTCTGCATTGATATATTTCTGAGCTTTGGCTTGGAATTCTGCCATAGTTTTTGGAGGGCTCTTATCTAAGGTGAACCTGAATTTCTCGCTCGTTATTCCAGCTATGAGGGCTGTGAGACCTTTTTCTTCAGTATAACCCTCAGTTTAGACGGTTTCAGCAGTGAACCGTACTGTGAACTCCTTTATTGTCTCCCCATGTTGCTGTTTTAGATCCATTAGATGAGAGGCTGGCTTCTTAATGCGAATGCTTCCCATGAATTGAGAAAGGAATAATTACGATAACTGTGCAAAGGAGCTGATGGAACGAGGTTTTAGTCCCCGGAACCACGTACGAGCTGCTTCCTTCAATGTCAGGGAAAAAGCCCTACACATGATTTCTGAGCCATGTCCCTCCAACTCCATAGGAGACCTATATGTTTCCAGGTGTTCAAGGGGGTTGCCAATAACTGTGTACGGGGTGATAACAGGCATTCGGTATTTTCTAGGTAACGGTGCCTCCATAACCTCACTGGTGAAGGGGGACTCGGATTGATGTATCGCCGCCATGACGGCAGATGGTCGATTTGCCTGGTATCGCTGCTCTATAACGTCAAAGCGATCATGGATTCTTTTGAGATCTCCTTCCCATGGTAAGGTATAGCCTGATGTTTCAACGGTGGAGTCCTGAGGTTGAGGTTGGCGAGACGCACTAAAATGTATGGAATGTGGAGGAAGCACAGGGGGGTGGTTGCCGAGTGGTGTTCGGTTTGACGGAGGATGATTTGGTTGAACCTGTGGTTCATCCACAGAATGTCTGGAAGCCACCGGAATAGGTTGCGGTGGTAACCCCTCGGAGGGTTGTCTCTGAGGTTCGGGGAAATGCTGATCAAGCAGATTTGACAGGGCCTGAACTCCGGCATTTAGAGTCAGAAGAGTATTTCCGAGGAAACACAGAATGTCGTCTTGATTTCCAGAGGCCTCCAATAATGGGTTTGCTGACGGCATATTTGGGGCTCCTTGAGGGATATTCGTCGACGTGGGTAGAGGGACAGGTACGGATTCCGTCCCCTCAGGCAGAGGTGGTGCCTGCCTTGAAGTCGAAGGATGAACAGCCTTTTTAGGAGGCATATCAGATGGATTTTGATCAGTGGTTAGAACGATTGACTTTGACGATCAAGTCGCTTCCCACAGACGGCGCCAAACTATTAACGTCAGATTTTGTAACAGGGTCCTCCGGTCGTTCACCTTCCCTCCAATAGAAACTCCCTCCGCCGGACCTGAAAGAAGACAGAAGGCAACTAAGGGTGGCCGGCGTCCAGCCGTTAGCCCACCGATGCTTAAGTCAGATAAGGCAAGAAGGAGAATAGCTAAGCAGCCGAGGCTAGAGATTGAATATTATGTACCTGTATATTAATGGAGTCATCTCCTTATATAGATCTGAAATGATCCAATCTGTTACGTAAGATATCGAGATCCCGCTGATTTCGTGGGATAAGATTCTTATCCTCAGATAGAAGGGAGATCTAATCTAATGACTCATCCGATAGTTTCGTTCCTTGATAGCGATCCCTTGAGACTCGGAATCACTGAAGAAGATAAGCCCAAAATCGGCCTATACGGGCTGCTGGTACTGAGGGCTAAGGGATGTCACCACAGAAAAAGCTGTTCGCATGTTGGAAGATGGTCGCGAATCCAAGTGCTCGCTCATTCAGATACGACACCTTTCAACGACTTGTGAGAAGGTCTACTCGCAGGAAAAATACAACTCCTCTCGCCTTCCAGTATTTGACTATCAATCACAACTTCTCGAAGCTTTAGTAATCGAGCATCGTTTTTCCTAATATGCGAGTTGTGAACAGACATTCTCGATAGTCGAATAAATGTGCTCGTGGGTCGGAGCATCATCAGAATATACGAGACGCGAACAGACGTTCTCGATAGTCGGATAAAGGTGCTCGCGGGATCGGAGTATCTTCAGAATATGCGAGTCGCGAACAGACGTTCTCGATAGTCGGATAGACGTGCTCGCGGGGTCGGAGTATCATTAGAATATAATAAGAAGCCTCCAGCAGATGATCTCCGCTATTTTTTACTATAACAACCCCACTCCTACAATTAATGATAGCGTTTGATATAGCTAGGAATGGGCGGCCAAGTATAACAGGAATTTGAGGGCCAATATTAACCATGGGTCGTGTGTCCAAGACAATAAAGTCCACCGGGTAGTAAACCTTGTCAACTTGGACAAGAACGTCCTCAATCACCCCTCTCGGAATACGAATCGATTGGTCAGCGATTTGTAACATGGTTTTTGTGGGTTTTAATTCACCTAAACCCAATTGTTCATAGACCGAAAAGGGAATTAAGTTCACACTTGCCCCTAGATCGAGTAAAGCATGTTTCACCCGGTAGTCTCCAATTACACATTATATTGTCAGACTAACGGGATCTTTGTATTTCTTGGGCATCCCGTGATTTATAATGGCTCTTACATTCTTTGTCAAAAATGCCTTCTTTTGCACATGTATTTTTCTTTTCACCGTGCAAAGGTCTTTTAAAAATTTAGCATATGACAGTATTTGTTTAAAGGCATCCAACAATGCGATGTTGATTTTGACTTGCTTAAAAACCTCCAAAAATTCCTGATATTTATCTTGAGGTTTGGTTGAAATCGAGTGTTGAGAAAATGGAGCAACGGGTCTATATTCTTTCAATGGTTCTTTTTCATTCATGGCAGTGCTAGGTCCATCATCCTCTTTGGAAGATACCGGATCATTAAGCTTTGAGGCCTTCACCAGGTCAGATTTGTCAATAGTTTTTTCACTTCTAAGAGTGGTGATGTCCTTAACATGTTCCATGTTAGAGGAACTAGGCATGCTTATTTTGCATTGTGATTTCAGATTTGGTAGGGGTTGGGCCGAAAGAATGCCTTCCCTTGCGTTTAAGGGAGCCTTGATTTCCTCCACCGAATTTTTAAGCTCAAGCATTATCGTATGGTTTGATTGATTTATTTGAGCTTGACCTTCCATGAATGCTTTCAATGTATCCTCTATAGGCATTTGAGGTGGGGCCATAGGAAATTGCATTGGTGGTCCCTTTTGAGGATTACTTTGGTTGGTTCCATTTGCCCAATTGAAGTTAGGGTTGTTTCTCCAACTAGAATTGTTCATGTTTGGATTTGGAGTACTAAAAGGTCATTGATAACTATTCAAAGCATTCGATTGTTCATATAAAAGTTCTCGAAACGCATAAATTGTTGGACAATCCAGCATTTGAGGTACATTGGAAGCACAAATACCACAAATAGTTTCAACAGTCCCCCTTTGTTGGGTTGTATCCACTTTCCTTAATTCCATCTCCTTGACCTTTCGTGTGAGATTAGCCACTCTAGAACCTGGATCATCTTTCTCATTTAAAACATAAATTTCTCCCTTTTCCTCAGCTTGGGGTTGTTTTGAACTTATCAGCTTAGATGTATCCCATGATTGTCTATTTTCATCCAACAAGTCAAAATAGTCCCAAGCTTCCTCCGTTTCCTTGTTCATGAACTCCCCATTGCACATCATCTCCACAAATTAGCGCATGGTTGAGTTTAATTCATTATAGAAGAAACTAATCAACCTCCACCATTCATAGCCATGATGTGGGCATGCGTTTAATAGCTCATTATACCTTTCCCAACATTGAAAAAAAGTTTCATCTTCTTTTTGGGCGAAGTTTATTATGGCCATTCTTAGTGCATTGGTTCGATGAGTAGGGAAGAATTTTTTAAGAAACTCCCAAGTCATCTCAGCCCATGTCCCAATAGACCTTGGCCTTAAGAAATGTAGCCATGATTTGGCCTTCTCTTTCAAGGAAAAAGGGAATAATTTGAGTTTTATAGTATGCCTTGGTTACTTTTGTTAGTGCACTTTTCTGTGGCATACTAGTGCACCTTGTTTGTCAATTACTTAGGTCAGTGAGTCTAGTGTCGGTTGAGCTTAATGAAGATGAAGACCGAAGACTCAAGTGGCCCAGATGCATCAAGGAAGAAGAAACAGGTAAAAGTGATGCCTTGGTGTGCCTTGCCTTGACCAAAACCTAACCCTTAACCTCTTAGATGACTTGCACCATCTAGGTATACCTTTAGTCATCATCATTAGTCTTAGAACTCCATGAAAAACTATGATAAATTAGACTAATTAAAGAGGTGGAAGCTGTTGTAATCAAAACAGCTCAAACAGCAGTTTCCGATTGATCTCCGATCAATCGGACGTTGGCTCCGATAGGACTCCGATCAATCGGACAGAAGTTTTGATTAATCGGAAATTGTTCCAGCAATTTTGAAAATCCACTGGAAATATTTTCGATCAATCGGATAGTCTTCCGATCCATCGAAAGGGGTCCGTCCGATCAATCGGAAAATCCTCCAGAGAGTTCTCTAGACTAAATTCCGATCAATCGGACATGTCTCCGATCAATCGGACTGGTCTCCGATCAATCGGACCATATTTTCGATCAATCAGAGATGCAAGAATCTGTCCATCTTTTGACCGTTGGAAGAAAATCTATTTAAAAGGGGGATTTGTTTTTTGAGAAAATAGAGGGGATTTTGAGGAGATAGGAGCTATCATTGTTGAAGATCATTAAGAGCCCTATTCCTAACCCAAACAAGTGATCTTCCTTATGATTTATCACAAGTATGGAGCATTCAAAGCTCAAGAAGAAGATGCACTTGTCCCTCTTTTGAACTCTAGAGATTGGATTGATCTTAATAGTCATATTCCTATCCAATACTCTATGATGAGATCGGTGTAGGTGAGACTCTCTAGGTAACCCATTCCCATAAGTTGTAGAGATCTCAAACCTACCCTCCCTAGTACCTTAGGCATCTCCAATGGAGCATCACATGCAAGGTAGCTGATCTTGGAGCTGAAGCCTTGGCAAAGCAGCGGTGTCAAAGATCGGGGGAGCACAAGGGGAGCTGATTCAAGCACGGGAGAGCGAGAAGAAGCTACCCAAAGTGGCGCTACAAAGGGGCTCAATCCGACAAGTAAGGTTGTCTTGTTAGGAGTCTATCCACGCAATTCCCTGTGGGGGTTGAGTGTAGAGTTTGTTTGACAAACTCGTCCTAGGGTCGTTAGCCGATCCTTGGTCTATTAGTTGGGCCTAAAATTCAGAGATGTCAGCCGTTCCTTGGCTCGTTAGTCGGCCTAAACAAAGTCTCCAAGGGGGAGCCACCAACACGGGTGCAAACGTGTAGGTTGGGAGGAACCTATAAACTCCTCGGTTGGGTGGATCCGATTTAAAATACCTTGGTTGGGATGAACCAGATTTAAACTCCCCAGTGAATGCCGGTGTGCTCAAAGGGGTTTGAGTACTTGAACCGGGAGTGGAGTAGACAAGTAGTCGAACCACTATACATCCTTGTGTTTGTGATTGTTCTTTAGCACATTTCTCCTTATGCATTGTGTTTAATTGGTTAATTATGAATGCTTAGTTAGGAATGTATGCTAGGCACTTGATAGGCACATCCACTCTCACAAGATGTACTTTCACTACCTCATGTTGACTTGAGCATTTCTTGATCCATCCTCTATAGTCCACATGAGTTGTTTAAACTAGGTTACTGATTGCACTTTTCATTTGCTAGTCTTTTGATTGGACCCACTTAGGCTTGGAAGCCGAAGTGTTAATCGCTTACGTAGTTTAATTTGTTGAATTATTTTAGTAGGCAAAAAGAGTTTTAAAAAGGTCCTAATTCCCCCCCTCCAATAGGTTTAGCCATAATTCTAGTTGCTCTTTAAGCTTCCGCACGTGTATGCATAGGGTGTCGTGTTAGACTACCCAACGCAATTTCAACTTTGTCATAGTTTATTGTGGCGATAACCTCCTTGAACTCCTTAATATGTAAATAAGCGCTTTCAGAGTCGAGTCCATGGAATCTGGGAAGAAGTTGGATCAATCCCGGTTTAAAATCAATATTTCCCACATTGTGAGGGAAAATTATGTAAGAGGGAGTACTCATCCTAGCTGGTAGTAAATAGTCAGATAAAGTTCTAGGTTGAGGTACATCCCCCACTTCATTCTCATCCAATTCAGTAAAGTTTTGGGCTTGATTTTGAGGTTGATTAGCCCCTTGATTTGGTTGATTTTCAGCCATCTCTCTAGTAAATTCAGGAAATTTTTACGTTTTTTAGCACGAGGCTCTCTATCAATCCCTTCAACAATTACTCCGTCACTAATGAGTCGGTTATTAGAATCCCTAACCCAATGTGGCATGCAAATCCTAAAAGAATGAAACAAAAATGAATTCTTTCTTCCTTCCTTTACTTCTCTCTAAGACCGAAGCACAGGGTGTCTTGTAATGGCTGAGCCAGAAGCAAGGATAGAGACCGATTTCTCCTAGTCAATAGGGGTTCAGAGAACTCCCCACCAACTCTTTGAATCTTTTGAGAAAAGTACAGAAAAATAAGAAAGATGAATAGAGTTGAGGAGAGAAATCTTTAAGCATAAGGTGATCCAAGACGGCAGAGCCGACCAATAGGAATCAAGGCAGCACAAGGCCAACCTATCAAAGATCCAAAAAGGAGTCTCCACCCTCTCTGCAAGAGATGAATATGGTGGGAATGCAATAGGAGAAGAAGAGGAATAAGATTTAGAAAGATAAAACCTGATTTGAGCACTTAACACCCTTGTGTCTTCTTTAACTTCCTAAAAATCTCGGAATTGTAGATCTAAGTTAGAATCCTGCAAAATCAAAACAAACTAAGTTAGTATTCTGATATTAAAAGAAAGCCTACCCAAGAAAGTGAAACAAATCCTAAACCTATCTTAACATAATCTCAACTAAAAGCTATCTCAGAAAATTCTAAAAATACCGCATAGAAATCCTCGGCAGTGGCGCCAAAAACTTGTTCACTCCCCAAGTGTAGGGTTGCGAAGTAGTAATAATTCGGAAAGACCGAGTATCATTCCCACAGAGATTTATGAATGGGTATTCTTAGAATTTGTCTAAAATAACTAATAATTAAGATCCTATTAAGAACTAAAGCTGAAAAATAATGATTTGGGTTTAAACAGTGAATGTGTAAGGTAATATCAATCTAAAAAGGCACTAGAGCGCCAAGGATCCACTTTTGATAAGTTTCAATGCATCAACACAACTAGATCTCACATAACTCAATTAGAATCGAATTCATATCTCTATCCGATCGGAATATAGAACGGTTCAATCAACAATTATCTAAAACAATTGTTCATTCATTGATTCAATTCCCACAACAATGCTTAGGCCTTGGGCACACTCAATTGTGTAGGCCAAGCCTCTTTCTAATCTAGTTGAGATTCACAACCGTAGCTTTCATCAAATCCTGTCACTAAACTTGATTATAATCAATGATTAGAAGTCTAATTAAATCAAAATCAATCAGCAAATAACTAATTTAGATATAACAAAAAATAAGAACTTTAGTTGAATGAGTTCCCACATGAAGATCAAGCCATTGTACACAAGGCAATCAAAGGGTCTACCATGCTGGAGTCGATGATAGATCAATGAATTACACAAGCATAACCAATTCTCAGAGGATAAGCTACTAAGTTTAGAATCACTAAGAATCACATGAGTCCGGAGTCACCAAGAGATCAAAGCAAAACCAAACTAATACTTGATTCAAACTCATATTAAACTAAATTCCTCAATTAAAACATAAAAAGGAAACCTAAGTTGCATTAATCCATTAAAAACAAATCAAAAGCTTCACCTCTTAGCCCTAGCTAAGAGGTTGTAGTTCATCTCTAACATCCTTGAACTAAAAGCCTTAAAACATAAAAACTACTAAAACTGGAAGAAAAACTAGGAAAACTTGAAGTAGAATCCGTCTCCTAAGCCTCCTTGATGATCCCCACATCCTAGCATGCCCTGGTATGAAGAGAAGAAGTCCCTTTTATAGATTAGCGCGGAAGATTCTAAATTGCGTAAGGAATTACGCAATTGCGCAGAGAAATTCATAGCTTCACGCACAAGCTCTGTTATGCTGACGACCGATCATACCACCGGTCTGAGCTCCTGGACGACCGGTCGCACAACCGGTCTCGGAACCTCAAAAACATTCTAGTGATTTTTGTGTTTCTGGACTTATCTCGACCTGTCTGGCGACCGGTCTAAGAGGAGAAAAACAGTCCAAAAATACATTGTAGACCTGTTTGGCGACCAGTCTGGCGACCAGTCTACAGACAGGTCTAAGAACAAAATTTTAGATTTTCTTCTTTATCCCTTCTCTTTCTTTCTTGCTTCTTTCTTCCACCTTTTGGCACTTGTTCTATTGATCTTTAATGCATACAAAGTGACTCTTTTAACTGTGAATTAGTGAAGTCTCCCTCTCATTCCTACAATCACAAATCCATGCATTAGATTAGTCTTTAAATCATGAAAACCATGAATAATGAGTGACGAATTGGGGTTAGAATATTGATAATTAAGAGCTCAACAGGCTTGCCTGTCAATGGAAACCTGCCCATCAAAAACTCTTACTGTTCAGACCTGCATTCATGCATCATATCATTCATGAGAATGTACGAGGATTAAAACAGACTTTCAAGTATTAGTTCGATTATGTGAAGTAGAGACCGTACTTCGGTACGGGCAATGCGTGGGGTGCTTAACCTCTTCCCACCCTGTAACCGTGATCCCTTACCTCGAATCTCTGGCCGCAGATCAAAAGGAGTCATTTAGAGGAAGGAATCTTCGGATCCCCTTCTCTAACGTTTCTACGGGGTCTAGCCGACTGTAGATTCGAAGTAATTGGCTAGTGGCGACTCTGGTCTTATACAAACTCATCTAAATACATCTAGCTTAACACGACAACCGAACAAAGCCCTCGAGAACGAGGCAAGCCAGTGGCACAAACGGTGATTCGCGCGCACGCACCCCTCTTCTTTTCCGAAAGGAAAGGGAGAACGTTCGGGAGCGCGGAACGACGAGCGTCCACAGAATGGCGACTCCACTGGGGAGATGTTAGTCCCACTAGTCGTGATCCAGGTTGAAAAATAGAATCCCTCCTGTACTTGAAAGTCATTAGTCCTCATCCAATCTCATTTGCATAGCATACTACCCAAAAACAAAAAAATAGAAAATCCCAAAACCCAAAAGAAAGTAGAGCATACTTCCCCACCATTACTCCTCCAAACCAAATCACCATGCCACGTCCAATACAAAACCTACATAGCTCTCCAATTCCCTGCCCTCGAAATACCTGAGGCTTGCTCTCCACAGTTAAGCTCAACAGAATCCATGCCAATTCTTGGCATCCAAGAGCTACAACAGAGCATGAAGGCGATGCAGGAAATGCTCCTCCGATTCACACAAGCCCAGGTTTCAACAGGCAACACCTAGGCTGTTCTACTGCAACAACAACAACCATCATCTCTCCCAACCTCCAGTTTATCCCAACCACAACCGCCAGGGTTCGCTCAGGACTTTTGATACCCTCCTAACAGGGGCCTTCAATCAGAACATCCATCAACGTCAGGGCATTTCTTCTAGTATCCTCCTGCAAATGGGAGCCACTTTAAGTCACATCCCGCAACCCGGACTCCTAGCCAATTCCAACATCCTTTCCCTAATAAGAGTTCCAGTCAATTTCAACATGCTCATATGGTCGGAGTTCCTCTGCAATCTCATTTTCCAGCCTTAGTTCAACAAAGTCCCTATAATGATAGTAATTACCAGGCCCAACCTCCTTCAAGCATGAATCATAGGAGCATCAATGACACCAATTATTACGAAAGGGGGCCAGCTCAGGCCTGGGAAGGGGCAAGATCTCCCTCATCTGGTCCCTCTGAAATTGAACAACTCCAAGAGCAGATGCAAGATATGAAGAGAAAGTTGCAGAAGCAGCAAGGGTTGGATCTTCCATCCACTAAGTTCAAGGACCTGTGTCCATTTCCCAATGCAATGGTACCTCAAGGCTTCCAAGTACCAAAATTTAAAAGATATGATGGGACAGGGTGTCCTGTAAACCACCTACGAGCGTTCTGTGGAGAGCTTGATGCAGTGGCGGGCAAGGATGGAGCACTCATCCGCCTGTTTCAAAAATCTCTGAAGGGTGATGCCCTAAACTGGTATACATCATTAGACTGCCATCGCATCAGGACATGGGAACAGCTTTCCCAGGCTTTCGTTGACAGATTCGCATACAATCTTAGATTAGTACCTAGAAGGGCGGATCTAATAGCCTTAAGGCAGGGGAATGATGAATCATTATCAGCTTACATTGGACGATGGGGGGCAATGGCCGCTAGAATGAAGACACACATCGACGATGAGGAGCGAATCTCCATGATCATCAACTCGGCAAATTCGAGTATCTCTGGATACCTCGTCTCATATCCGTATGCCAACTTTACCCAACTCAACCGTGCCGGGGAACAAGTCGAAGCCGGAATAAGGGCTGGGATGATCTCCCCTTGGTGGCCTCATCAGGCTTCTCCAATACAACCGATAGTGGAAGGTGAGCCTACCGGATACGAAAGCGATATTGATAGTGTTCCAGTCTCCCATCCAATGGAAGAAGATGATATTGTCGCCTCTACCGAAGGTGCACTATTCCTCTCTCAGCATGGACAACCGCAGCAACAACAACAACTAAGATGGAACTCACAGTTTCCTAATAAAGGTCGGCAAGGGGCACCCCTAAAGAGTCCAATTTCAGAACCCCTCATCCTACAAGGGGCATCTCCAGTTGATCCAGTCTCCGCAATGGAAGGGGCACCTCCTGCATATCCAGTTTTCATCAGCCAAGAAGAGCCTCCTCTTCAGTTTATCCATGCCATCGACTCTAGTTTAGAGTTCGAACCTCTCATCCTGCAAGGGGCACCCTCAACTATTTCAATCCCAGAGCCCATCATCATGCAAGGGGCACCTTCAGTCGATTCATTCTTCGCACCCATTTCTAGTCATGGGCACAATCAGCCCATCTCAGTCAATCAAGGGACAATCTCCCTAATGCAGCATCAGCAAACCAGGGGCACAACCTGCCCGTCTCAGCAATAGGTAGTCAGGGGCACAGCTTGCCCACTCCAGCTTACCAGGGGCAAAGCCTACCCATCTCTTCATCAAGCAATCAGGGGCACAACTTGCCCGCTGCACCTGTCTATCCGGCTTCTACTTCAGCCATCACCCTCCAAGAAGAAGACCCTTCTTTGGACAGCATGTCACATGCCCTAACAGAGTTGGGGCCCAGCTTCAATTATGTGGCCACTATCGAGGAGGTCGAAGGGGAGATTGATGTCCAGGTTCTGATCGGTCCAAAAATATCAACCATCACTCTTCAGGTCTTGGACATCTCAGCTTCATTCCATCTTCTTCCCGATCGGACCTGGTTTTACAGAATTGGTGTCATCTCTTCAAATCTTCACCAAAAGGTTAAGCACATCTTCAGAGATAGGGCGATCACCATCATTACAATCCTGAACAATTTCCCATGGTAGAAGCATCCAACCATCGAAAGCCTACCATCCCAGCCATGGACGTATAATGCTCTAATGAGGAGGTCTCATACCATCACAATGCAAATTACTTCCCTCGTGCATGTCCCATCGGATCGAACTACGTCTTCCTTCCTGCCGAGCGTCAAACCTTCTACTATCAGCTCGAATATCAAGACTCGACCCAAATCATGGGAGGTCAAGAGAATGTGGATAGAGAAAGACTGCGATGTCGACCTACTCGGATTAGGAAACCAAAGCACAGAAGTATCAGAAGAAGACGAGGTCATCAAGAAGAAGGCAATCTCTACATCTGCACACCAATCCAGTTTACTGTTCGCTTCCCCAAGTGTAGGGTTGCGAAGTAGTAATAAACTCGGTAAGACCGAGGTCGATCCACAGGGAAGGAAGTAAACAATTCCAACTATCCTAATAACTAGAATCAACGAGGTTTGTGAAATTGATTTTTAACATAAAATAGAAAATCTAATAATGAAAAGATAACTAGAGCATCAAGGATCCACTTATAGCTCTTCTTAGATGCATAATTCGCTATGGTTTCTTACTTTCTCAACTAGAATCGATATTAAGATCTATCTAGTCGGATGATAGAGCTGTTAAACCAAACAATCTGTCATATGTAAGTTCTATGCATAGGATTCACTCAATGTAGGCTGAGCTGAGCATGCTCAATTGCATAGGTCATTCCCCTTTTCAAAATGTCTAGTTCACAATCATAACCATCCTCAAGTCCTGTCACAAGACAAGGCTAGATCAGGATTTGAACTGGATTCAAATCACATGCACAGTCCATACATATTCCAGAAAAACAGAAAAATAGAACTTTGGTAGGAAGTTCCTTTATGAAGATCATAGTACTAGAGCGCACTCCGATTCCTCGGATCATACAGGTCTAGACCGTCACAAACCAATTAAGCAATTAAGTAATTCTCCCAAACATCCATGAGTCATCATAAGACTAAGAAAAACTACTCAAAAACTTGTATAAACTTCAAACCATAGTTCATAAGCATGAATTACAACTTTAAAACCAATAAAACGAATTAAACAATCTAAGAAAACTATAAGGTTCACCTCTTAGCTCTAGCTAAGAGATTAGCTAATGAAAAGCATATTAAAAATAAAACTAGAACTAAGAAAAGGAAGAAAAACTAGCTGGAGGAGGCTAGGAAGCCTCCTATGACTTGAACTCCTTGCTCCCCACGTCCTTGGTTGCCCTGAATAGAAGAGAGCACCCCCTTTTATAGTGCAGCAATAGTACAGCAACATAGCAGAATTTGTTTCGCTTGGTACGGCTTAACCAATGGTCGGATTGCCTTCAAAATTGATTTGTAGCTTCCTTGTAATGTGATCTTCCTCATAGATGATTTAGATTTCCAAGATTGTCCTCTGAATGGGCCCACCAATCACATCACCGACCGCCTCTCAAAATCGCGCACTTCGGGTACCTTCAGAACCAGTCATCTTGCTTCCAACGCTCCGGAGTGTACAGACGTCGGATTGATCCCAAATTTGGAACATTAGTAGAAAACTTCCTCCTCTACATGATAGAAGGATTAGATTGTCCAAAACAATCCCAGAATGTGGTCCGAAAATTAGAACAATTAGGGCTTTTATAAACTCTGCGCAGTTGGATCTTTCTGGATGGTCCATCTTTCTTCAACCGGTACGATCAAACCACACATCCTTTTGATCTGAAACTTTTGTGGTTATTCGTATATGGATGTGGTCTAAAAGATGGTCAAAGTAGATTCTTCATATCATCAATGATGGGCCACCTGGACCGGCCCAGAGTGGAACAGCGAAATCTGGAACTTTCTGGACAGTTCGTATTGTTTTGGCCACCACGATCAATCCGTAGCTCCGATCGACACAAAACCACTTGGGTTAGTTCGGCGTCGAGCTCTTATTCGACATGGATGTGTTGGATTTCCAAATATCATTAAGATGGCTTCAGAAAAGTGGTCCGAAAAGTCAGAAACGGGAATGGCCTGCTATATGCAATCTGGACTCTGAAACTTGCATGGCCGACCGGTCACGACCGGTCGGACAGGGCTGGCCGACCGGTCATGACCGGTCGGACAAGGCTGGCCTTGCTCCAGGGAGTGCATCCAACCGGTCATGACCGGTCGGACCTTCTTGGCCGACCGGTCTTGACCGGTCGGACCCAGTTTTGCTTGTTTTTCTTCTTTCTTTTCTTCTCTCCTTCCTCTCTCTTTACTTTCTTCTTTCTTTGGTCCACCTTGGGCCTTCATCAAAGGCTCCAAATGGCCCCTTTTTGGTCTCTAATTGAGTGAAGTCCGCTCTCATCCCTACAATCACAAAACATGTATTTGATTAGTCTTTAAATCATGAAAATCTTGTATAATGAGTGATGAATTGGGGTTAGAATATGCACAATTAAGAGCTCAACATTTACCAATGCAGGGATTATCTATCCTGATGATGGGCTGGATTCCACCTTCGATGATCAGGCGAGCAGATTGAGTCTGATAGAGTTGCCCAAAGAAGACTCAAGCAAGGGGCAGGAATGTCCCTCGATCGATTGGACTACCGTTCTGGTCCCACCTCAGCCAAATGAAGCCGAAGAGCTGCAATATATTGGGGATGAGCCAGGAGAAATTGCATCTGACACCGACTCGGAGCCCAATTCCAAATCTATCATGATGTTTGGGCGCAACGATGAGGATTGGCCTACTGATCCTTCTGGCCCTGCCTCCTGAGGGGAAGGAGTGCAGGGCAGTAATAGGTTTGTAAGTCCCCATGACGGCTAATAAAAGTCGACAGTGCTCGGCTCCCCAAGCCGAATCAGGCAACACCTGGTTCACATCGCCGTCTTGCTCTGGTCCTTTACAAAAAAAAATTCAAAAAAAAAAATCAGAAGATTCAAAAACCCAAAATACCAAATATTTCAAAATTTAAAAAAAAAAAATCAAATTTTCACAAAGTCCAAAAGTTCAAAAAATCCAAATATTCACAAAATTCCAAAAAGACCAGAAAATCGTTGAAAGCAAAAAAAAATATTAATTAGAAATCTTTTTTAATAAAGTGTCAAGTCTGTATGTTAAAGCACTTGAATATGGAGTTGACTCATAAGATTTCGATCTAGAGTTGGACTTCAAACTTAAGGGTCTGGACAAAGCCAAATGGTGTGGAAAATGATGAGCTGACTCCCAAACTAAGAGGGTCTCCTCGAAAGTTCGAACCAAAAGCTAATGTTAACTCAAAAAAGGTTTCAAAATTATAAACCTAGGATCTCTTGAGACCCATAATGAAGTGTGCATTGAGAATCCTTATCCCTGAAAAATAAGCAGAGAATGATCGAATTTTTGAAGTCATGACTTCCTAATCTTGCGTCCTATGAAGACTTATCCAGACTCGATCAAAAACTCATCAAGCCTATCAAGAAGATGCTGCCAAGACTATGCTTGCATTCCATGCTGGAGTGTGCGACTTGACGAATGATCGAAGAAACCTCACGGCTCGATGAAGACAGATTGTTGCCAACATGTTAGAAAGCACTTCAAGTGTCAGCAACATACACATCGGATCCATGTGTGTGCTTCAAAATTCTACAACCTGATAACACTCAAGCTATTCCCTGTACAAGGTATCTACATCAGCAGAAAGATCGACTCGGCATCATCTAACGGTCATACGCATATACTTGTGGCAGTCAATTACAACACAAAGTGGATGGAGGTAATATTCTGATCTTGCACGATAATTCTCATGAAGAATGACATCATCAATTGTTAAGGGTTCCCACATGCTATCAACATTGGCAATGGGACGTCCTTCGAAATCTAAGGATGGAGGAGTTCCTCAAGAAGCTTAAAATCAGAAGACAGACCTACGAGTTCGAGTCAAAATCATGTCACCGTGAGTGCTGATGAAGAATGAAGCTGAAGAGTGAAAAGTCATATCGGGTTTACAACAAGCACTGCTGCATCTATCAGACTCAAGGGGCAAGCCCCGAGAATAAGAGAAGTTCTTCTAGGAGGCACCGTTCGACTCACCAACCTGAGGGGTAAGGATCTTCTAGAGCCAATCAAAGCCGGCAACATGAAAATCTCTCATAGGTAAGTTAATCCAACCTTATCAAGAGTTACATTAGTAGAGCTGAAGTCAAGAAGTCAAGGCTTAGACCTCTGAGAATCATTTCCCGTCCACCAATAAGTGTTCCAAATAAAGGGTTCAAAATATAAAAAAAAAAAGAGAAAAAAAAAGAATAGAGCAAAAAAAAAATAGGGGTTAAAAAAAAGGTGCACCCAACCCTAAAAAAAAAAAGAAGAAGAAAGAAAGAAAGAAAGAAAGAAAGAGAAAAAAAAATCGACTCAAAAGAAACATATCCATCCATCCATCCACCTCAGAAGGGTCTGTAGCTAAGGCCGATAGCTCTGCCATTGTAAGTTAAGATAAGGGCTGAAAGGTTACCATCGGCCGGCAATGACGGATTCCTGACCTCTGGTCGTCACGATTATCCAAAAAAAAAGAAAAAAGAAAGAAAAAGAAAAGAGATGTGTGCTTAAACAAAGAGGGCGGAGTGAAAACCCGAAAGGGAGCTCTAAGTAAAAAGAGTGGGCACACAGCAGACTTGGTGAAAACCTGAAAGGGATCTGAGGGTAAAAACAACATAGCTGCCAAGGAGCAGGCAAGATCAAATACCAGGGACGTGGTGAAAACCCGAAAGGGCGCCACGGACAAAAATGACGGGCAAGCCGGACGCAGCGAAAACCTGAAAGGGCGTTGCGGGTAATAATGGCTAAAAAAAGAGAAAAAAATAGGTACATGAGAGATCCAAGCGACATGAAGATTCAACGGAAGTAAGGATGGCAGCTATGAGTCGAGAATTCTTTTAAGATCTGCCCAAATTCTAGGGGCAAGATATCATTGTGCACTATCTTAAGGGGACCAGGACCCTTGGTTAATAATGAAGAAAATCGAGTATGACATCAGGCTGAGTCAAATGTTCTGATTCCTATATCTAAAAGCACAAGTCCAAATCATGCACAGACAGATAAGCACTTGACACAAATTTTTACTTCATGATTTGCATATATTTTCTAAAAACAAAATCATTTTTCCTTATTCGTATATATGCAAAAAAAAAAAAACTTGCATGGCTTTCAAAATAAACATCCCCCTGCCAACTTATGGAGTGCCTCGTACAAGCGTCTTTCTCCCTATCATTCCTCCCAGAAGCTAAGTATCTCTCTTCCTGCTTTGATACTTCAATCCTTTTACTAAAGTGTTTTCTCTCCTCACAGGTACCAGAAGGTAATCTAAGATCAGCCCATTAATGTCCATCATGACCCCATCGTCACCATCGATCACATCATCCATGCGGCCCATGCCCAGAGGATGTGTAGCCTCACCTATGGCCCATCTCCCCATCCCATCCATACCATTCAATCCTATCATGATCAATGCCCAATTCAAGTCAGAATTTTCAGCAATCCCACCATTAATGGGGGCATTTAAAGCTTCCCCAATAACCACCCTTAATCCACCATCAATAGCCCCATTTAAACCTATCTACATCATCAATCAAGAACATCTCACCATCATTAAAGCCCCCACCATCTTCTGAAGTATGGGACCCACTAGGATCAGCCTTCATCATCCCCAAGCCATCATTAATGGCTGCCAAAAGAGGACCAAAAGAGAAAAAGACAAAAAAGGAAGGAAAGATGAGACCAAAAAAGGAATTCATGGTTAGAATCAAACCTCGTACGCAAGGAGACAGCAACAAAGGGCAGTGAGGAATGTCCGAACCAGGGCCTGCACGGACCGCACAAGAGAGGAGGTCGGGACGGCCCCCTGTCTCCCTCTCTCCGCGGGATTGGCTTCACAGTCTTTGGTAGGTGAGACTAACAGTCTAAGTCAGCAGATGGCACCCTGAGGGCCTCCCAAGGCTCTAATCAACTCCATATTTCGTTTGAGGCTGATCTGAATCATCTGGAAGGTACTCCACCTATCCAATCATGAAGTATTGCGGCCAACATGGTCTGATGAAGTCAAAGAGAAGGAAAATTGATCAAAAGAGGCCCACAAGCAATCTGAGTCACTCAAAGACTAGATTATCATGATCCAAGCTATAGAGAAGCTTGCATGAGTCATCAAATAGCAACATCAAGGGTCTGATTGCCAAGAAAGAAGGTCAGAGTCCAGGATCTGATCATCAAGTGGGTCCACATGGCTGAAAAGAGCAATCTAAGCCGTTCAAGTCATCATTCGCACCATGGAAAGCCTTCTTAGCCTCACAAAACATCAAGAAAATGTGCTCCAAAGCAAAGCTGAAGTCTGGAAAGGGCCCACAGGGCCAAATCAAGCAATTCGGACCACTCAAATCACAATCAGCCCCGTCAGAAGCCAAACAAAGTAAGGTAAGTATGCCCAACCCCAAAAACTAGGTCCAAAGACCTTAAACTACGTCGGGATCAAGATCTCGAGGGATTTTTAATAAAAATCGATAGCGGTCTTGATCGTTCAAATCAAGATCCGCTGACACCGGACATTTTTCAAAAACAAAAAAAATGTGTTGCCCTATTCTGTACAAAGTTTTTGGTCCAAAGACCTTAAACTACGTCGGGATCAACATCCTGAGGGATTTCATAATAAAAACCGTCATTTGACCTCAACCGATCAAGGAAGGGGTTAGATAGACTGGATCTTTTGAAAAAAAAAAACACAAAAAAATGTGTCGTGCTTCATGTACATAAGTTTGGGTCCGAAGACCTTAAACTACGCTTGGATTAATTTCTCGAGGGACTTTTCTTGCTTTCAACCAAAAACCGGCATCGGCCTCGACCGCTCGGATCAAGGTTCGAGAACCCAGATCATTTCAAAAATACCAAAAAGATTTTAAGCTTTCCATAAAAACCAATATCAAGCTCGATCACTCAAGTTGAAGTCTGGAACTTTTTTAATATATATATATGTATATATATATATGTATATATATATATATATAATACAAAAAAAAAAGGTTTTCACTACCAATTTTAACTGCACAAATTTATCCCCAACAGTCTGAAGACCTAAAACTACACTGGGATTAACTTCTCGGGGGCTTTTTTTTCCTCACCTGTCCCAGACATGGCTAACACTTGATCGTACGAGTGTCTGAAATCTTCTAAACAGGTGAGGGCTGAGGCGAGCAGAACCCCGCGACCCTATTCGTGTTGAACTCACCGTGATAGACAACCTCGATTTGGAAGTCGCTGTTGAATCTGACGGATGTTCCCTATTCCTAAAACTCATGAAGGGGATTAAGGCAATTGGGAGGTGAAGCGCACCCTCATGGAATTGTGAGCAGCATAAGGCCCCAAACTGGATTGACAAAGGGAAATATGAGGATGTGGCTCATTTTGTGGCCAAAGGAGTCCGTCGGACGATACGTGGTCTATGTGCATTACACATGAGGAACAGGAAACTTTGTGGGTGTGTTGACTGAAAACCCTCAAAATCTACTCATCCGAATATGTAAAACTACGGCACTTAACTGTGTGAGACTCGTCTTGCTCGCTGACGTAAAATGGATTGGGCACCTTACCAGCAGTAGAAGCTGGAAGTGGATGAAAATTCCATACCTTTCCCTACATTTCAGAAAAATAAGGAAAATACCAAAACATTTGCAAAGTTTTCTTTCAAAAAACACAAAATATTTCTCTTGTTTTCAAACAAAATATTTTTAAAAATCACAATACCGATCTTTACTCGGACCAAATATTTCAAAATCACAAAAATATTTCCTTTGTTTTCAATAACTAATCTCCATCCAAACTATTCAGGTAAAGATTATGACTAAATATTTATAAAAAATCACAAATGTCACTATCCCCAGCACTGCATTTCGGGAGTCTCAAACTCCGAGCACTCACTTCACAGTTTGGTATGATGGATCCGATCGCCCGCAAATTGGAATCTTGACCAAAACTGGTGACCAAGCACAGTCTCCATCGCATCCATTCACAGAAGAACATCTTGAAGTCTAGTAACATCCTTCATCCATTCCCATTAGCAAGGAAACAGCATCTTGGGACGATGGACCTGATCAACCACGGGTCGGGATCTTGACCAACCCGCTGACTAAACATCCGCATAAAAAAGAAAGAAATCCCCAGGGGAGTGTAACCCCACAAGCAATAAGCTCAAAATTCTCTGCATCCCCAGCAAAAGCAAAATCATCAAACGGAAAGAAAATGAGCCAAACCATGCATCCATCATCAAATATGCATCTCCATACATCCCCATGCATCGCATAAATCATCATGTTTACCTGCTTTCAAAATAAAAATCGGTTAGCCAAAGACCCCACAGGCATCCCTAGTGGAGGCGCGTGCAAGCCAGATCTCATTTTCAAAAAGATAAAAAAATATTCCTATTTGTAAATAAAAACCCCACGGAGTATCTCTCCCCAGAGTGGGTATCTTTTCAAAAATTCAAAAACATATTTTCCTATTTGTAAATAAAAACCCCACGGAGTATCACTCCCGAGAGTGGGTACCTTTTCAAAATCCAAAAATATTTTTCCAGTAGAGCGTTCGACCTCCGAAACACTGAGAGATCTTCCATATCTCTGGGTAGGAGCCGACGCAAAAATCCAATAAGATCCGATGTCTCGCGGTTTTCCCAGAGACCATCGGATCTAATGCACTCAAAGTACGGTCGAACTGAACTCCAGTGTCAGTGCGGTTGTACCACATGCCAAGATACGAAAAGATGAAAGCCAAAAGGCTCTGTCAAAGAAAACATTTGAACATGTGGAAATGATGAATTGTAACCTAAGTATCAAAATCAACAGATTGGGTGGAAAGAGTTCACTCGCACATACCTAGGAGTGGATGCCTAAAGTACCTTGACTGATTCCAAGTCGGCGTAGTGGACTCCCGTAAGACTACATGGCGCAGGGCAGCTAACCACTTTGACAGTCAAGCGAAACAAGTACTCCTGGAGTGATCCAGGAAAACATCAAACAAATCAATCTCAGGGTCAGTAACCTCGTAAGACTATGACGCAGAGGCTTTGCTGTACCTGTCCGATGTTAGTACCCGATCGGGAATGGAAGGGTTGCGATTGGGTACCCAGGTTGCAGCGCATGCAGGGACAATCATAACGTTTTCTCCAAACTCCAGTGGTATGTGAGAGTTATCAATCTCCAAACAATCAACTGACTCAGATACAAAGGAAAGCAAAGATTCTAGACCACAATCTAAGAAAGGATGAATTGCAAACCAAGCATTAAAACCAGCAGATCGGGTGGAAAAAGTTCACCCGCACATACCTAGGCGTGGATGCCTGAAGTACCTTGACTGATTCCAAGTCGGCGTAGTGGACTCCCGTAAGACTACATGATGTAGGGCAACTAACCACTTTGACAGTCAAGCGAAACAAGTGTTGAGCTCTTAATTGTGCATATTCTAACCCCAATTCATCACTCATTATGCATGATTTTCATGATTTAAAGACTAATCTAATGCATGGATTTATAATTGTAGGAATGAGAGGGAGACTTCACTAATTCATAGTTAAAAGAGTCACTTTGTATGCATTGAAGATCAATAGAACAAGTGCCAAAAGGTGGAAGAAAGAAGCAAGAAAGAAAGAGAAGAGATAAAGAAGAAAATCTGAATTTTTGTTCTTAGACTTGTCTGTAGACCGGTCGCCAGACAGGTCTACAGTGTATTTTTTTGGACCGTTTTTCTCCTCTTAGACCGGTCACCAGACCGGTCGCTAGACAGGTCGAGAGTAGTCCAGAAACACAAAACTCACTGGACTATTTTTGAGGTTTTGAGACCTGTCGTGCGACCGGTCGTCCAGAAGCTCAGACCGGTCGTGCGACCGGTCGTTAGCGTAACAGAGCTTGTGCGTGAAGCTCCGATTTTCTCTGCGCAATTGCGTAATTCCTTGCGCAATCTGGAATCTTCCACGCCAATCTATAAAAGGGACTTCTCCTCTTCATACCAGGGCATGCTAGGACGTGGGGATCATCAAGGAGGCTTAGGAGAAGGATTCTACTTCAAGCTTTCCTAGCTTTTCTTTCTGTTTTAGTTGTTTTTATGTTTTTGAGGCTTCTAGTTCAAGGATGTTAGAGATGAACTAAAACCTCTTAGCTAGGCTAAGAGGTGAAGCTTTTAATTTGTTTTTGATGGATTGATGCAGCCTAGGTTTCATTTTTATGATTTAATTGAAGAAATTAGTTCAATATGAGTTTGAATCAAGTACTAGTTCAATTTTACTTTGATCTCTTAATGACTCCGGGCTCATGCGATTCTTAGTGATTCTAAACTTAATAGCTTATCTTCTGAGCATTGGTTATGCTTATGTAGTTCATTGATCTATCATCGACTCCGGGCATGGTAGACCCTTTGATTACCTTGTGTACAATGGCTTAATCTTCATGTGGGAACTCATTCAACTAAAGTTCTTATCTTTTGTTATAATCTGAATTAGTTGTTTGTTGATTGATTTTGATTTAATTAGAGTTCTAATCATTAGTTGTAATCAAGTCTAGTGACAGGATTTGATGAAAGCTATGGTTGTAAATCTTAATTAGATTGGAAAGAGGCTTGGCCTACACAATTGAGTGTGCCCAAGGCCTGAGCATTGTTGTGGGAATCGAATCAATGAATAAGCAACTGTTTTAGATAACTGTTGATTGAACCGCTCTATATTCCGATCGGATAGAGATATGAATTCGATTCCGATTGAGTTATGTGAGATCTAGTTGTGTTGATGCATTGAAACTTATCAAAAGTGGATCCTTGGTGCTCTAGTGCCTTTTTAGATTGATATTAACTTACACATTCACTGTTTAAACCCAAATCATTATTTTTCAGCTTTAGTTCTTAATAGGATCTTAATTATTAGTTATTGTAGACAAATTCTGAGAATACCCATATATCAATCTCTGTGGGAACGATACTCGGTCTTTCCGAATTATTACTACTTCGCAACCCTACACTTGGGGAGTGAACAACAAGTACTCCTGGAGTGATCTGGGAAAACATCAAACAATCAATCTCAGGGTCAGTATCCTTGTAAGACTATGACGGACGTAGAGGCTCTACTGTACCTTTTCGATGTTAGTACTGATCGGGAATGGAAGGGTTGCGATTGGGTACCCAGGTTGCAGCACATGCAGGGATAATCGCAACGTTTTCTCCAAACTCCCGCGGTATGTGCAAGTGATCAATTTCCAGACAATCAACTGACGCATATGCAAAGGCAAGTAAAGATTTCAGACCATGATCTATGAATGACCGGGTCAGAAGTGGGGTGTCCACTCGCTTTGGCATTCGGTTGTACGCAACCTCTGCCAAAGAGGAGCATCTGTAGACACCCCACCTTCAGCTACAATGTTAGTAGAGATAGCTGGATGAATGGAGGACCATACCCCCAAATCCCATGTCCAAACTCAGCCAAACTCACCCTTGTAAGACCCAATTCATAGCCTAGCTCAAGCCTGAACCCAGTCAACTCATCCCTAAACATCAGCCCAAAAAACCCCCCATAAGAAAAATCAGTAAAAAAATCTTTAAAAAAATCAAACTCGATGAGTCAACCCGCTGAGTCAAATCACCGAGTTAACCGGTTGAGTCAACCTATCGAGTCAACTCACCGTGTCAACCCACCTTCTAAACCCAGTCAACTCACCGAGTTCCAAACCGCAGCCTCGGAGCAAGTCCGAACCCCAAACCTAAAAAAATTCTACTTCAGGTTCGGAGGTCGTACACTCCGAAGCCGAAGCAAAACGACCGTACGGGCGGCCCCCTGGGTGCCGCCCAAACTTATTTACGGGATCTGCCACTCCCTGCTGCTATAAATACACCCCTCCCCTTCTCATTCAGCAAGCCCTCCAGCCCGAGTGTGATCCGTCCGTTCCGAGTTCTTCTCCATCCTTTTAGCCCATTCCTCCACCAAGGAGAGCCCGAGTGAGAAGAGCCTAGCCCTGGTCCAGCCTAGCCTGACCCTGGTCTAAGTCTCCCAAGCCATCTAAGTCTTGATCCAGCCACTCGAAGCAAACCTTTGGGACACCTTCGTCCATCTAGCTACCCTTTACCAGCATCATCTCATTTCGCATCTAGCATAAGTGCAACATTTACTTTTCTTCCAACCCCCCTTCTTCACTCAAGCACTTTGATTATTCAAATACACAGCATGCATCTCGCATAAAGCACCTGTCAGTTCAAGCGTATGCTCTGGGCTTGCCTGTTAATGGAAACCTGCCCATCAGAAACTCTTACTGTTCGGACCTGTATTCATGCAGCAGTCACTTCAAGCACTTTGATTATTCAAACACACAGCATGCATCTCGCATAAAGCACCTGTCAGTTCGAGCGTATGCTCTGGCTTGCCTGTTAATGGAAACCTGCCCATCAGAAACTCTTACTGTTCAGACCTGTATTCAGGCATCAGTCACTACAAGCACTTTGATTATTCAAACACACAGCATGCATCCCGCATAGAGCACCTGTGAGTTCGAGTGTATGCTCTGGGCTTGCCTGTTAATGGAAACCTACCCATCAGAAACTCTTATTGTTCAGACCTGCATTCATGCATCATATCATTCATGAGAATGTACGAGGATTAAAATAGACTTTCAAGTATTAGTTCGATTCTGTGAAGTAGAGACCGTACTTCGGTACGGGAAGTGGGTGGGGTGCTTAACCTCTTCCCACCTTGTAACCGTGATCCCTTAACTCGAATCTCTAGCCGCAAATCAAAAGGAGTCATTTAGAGGAAGGAATCTTCGGATCCCCTTCTCTAACGTTTCTACGGGGTCTAGCTGACTGTAGATCCAAAGTAATTGGCTAGTGGCGACTCTGGTCTTATACAAACTCATTTAAACACATCCAGCCTAACACGACAACCGAACAAAGCCCTCGAGAACGAGGCAAGCCAGTGGCACAAACAGTGATTCGAGAGCACTCACCCCTCTTCTTTTCCGAAAGGAAGGGGAGAACGTTCAGGAGCGCGGAACGGCGAGCGTCCACAGGACCTTAACATGCGCCAACGTAGATGGATGGAAACATTAAAAGACTTTCAAATTAAACTATGTTATAATCTTGGGAAAGCCAATGCAGTAGCTGGCGCATTAAGTAGAAAGAAAATCCATATGGCGCCAATGGCATGTATTATGAAGAAGTGGGAAATGTTGAATTTCATCAAAGACTTTGATGTCAAGTTAAACATCGGCCAGCGTGAGGCAAGCTTAGGCAATATCTCTGCAGAACCCACCCTGTTTCGCCGAATGATCAATGGCCAGAGCTTAGATAAAGAACTTCAAGAAATTATCGCCAAGAAGTCTGATATGGAAGGAAACAGTGAATGGCGCATTGGTTCTGGTGGTGGAATTCATTTTCATGACCGCCTCTGTGTCCCAAGTGATCCGATCCTGAAGCGAGAGTTATTGAAAGATGCGCACAGATCTAAACTAACAATTCATCCTGTTAGTTCGAAGATGTATCAGGACATGAAAAGACAATATTGGTGGAATAATATGAAGCGTGAGATTGCAGAATTTGTGTCGAAGTGTCTAACATGCCAACAAGTAAAAGTCGAGCATAAGAAACCAGCTGGACTGCTAAATCAACCTCAGATTCCTGCATGAAAATGGAAACATATTGCGATGGACTTTATCACAAGATTGCTGCGATCAAGGAATAGGCACGATGCGATATGGGTAATTGTGGACCGATTAACCAAGTCAGCTCATTTTGTCCCAACACGAGTTTCTGCTCCAGTATCAGAACTGGCAAAGTTGTACGTAAAAGAGATAGTACGTTTGCACAGAGTTCCGGGGTCGATTATTTCTAATAGAGATGCGCGCTAAGCGATGGGTACGTCATTAAATTATAGTACCGCTTTTCATCCCCAAACTAATGGTCAGACTGAAAGAGTTAACCAAATCTTAGAAGATATGCTACGTGCTTGTGTGTTGGACTTCAAAGGAAGATGAGAAGATTATTTACCTCTTGCGGAGTTTGCATATAACAATACTTTCCAAGCAAGTATCGGGATGGCACCCTTCGAAGCATTGTATGGTCGCTCATGTCGTGTTCTGCATTGTTGGGCAGAAGTTGGAGAACGAAGTTTGATTGGTCCGGAGATTGTACAGACTACCTCTGAGAAGATAGAAATTATCCGTAAGCATCTTCAAACAGCTCTGAGCTGACAGAAAAGTTATGCAGATAACCGACGTCGCGACCTCAAGTTCAAGGAAGGAGACCATGTGTTTTTAAAAGTATCTCCAATGAAGGGGATTATGCGCTTTGGGAAGAAGGGTAAATCAGCACCACGATACATAGGCCCGTTCGAGATTCTTCAGCGTGTTGGAGAAGTAGCAT
The DNA here is from genome assembly GCA_003013855.2 of Liriodendron chinense. Lineage (NCBI taxonomy): Eukaryota > Viridiplantae > Streptophyta > Magnoliopsida > Magnoliales > Magnoliaceae > Liriodendron > Liriodendron chinense. The sequence continues at coordinate 1,621,006 of ML058503.1, forward strand.
ACCGTCTCACCTTGCCTCCTCAACTTTCAAATGTGCACAACGTTTTTCATGTCTCTATGTTAAGAAAGTACGAACGAGATGACTCTCATGTGATCGAGTGTCAAAAGATCAAAATACGAGATGACACATCTTATGTAGAAGAACCTATAAGAATCTTGGACCGAAAGGATCACATCCTTCGCACCAAAGTTATCTCATTAGTTAAAGTTTTATGGATGTTTCACGGCGAAGAAGAAGCTACTTGGGAAAGTGAAGAAGAGATGAAGAAGGCATACCCGCATCGTTTTGTCAACAACACATATGTATACTTCGAGGATGAAGTTTTTTTTAAGGGGGGTGGATTGCAACACCCCGAAATTTTTAGAATTTAATTGGATTTATTTTAAATTTATTTTTATTAATTTACCGTTGATTTGTGAATAGCGGGACATCCATAGGAGATCCGATAGGGGACTGCTTACAAAAGTTGCTTAGAATGATCCCATAAACATCATAGAAAGATCAAATTTAAAAAATCACGCACTTTTCAGATAATTACAAAAATGCCATTAGTTAAACTTAAGTTAAGATACCATTTTTAAGTATTATAGTTTCTAACGATCACTTTCACGTAAAACCCTGAACTTAAGCTTTTGGGCACATTTTAGCTGTACACGTCAAATTTCAGCTCTTGGATCAACCTAAAAATAGCCAAATCAGAAATCAGTCCGTATATGGCCCACCTGATCTCGGATCTGTCCCATGTTTTGTGTTAACTCCTAATTTTAGGTGGCCCAACTTCTGATCGGAGTGAATTTCTCATATACATCAAGGTGGGACCCACGTGTGCATTGCACCCATTCAGACGTGCGATCAAATGCACTTTGACCATGCATCTCGCGCACGCAAGCGGGCTCTTCCACCAGCGCTTACCACAACCAATGGTTGTCCATTCCTCTGACAACTGTGTGGACCCCACCTCTCTAATCCAAGACGTTCATCTTCTTCCTAGCAGTAAAAAACCCCCTCTTATCAAATGGTTTCTCGTTTCGTCACAAATCAAAGACGATCTCTCCTTCTTTCTTAACCCTTGAGTTTTGTGATCTTCTAATCCAGAATTTCTTTTTGCATGGGAAGCTAGGGAAACTTCTAAAGGATCCTGAGTATCCTTCCTAGCTATCTAACATAGCAAACCTTATAGAAAACGGAGCTTTCCAATCCTTTGAAGAGTCATCCTCTAAACTCTCTCGCTGCGCAAAAGACCAACCAAACGAGTATGTGCCTTCGTTTTGTGGACCCCACATGCCTAATTGGACTCATCCAAACCTACCCTAGGTGTCTGATCATCAAATAAATCATCTGTTCAAAAGTTTCCATTTTCATTCTCTCTCTCTTTCTTATTCGTTTCACACCGACCGTTCGTTCGTGTGTGGGCCCCATTCTGAAATCTACTACATCTATTTTATGGCCCATACTCATCATAACCCTTACCCGAAACCTCTTTTCCATCCGTTGTGTGTGTGCTTCCCAAAGTGATTCAAAGTATCTTAAAAACTCATCTTAAAATAGCAATCGTCCATCCATTGCTTTCTTATCTACTCCAAACCCTAGAATCCGACCCAAACTCTATAAATAGGGCATCTCTTGGCCATATAGACCATTACCCACGAATTTACATAGAGAGAGAGAGAGATAGAGAGAGAGAGAGAGAGGAGAGTTCTTTCTCATATTTTTCCAATAGCTAGGGTCTTCTACAAACCTCTTCTAAGTCCATCCTAAGGTGAGGATTTTCCTTCAAGCCTTTCATTAATAATATCACGATTATCATAAGTTTCTTTTGTGGCATGTGAAGTTATTTTGTTTTGAATTGTTGATCCATAAAACATGAAGTTTAATGTAGGATTTGTAATGAATATCATTATATAATGATGTGATTCCTTGTTTAGATTTTTTACTAAGAAGCATGTGTATTTGTGTTATTTATCTTTGTGAAATCTATGTCCTTATTTTTTTAGTCTATGTGTTACAAGTAACATTGGTTTTTATATTGTGATATATATGAAATATGTGTATAAGATCATCATATAGGCATCCCATTATTGTATACTCTTTGTCCCTAAGTGGGTAAAATTATTCGATGTAGAGAGATGGAACTCGTGAGAGGTGTCCATGATGGAAGAATATCTCGTGACTTAACTAAGAGAATTAAGTGATTGTTTGTCAATGGATCCTTACATGTACATGATTCTTGATTGGATCAATTTACATTACATGAGTATTTTAATGAATTTGATCATGATGTACAACATTGGCTTTTTGGGACATGATGAAATCATAAAACGGGACAATGAGTTGACACTAATGGTATACAAATTCTCATGAGCCAGGGTTGGTGCCATAGACACTAAGCTCGAGCTGTCGGCCTATACTAGGTCACTTGCGACTCCCCATGGTGTCCAGTGAGCTGCTAAAAATGGTTGTATGTAAAATACTTAATAAAAGGAGAAACAAACTCATGCATACACTAGGGCTCGACTTGGTGAGCTAGCCTGTTCGCTCACCTCAAGTGTAAGGCTGCGATGTAGTAATAAATCTCGGTAAGACCGAGGTCGATCCACAGGGAAAGAGGTAAACAATTCCAAGTACTCTAATAACTAGAATCTAAGAAGTTTAAGAAAGTAGTTTTTCACATGAAATAGGAAATTTTGAAAATAAGAAGAACTAGAGCATCAAGGATCCACTTGTAGTAGTCCAATGCCAATCCATTCATCCAAGTATAACACAATTAGAATCAAAGTCCTATCTCTCATCTAATTGGAAGATATAACATTCAAGCACAAATAGTCCCACTTAAATCTGGAAATCAGATTTCTAGTTCTAAGGGAGCACATAAAACTTGAACTTGTAGCCTTCGGAGTAACAGCCATGCCTATGGACTATGGCATGCTCAAGGGTTACTACAATTCAAATTCAAACAACCCAATCATGGTAATTTCAGAGAATTGCAAGGAACTCATGTCCGGAGCACACAAACTCTTACAATTCATCTAAAAATCCAAACTTTATTCAAACTAGAACTTCAAAATCCAAAATTAAGAAAAGGGTACTTGAAATAAAAGAATTAAATCATTGGAACCAACTACAAATTTCACCTCTAGCTCTAGCTAAGAGGTTAGCTAAGGAAAAGCATATTAAAACTAGAATTAGAACTAAGAAAAGGAAGAAAAACTAGCTGTAGGAGGCTAGGTAGCCTCCTATGACTTGAACTCCTTGCTCCCCACGTCCTTGCTTGATTTGGAATAGAAGAGAGCACCTCCTTTTATAGTGCAGCAATAGTACAGCAACATAGCAGAATTTGTTTCGCTTGGTACGGCTTAACCAATGGTCGGATTGCCTTCAAATTTGGTTTGTAGCTTCCTTGTAATGTGATAATCCAAATAGATGATTTAGATTTCCAAGATTATTCTCTGAATGGGCCCACCAATCACATCACCGACCGCCTCTCAAAATCGCGCACTTTGGGTACCTTCAGAACCAGTCATCTTGCTTTCAACGCCCTGGAGTGTACAGAGGTCGGATTGATCTCAAATTTTGAACATTGGTAGAAAACTTCCTCCTCTACATGATGGATGGATTAGATTGTCCAAAACAATTGCAGAATATGGTCCAAAAATTAGAACACTTAGGCCTTTTATAAACTCTGCGCAGTTGGATCTTTCTGGATGGTCCATCTTTCTTCAACCGGTACGATCAAACCACACATTCTTTTGATCTGAAACTTTTGTGGTTATTCATATATGCATGTGGTCTAAAAGATGGTCAAAGTAGATTCTTCATATCATCAATGATGGGTCACCTGGACAGGCCCAGAGTTGAACAGCGAAATCTGGAACTTTCTAGATAGTTTGTATTGTTTTGGCCATCACGGTCAATCCGTAGCTCCGATCGACACGAAACCACTTGGGTTAGTTCGGCGTCGAGCTCCTCTTCGACATGGATGTGTTGGATTTCCAAATATCATCAAGATGGATTAAAAAAACTGTTCCGAAAATCCCAAAACGGGAATAGCTTGCTACCTGAAATCTGGAAGTGCAAAATTGCATGGCCAACCGGTCTTGACCGGTCGGACAGGCTGGCCGACCGGTCTTGACCGGTCTAGACCTTCCTTGCAGATGTCCAGGGAGTGCATCCGACCGGTCTTGACCGGTCGGACCCAGTTTTGCCTTTTTTTCTTCTTTCTTTTCTTCTCTCCTTCCTCTCTCTTTGCTTTCTTCTTTCTTTGGTCCACCTTGGGCCTTCATCAAAGGCTCCTAAACATGGTCTTTTGGTCTCCAATTGGGTGAAGTTCACTCTCATTCCTACAATCACAAAACATGCATTAGATGGGCCTTTTAAACATGAAAACCATGCATATAATGTGATGTAATGGGTTGGCAAATGTATAAATTGGAGGTTCAACACAGCCCCTCTAGGTGTCATGGATGAAGTTTTGGGAACTTGTTCCACTTTTTGCCATGCACTATCTAGTGGAAGTGTATTGGGGGTTTCCCGCTTCCATTAGTTGGGTTAATTTCACTCTGGTGACTAGTGATTGACGGATGTGTATGGGGTGTCTCAACCTTGGGCTTCCCGCATGCATTCGTTTAACTGGTGTGTATGGGGTGACTCAACTTGGGCTTCCCGCATTCGTTTAGTCAAGGTGCTTTAGCCAGAGCATGCATTCCATGCATCGCATTAACAAAGATTTTTACTCGATTGTTTTGTTTTGAATAAAGATATTATTGTATTGCGTTACTCTGAGTTTTGTACATTATTATTTTTTATTGTCTTGGAGAGAATATTCCCCACTATGATAGCATTTAACACTATCCCAATTGCAATTTAGATGATGCAGGTGAAGATCCTGGTATCGAACTCGACTTTCAAGCTAAAGAGTTCGATGGTCCATACGATCACATGGCGGATGAAGACGTTGAAGGAATTTAGTTGATATTTTCATTTATTAGACATTTCTTTTGATTAGTGGTTACACTTATGGAAATTGTAATAAGTCTTCCAGAGAAGACATGGTTTGATATTTTGATTGATTAGTATGGATATTTGTTGGTTCCCTTATTTAAACATTGATAATGAAGTAGTAAGTTTGATAGAATGCTATATTTCATTATTTAACAAATCAATTAGTTCATGATTTACTTGGGAATTCGGCCGTCGTGTTATACACGAGAGTCGAAAATCTCGGGTCATTACACAAAAGAGTTTAAGTTAGAATGGTGTCACCAGATTTGAAGAATTAGGTTAGTGAAGAAAATCCTACAAAATAAACAAAATCTATTAATACCAGAAAATTTTGAAAAAAAACCTATAAAAGCAATAAATTCTAGCCTAACTTATTGTTAGGGCCTAAAAAGTCCATATCGGTAAGAAGTGATAAGGCAAGAAGTAATACAAGAATCTTAAGCATGCAATGTAGGGCTCGTGCAGGCTGTATATGTAATGACAAGCATACCTTTGTCTGCCACAAGTATAGACCATCCATCACGTATTCACTACACCCAAGCACGCGTTAAGCCATTCATGCGTCATTCATACATATCATAAATCATGCATGCAACAACCATCATGCATGCATTTCAAACCAGCATAGTACGCCTTTCATACATGTAATACACATAGAACCCATGCAAGAAAATAGTGCATATGGCCATGCATACTTAAAACCTGCATGAGAGCACATACAAGTGTTAAACCAAGCCACCACGTGCATGCAACCAACTCATACATACTATGCATAACTACATACACCATACACATATACCCATGCATGCTACCCATGTATGAAGCCCATGAACGCACCAAGTATGAATGCAACTCTCATCAACACCCATTATACATCCCAAACATGCATACATGCACACCATGCATGAACACCATTATGGTGTAGCCACCCATTTATGCATGCATGTACAACACATACAAACCATGGACCATGCCTAAGACTCAAGCATGAAACACATATGCCATCCATGCAACAAATGCATACATACCACAAACTACGTGTACACGCACATAGGCAATGCATGCAGACCTGCACACCACAAACATATATTATGTACACATAAAGACCACAGCATGCATGCACGTTTATGCTGCCCACAATAAGTTTCCCACCGGACATTGTTCTATGTGCCCCATCATGGAGTACTATATACTTGATTTAGGTTGATCATATGTTTTTCCAACCCATTTTAACCCTTGAGACCTAATATGAAGCAGATCTGAAGCTCAGGTGGGACACACCACAGGAAGTTCAACACCCACCATTATAACTTCCAAAAGGAGTGATCCTCGATTAAACCTCTCTTGTGGCCCGCCAGAATATTATTTACAAAGATCTAGACCAACCAGAATGTCCTGAGGGGGGACACATGTGTTACATTTAGAGGATTACTTGATCCAATATCTCTGTGGCCTCGAAGTACCATTCAATGGCAAAACAACAGTGACACTATTTTCTATGGTATGGCCCACCTGAACATCCGATTTGCTCCAAACTTGGGACCACCTCCTAGAATAACACTCCCTAGCTGATGAACGGTTTCAATCTTAAACCCATGCCCTACAAACGGGACCCACCAAAAAATTTTCCAAAACAGGTAGAGAATGCAGAAGTCACTGTTGTAAACCGCCTACCCAAAGTATTTACCGTTGTAAACATGTGTGGGCCACCATGGGTGCCCTTTGAGCCTTCTGAGCCGTTCATGGAGTCTCAAGTGCCCACACTCGTCATATACGTCAATACTAGCCTAATCTGGTACTTCTGTGGCTCTACACAAGTCTTCAATGGTGACTGTGTGGTGGAACTGTTTCCTCTTGTATGGGCCACCTAAAACTCAGATTTAGGTGAAACTTTAGGTCACCTCCTATAATGACGACCCTGAGCTCATGAACCGATTAGATTTGAGGCCTTCGAACTGTAATTGAGATCAACTAATAAAATCTCCAAAAGACGTATAATCATGCAAAGTCACTATTACAAGCAGTTTGTCAAAATCAACCAATGTGCAACCCTTCTAAGAGCCCACCATGACGGTGCTTTGGAGAATCTGACCTGTTCACAAGATCAGTGTGGTCCACACGTACCAGAGAATATGACAATCATCCTGATCGAAGTTTCAGGTGGGCCGCACCATAAGAGAATGAATGCCAACAGGTATAGCTCCCAAGCCTACGCCGACCGTTTTAATCTGCATTGGGCTCACCTAGTGCGTCCTTTGGACGATCCAAACCATTCACCATAATAAGAAGCCAAACACGTGCCAACCCCAGACACTAGCTTGATCCAACATCCCTGTGGCCCTCCAAGAAAGTTGCAACGGTATATGTTTTCTCCTACTAATCCCCTCCAATGGCCCACCTAAGCTTCATATCCTCTCTAGACTTAGGACCTAAACACGTGTCGACCCCCTAATTCAAATGGACGGCATGGATTTGTGATACAGATGGCAAAAGTTGAACCTATAGGCGATCCCTTCTCTAACGCCAGCGCATCGCCACTCCCAGCACCTTATAAATGTTACGTGCACAACATTCTCCAGAAGTGGGAGTAGAAGAGAGAGAAGAGGTGAGAGCAGAAGAGAGAGAAGGAGAGAGGACGAGATGGGGAGAGAGTAAGGGGTGATTTTTATGACGCACTAGCCCTTCAAATGGAGCGATGCGCTAGCCTTTGTAGCATGGGGTGATTTTTATCACGCGTTGGACATGGAGTGATTTTCATCACGCGCTGGCTCTAAAAGTGGGCATGCATTAAGGTTTAGAGCGGGGACGTGCTGGCTCTAAATAAAGCCATGCGTTGTCAGCCCTTAGCACCATACGCCGCCTATAAAAAAAAGACATGCGCTGCCAGCCCTTACTATCATGCGCTGCCAGTCCTTTGTAGCATGTGCTCCCTCTAATAGGGCATGCGTCCTTGGCTAAAATGCATCCGCCCCTCTCCAAACATATGTACCCCCAACCAATGAGCATGCGGTCAGCACCAGCCGCCATGCGCTTAACTTGATTTGTCTCAGTTGAAGTGCGCCCAGACTACACTCGCCTTAACTTAACTTAATTACACATGCACCCAGCTTGATGTGGCTTAATTACATACTCATTCTGCATAACCCCATCTAATCTAACATTCACTCTATGATATTTGGCATGTACTAAAGACTATCTCACTTTGTTTGCAATGTCCCGCACATTTGTGTATACAAGCAAATCTTAAACGGAGCTTCTATTGCATATCGACTATCAGCAAGTGAACGGAACCTAGAACGCTCTTGAAGACAAGCCACCAGACTCCAACACGATTCGACGACTACTTGTAAAAACTTCATATTTACTGTATTCATTGTACAAATATGTCTTAGCCCAGATTAATGCTCTTGGACTAACCAAAGGGGACTATGGTCACCATTAAAAACCAGACCGAAGATTTCCAAATTACTACAAATCAATTGCTATGAACCACCATATCGAAACTAGTCGATGTCATACCCATCCAAAACGGCATCCGTCGGTTGGGTTGCTCAGGTACAAATAATTGCAGATCGATCTTCCCGAGGTCACCCGTTCCATCAACCGGCGCGAGCTCAGAGTCACACCCCTCAGTTAAAAATCCTGACTGTCTCTCAACTCAGACACCCGAAAAAACATGGGACAAAGGCATTTGACCTGTCCAAATGATGGCTTAGTCCATACCAAAACTACAATCGGTCTCTATGACCATGAACTCAAAGGCCATAGTCCCTGATGACTTAGTCTTCTGCCCATCGATTTGGGCTTTTCCTGAATACTCCACCTCATGTATAATTGCTATTCATAGTAGAGTTTCGTAGCTTTGTGCCATGGTTTTCTCCCGCAAGGGTTTCCACGTAAAAATCTTTGTGTTCTTTGTGGCGTGCATGATTTATATTTATGCTTCCTTATTTGCTTTATTTCATTTGTTTCTGAGGCATATACATTTACTTTTGGCTTTTAATCAAGGGTGATCGATCCATTCGATGTAATTAAGGGCTCGTGCCAGATCACCGCCAGGAATGTACAAGATCTCAGAATCTCTGGAATAAAATTCGCCTTGCGATATCTCTTCTCTTGTGTACTTTTGTGAATGCTTGTGATTGTCTATGAATGTTTCTATTATTCAGAACCGCAGAGCAACAATACACAGAAAACGTCCTTGTATCATTTTCTAGTTCTAACACCTATCTAACCTAACTATACCCTAATTACAGAATTTAAAACCGTTAACCTAAACCCCGGCAGCGGCGCAAAAAAACTTGTTCGCTCGCCTCAAGTGCAAGGCTGTGATGTAGTAATAATTATCGGTAAGACTTAGGTCGATCCTTAGGGATTGTCGTAACAATTATATACTAAGTAACTAGGATTAACTAAATTCAAATTTGTATTGATGGGTGAAATTTAAGAACATAAAACTATCTATTTTAGAACTAAATCAGGGAAATAAAATACTAGAGCGCCAATGATCCACTTATAATCATTCACAATGCCAATTCAAATCATTCAAGCCAATAACTCAATCAGAATCGGAGTTCTATTCATATCCAATCGGAATATAGAGCAATCAAATAATCATAATAAATTAAACATAGATGGATCATCTACTAATGTGGTTCTCTTATACTAACTAAGGCATTAGGCATATCAAATCACACAGCCCAATCCTTCATAAAACAATTGAGATCACATTCATGATTCTTCCTCAAGTCTTGTCACTAAACTTGATTTAGAAGCATGAATTAAACTTCAATTGAACCAAAATCAATACATAAACATCTATCTAAGATCAAATTAAAAGATAAGAACTTCTTCTTGGTTAGTTCTAGATAAGCACTTAGGAAACTTGGTTTTTAAGATCACCCAACATCCAATGTATAATGATGGATTTAAGATCTCTATAACCCAAAATCCTATCAATAACACCCCATTGATCAATTTCAGTAAATCAAAACATCTCATGTAAGCATAATCACAAGAGATACAAGATTAAACTAAAAATACTAACTTTATTTTAAACTAGAATTAAAAGTGTTCTTCATTAAATCTCAATGTACTTGAATTAATTCAAACTAAGCACTGTAAACAACTATAAGCTTCACGTCTTAGCCCTAGCTAAGAGGTTGAACCAACCATTACGAAGTTGAACTAAAGCTCAAAGGAAAAACTACTAAAAGCATAAAAACATTAGAAAAATTGCATTCAGAGGAGTTGTAGATGTTCCACAAAGATCCTCTCCACCTCCCACGAACTTAGATCTCTTATAAGATGAGTTTAGACAAGCCCCTAGGTCTCCTTTTATAGATTAGAAGCTACACCGCCTCAGAAAGTTCCAGAATCGCACAAAACGTTACGCAGTTGCGCAGGAAAAATCGGAGCTTGAAGAAGAAGTTTTTTTATTTTTTACATCACCAACTGGTTAGGCGACCGATCGAAGCCTCTAGCTAACCGCTCTGGTGACCGGTCATCGACCTACTTTTTCAGTCCAGCGAGTTTTTCCAAAAAGGCTGGATATTCGACCTGTCCCGACCCAAGGCTGACCGGTCGGTCTGATCTAGCCACCGATCGGTCGGATATGTAATAACATGGCCATTTTCTGCAGTTTTTGCAATTTTCTTTTCTGGCCCTGTAGCTCCGCGCTTTAGTTTTCCTGGCCCTTTCAGGTCTTTTAACATGATTTCTTCAAGATTTTTCTTTATTTTTCAATTCCATCTTCCATGGCTTCTTTCTTCCATTCTTGACTTTTCTTCCTTTGATCGTCAAGGTGTCCTAGAGCGGTCTTTTAGCATTAAATTCATAAGGTCTTTCTCTCATTCCTACAAACACAAAATCATGCATAAGATGGGTCTTTAATACTATAAATCATGCATAAAGAGTGATGAATTGGGGTTAGAATATTTATAATTCAAGGCTCAACACCTGCCCATAGACAATCTAGAATGGGGACTTCCCTCTTAAGAGAATTACCGTGTTGTTGAAGGAAAACTCTGCTTGAGACAAAGCCAAGTTTATTACTTTGGCTTATCGCCCGAAATACACCGAATGAGGTTACGCAATTGTTGGGGCTCAAATTTACACCCATTGTAAAACAACATCCTGTGGTCCATCGACAACGATTTGAATAAATTTCGAGATCGAAAAAACTTAAAAAATGCCAGTGCAATCCTAACCACTCGGTAACGACCAAAATTTGTAAACAACATTTTGGAGCATAACCGGACATGCGGATCATCGCCAAATGGTCCAGAACGTCCTAAAACCCTTAACCTACAAGTTTCAAAGTCATGCGGTGCATATCTTTACCTGCGCACCTCGAAATGTGTTTCATCCCTACCTGGAGCTGATAAAAAGGGTCCATAAGCCTATAGCTACCATTTTTAATGGAATTGGACATCCAAAACACCTCCAAATGATCTAAAGCACCCTAAAACCCTTAAATAGCGAGTTTGAAGTCCGTACGACATGTATTTCCATATGTGCGCTTCCCAGAACAACGTTCCTATACGATAAGCCGACCCGGAGGCTCCAAATTAGGAAGTACCAAAATCTGCAACATTTGGACTTCCACACCCCATCACATTCATTCAGGAGGTCCATCCTAGCGTAGAAGTGGCTTGGCGACAGTGAGTGCATGCCCAAAAAAGGTAGCTGTCCTTTGGAGGTCTCCCGTCAGAGCCTGAAATCCTGAAATATTCTAAGTTTTGAAATCCTGAAATTTGGCTAAGTAGTGGAAAAAGCGTCAGCAAAGACATGCGCCCGGCTTTCCACCACATGTGCCCACACCCTATATTCGAAAGGAGTCGATTCGAACACTTTCCCGAAAAGTGCCAGAAAATGCGCCAGAAAAAGACATGCGCCCGAACCATGCACTCAACACATGTGCCCAGCTTTTCTTAGCACATGCGCCCGACTTTCCCAACACATGTGCCGGGAAATATCCATTGGGTCGGACCCAAACCCGAATCCACCCCTATAAATAGCAGGGTCACTTCATGACAAAAGGAGAAAATCATCTTCTTCTGACCTTAGAGCGACCCATCAGGCACATGCGCCCGCTCTGTAATTCCTCATCGGATGCCTTGGCCGGAATGGATTCCCTCACCGAAATCCCTCTTCGGAAAGGGATTTTCTCACCAAAATCCCAAGTGTAGAAAGTAATTCTGAAATTTTCTAAGTGCTGGACCACATACACCGGCTTTTCCTCGCCGGGAAAGGTGAAATGCACTAAGTGCTGGAGGCACATGCGCCCATCCTTCCTGGGGCTGAAAATGTTAAAATTCTCTAAGTGCAGTATGACATGTGTCGGCTTTTTCTCACCGAGAAATGCAGAAATGCATTAAGTGTTGGCTAACATGCGCCCTAGACTTTGTTTCCCCGATTTTTAAAAGGCATAGGGTACATGGGCCTGGGAGATGGGCACATGCGCCCACCTCCCAACCACATGCGCCCATACACCGATGGAAAGCAAGACATGTACCCATGCACACCCCCCCATGCACCTGGACGCTGATGGGAGGGGTGGACCTTTCATCATGCGGCCCGCCTTCGTCCGGGATCGGATTTCGATCAAAACGCTTCTCCCATATGCATCTCGATGATATCTATCCATCCTCTAGATCAGATTCTCCAATAGTCAATGATAAATGGCCCAAATCAATGTTTTGATAAAAAAAACCAATACTTAGTCAATTTGGCAGCTCCGGAAATCCCTTTGAAAGAGTTGAAAACGGCCAAAACCGAGAAGAATCAGGCGGAATTGGATCGAGCCCGAGAGGGGAAATTTCTTCTTTATGACATGAGACATCATAATCATGCACCATGACGAGGTTATCCAAACTCAGGAACCCTAAATACCCTAATTAAGCGATCGGTAGGCCCGCTACTTAGTCATTTTCAGCCTTGGGAAGTGCCCTGTCGGCTCGGAAATCGACCTACGCCAAGTGAACCGAAACGCGATCACACCATGATCCTCGTGGACATAATCCACCCCTGTTCCAAGACGATCATCGATAATATTCACCGATTGTCCTGAATAGACCGCAGACAGGTCCATTACTTAGTCGTTTTCAGCCTTGGGAAATGCCCTATTGGCTCGGAAATCGACTAATGCTAAGCGAATCGAAACGTGATCGCACCGTGATCCTCGTGGACATAATCCAACCCTGTTAAAAAATTGTTATCGATAATATTCACCGAATACCCTGATTAGACCGCATACAGGTCCACTACTCAGTCATTTTCAGCCTTGGGAAGTGCCATGTTGGCTCGAAAATCGAATAATACCAAATGAAAATAATCGCGATCTCAAAGACGCTGAGGCAAAGCTAAAGCGCTCAGGCTATCAAACAGTTGAGTTAAACATTTACGGGGCACCGATCCCCATTATTCATCAGAAATTGGCATATGTGGGTACCCATCGGACCCTATACTTAGCCATTTGCGGGCATCGAAAACAGCCGATCCAATCTATTGAATTTGAATCTTCAAAAGATCTTGGCTCGATAAAGCCTATTTGATCTCAAATAGATCATTGAAAATACTCAGAAGAAAGAGTATTCTCGAAGACGAGTCGCCCGACTTCAGAAGAAATATATTTACTTTACTGTACGAAGCTTCATTCATCCCAGATAAAGGTCTGAGGCTAAACCTAAGGGGTTATGGTTACCATGTGAAACCACAAACAAAAGAGTTCTAACTAAGATTGGAACATCCTGTTATGGATTGCCATTATGCAAAAGACAGTCGATGCCCTACCCATCGACAACGGGTCCGTCGGTTGAGCTAATGAGGCAGTTGCATATTGCTTTCCTAAGGTCACCTGTTCACAGTAACAGGCGCGGGCTTTAGGTTTCAATGTTCGTGTATTCCAGCGGTCACCTATTCATAGTAACAGGTGCGGGCCCAAAGTCGCACCACTCGATTAAAAATTTCGTTCGGGAACGTTGCAGAGTGTTCTCCTAAGGTCACTCGTCATAAAAATACGGGCACAAGGCTTGGGTTATGCTGACCAATATTCGATGTTCGTGTATTCCAGTGGTCACTTGTTCATAGTAATAGGCGCGGGCCTAGAGTTGCACCACTTGAATCCTGACGGTCTCTCAACCCGGACAATTTGAAAGAAAATGGGACATAGACATCCGGCTTGTCTAAGAAATGTGGCTCAGTCCATAACAAGAAAACAAATAGGTCTATACAACCATGAACTCAAGACCATAATTCCTAACGATTTAAATTACTTGCTTGATCTATCCGGGCTTTCTTTCTAACATTCCATCTATTGTATAACTACATTCATAGTGGAATCTTGTCGCTTTGTGCCGTGGTTTTCTCCCCCAAGGGTTTCCACGTAAAAATCTTTTCGTTGTCTGTGATTTGTTTCATTTACATTTGTGCTCTCTTAATGCCTTATTTAACTTATCAATGATGCATGCATTCATTTACTTTTGCCTTTTAATCAAGGGTGATCATCCATTGATGTAATTAAAGGCTCGTGACTAATGTCATAGCTTGGAATGTGAAAGATCTCAGAATCTCTAGAATAAATATCGCCTTACGATATCTCTCTTGCGTACACTTTGTGATTGCTTATGATTATTTATGAATGTCTCTATACTCAGAATTCCCCCAGAACAATGAAACACAGGAAAAAGACTGTTAATGAGCACAATTTTTCTAGTTCTAACAAACTGACGACTCTGCTGGGGATCAATACCAAAATCTCTGGTTATTTTCGAGTAAATGGACATTCTAAGATAAATCATTTGCAGGCACTGATGTGTATGTAAGAAAGGTTACCGCAAGGAGAAGTGTTCGGCGCCTTCATAGGCGCCAAACTGGCGACTCTCAACGGGAACGTTCTTCCCCTCATCTTTAAGGAAAAAGCATCTGAAATCGAAGTTTTCAAAACTTTAAAAAATCCTAAAGTTTTAAAAGATAATAGAAGCATGTGTATTCTTGTTGCGCATTTAATTTTATATCTAACTTTTATTGCGACTGGTAAGGTCGTGCACTTTCTATATCTAGTTGTAGAATGCTCTAATGGACATGTGATTGTGCAATGAAAGTTAGCGAAAATATTAACCCTAAGAACAGGAGAAATGGTGTCTGTACTTATCTTTTTTTTGTGACTGGAGGATTCTACTTTTCGCATTCCGCTGTAATCACACCAACCACTTCTAAGTCCAGCTACATTTAACTCGAAGCTGCAAATAGCTAAAGGAAATGAAGAAAACAACGATGAAGGCTCTATATTAGAAGACCACTGTGGTCAAGGAATGCCACACCATAAAAAAAAGAGGGTAGTGACAACCAAAACAAGTTAGCAGCGCTTCCACTAGCTGACCAAACTACCATAATGAGGCCACAAAAGTTCACACGTTTAGTTGGTAGCTTACCAGCTCTCTTGGAAGTGAACCACCTAGACAGGGGGAAGATCAAGCCGGCTATGCAAAAAAAAAAAAAAAACAGTCATAAAATCAAGAGAGGAGATTGTCATCGAGACCAGTCAGATAAAATCAAGGGCGATTCGTGAGGAGCAGCTAGTGTAGGTCGTGATGGTATAGATAATTGAAGGCAAAAAGCCGATTAAACAAGATGTTGAATTGTTAACAATTCAAGAGCAAATCAACGAATTAACCTAAGCTTAGTTATCGAGGTGAGTGAAGGAGATCCAGGATGCCTTAGCCACCCCAATCGCACAGAGAATAGCTCGTAGTGCCGCTTCATCCACTCAATAGTCGGCGGAAGAATCACAGGGGGTAGATGAGGCCATTTATACAGAAAACAGTTGAAGAGACAATAAAAAGGATCATTGTCAAAGACATTCTGACAAAGCAGAAGTCGACACATTAGGGGCGATCAATGCAGGACACGATGGTTTAGGTGTTCCAAGATGAAGAATTGTTTGAACAAACTAATTAACCGCCAACAATCCAAGAACAAATTGATGAGCTAGTTCAAGATTCAGAATGACTTAGCAAAGTAGTCGAAGGACATTCATGATGCTCTGGCAATCCTAATAGCGTAGGGGGCCACTTAAAACATCATTTTCGCCTAAGATATCACAGGGGGCAAATAACGTGTTTCCTCATCAAGCGAATGAGCCAGTGAAGTAGTGGTTAATCTCATGGCCAGAGAAGCAGCCAAAGCAGCTTCAACTTGAAAATTAAAGTAACAATCAAAGTAGCTACCGATTCAAAAAAATAAAAGAGTAGAAGGAGAATGAAATTGCTAGCCGACTCAGCAGATTCCTGTGAGTGTCGTAGTGCTATGGGTAATCCCTACTGAGTCTACAATCTTGCCGAACTCTGTATAGGCACAAAGTCACTGAACTTTACATAAGTGCAAATATACCCTTGCACTCTGGGTCTAAACGAGTTGAGAAATAAATATACTCTTGCACTCCAGGTCTAAACGAGTTGAGAAACAAATATACCCTTACACTTCGGGTCTAAACGAGTTGAGAAATAAATATACCCTTGCAACCGGGTCTAAATGAGTTGAAAAATAAATATACCCTTGCGCTTCGGGTCTAAACGAGTTGAGAAAATACTCCAGGTTACGAGGGTAAACTGAACCATACAGTCTCCAGGTTACGAGGATAAACTGAACCAGATCCCTCCAACGAGTTATGAGGTTAAACTGTGTTATCCCTCCAATGAGTTATGAGGTTAAACTGTGATATCCCTCCAATGAGTTATGAGGTTAAACTGTGCTATCCCTCTAGGGTATGAGGTTAAACTTCACCAGATCCCACCAGGGTATGAGGTTAAATTGCACCATATCCCTCCAGGGTATGAGGTTAAACTGCACCAGATCCATCCAAGGTATGAGGTTAAACTGCACTAGATCCCTCTAGGGTATGAGGCTTAAACTGCACCAGATCCCTTCAGGGTATGAGGTTAAACTGCACTAGATCCCTCCAAGGTATGAGGCTATACTACACTAGATCCCTCCAGGTTATGAGATTCAACTACGCCAGATCCCTCTAGGAATTTTTAGATCAATCCAGTCTGACAAGAGGATGGTATTCTATAGAAGATCTGCATGAGATGCAATGTCTTCATATTATTATTTTATCATGGTCTTCTTGTTATCATTATTACATTGTGGCATTCTCCTACTCTATATGAGAGCAATTAAGAGTTGTCGATCTTTTATATATATTGTCTTATATGAAGAGAGAAGAAAGCGTTCTGTGAAAGCAATCCAGAGATGATGGTGTCTTATACGTATGGTTTTATATGAAGATGATCAGGATATTCTATTATTATCAATCTTTTATACACACACACTTGGTCTTATATGAAGATGATCAGAATGTCTCGTTATATATTCGGCTTTCATATTCTATAGCAGATCTCCTCATCATTATTGTGATATTCTCCTATTCTATATGAAGACGGGTCAGAACCAGGTTTCTGCTATATATATACACATGACTTTATGTGAAGATGGTTAGGGCATTCTATTATGTATCACTTTGCTTTGAGAATATCGACGGCTTTCTCTTATGAATAATTCCGCAACAAGAATATGCGATGAAAGATTTTGATCAGACGGGTATTCTATGTGGATTTCTAAAGCACAGGACATCTTTTATCAAAAGGAGACAATAGCGCAAAACAAAGAGCTGAATACATTGGGGGCAAGCCCCAATATATGATGAGAAACTCAGGCTTATAGAAGAAAATGACTGGGGGCAAGCCCCAATATATATGATCAGAAACTCAAGCTTATAGAAGAAGACAACTGGGGGCAAGCCCCAATATATGATGAGAAACTCAAGTTTGCAGGAAGACATGACTGGGGGCAGGCCAGAAAATATCTGCTTACGATGCGAGCATACCTTAGATCTGAAAACCCAAAGCATCCTGAGATCGACGACAAAGGGAAGTATTATTCTCTTCATTTCATTCTACATTAATTATCGTAAATATTTAATATTACCATTCATCATAGTTATGATTGCTATTAAGTTATATTGCAAAGCATTCTAACATCCGTTGCACAATATCACATAATAGAAAGGTAATTGCCATTGTCATTTCATTAACAAAAGTATGGGTAAGGATCCCTTACATCGATTACAACGATTGTGAAATCTAGTCAAGATGAAGCCCCATGGTCGTTTCTATACATAAAAAATTCGCAAGAAGAATATCAGAAGTAAAGATCACAGCTTCTCTAGACATCCTGATATCAACTTGATCACAGCCACCCTGGCAGCTTCCATCACTGACTTCGCCTCGGATAATATCAATACAGGATCGGGAACATTCTGGAGCTCAATGGTCAAATCTTCTAGCTGCTTGCGCATCGCTTCGCTCTCACTTTCAAGCCTTATAACAGTTATTTGATCCTGAGCAACTACTGACTCAAGACAAGCAGCCTCGAAGCCCACATCTATTTTCTCCGCCTGCAAGTACTTAATCTCGACATCGATTTCGGCCAGACGATCCAAACACCCCTTATATTGTGTCTTATTGCTATGAGAAGATGCTCGTGCATCCATCGTTGACCGCATATGATGCTCTACCATAGGTCCCAGAGAATCCACGATTTTTCGCTTCCTTTCAATAATAGGGTCTAGCTCGGTGGGTTCAGCAGCCACTACCCTTGTGACGGAGCTTTCGAACGAAGAAATATGATCGACAATCATGAGTGCATTAGGTCCTGTCACTCCAACGCAAGCCTCCAACACTTTCATTCTAGCACCCAACATATGCCATTCATGCGGATCAGCTAGCGTTTTTCAAATACTCGATAACAAACTCCTCAATATGCTTCGCCCGAAACAGTCCAAATGATCGAAACAAGGAACATCGGACGCTCCATGAACGACAACACCAGAGTCAACAATAACTGTGGCAAAGAAATGTGGTGAGCATAATGAAATGATAAATGCAGAAAAAAGAATATATTAAGAAATGATTAAAGAGCACTACCAGGGGCCAGAGATGAGCCAGCAATAGATTCTAAGGGATCTTCAACGTGTGCCGTCGTGTCAACGAATAACTTAGTGATCTCAGTCGGTAGCTCCGAAGTCATGATCGAAGATTCGATAGTGTTATTATCAACATTAATTACCTTAGTCGATGTTGACACCTCTGCCATACCCTCAACATTAGAAGCACCAGAGGTCACGAACACAGTGGTGTCATTTACTGACATAGTGGTCCCTTGCAAATTATCTTCTCCAATCTACCCGACCCTCTCTCTCACACCTGACATGATCTGATATTTCATTCACCGGCTCAGTCGCCGTCAGGTCCTTTTCACTAATTAACTGATTATCATCCTTATCACCTTCAATCACCAGAAGACATGTGAACCCGAATTCTTGTGACCATTTCACCAAAGATACTCTGAAGGTATGCCAGCCATCCAATGTCGTATCCTCCTTACGATGGTCAATTGACACATTCAAAGAAGTCTTATGCCTAATACTTGACGACAAATATGCTTCGGCCTGCTCTCTATAATAGCCCAATTCATCAGCGAGGACCTCTGTCAGCTTTGGAGGAGGAACGTAGATTGGATCATCAACAGAGTTGTTGTTCCGAATCAGAGCATACTGATGCACCCACCATCTCAGCCAGCCATAAGGACCGCCAATCTTCCTATAAAGGCCGGGAAACATGAACTTCGCGCCCGTTCGAGTCATTAGAAGTTGATGCCATATCCACTCCTAGTGAACAGGACCTGTGCCATACGCCCGCTCTATTTTAGTTACATCCGATAACGTTATCAGAACACCCTGATCATATCTGAATTGCCTGGCAAACCGGCTGGGATAATAAGGCTACCGCCAGAACTCTATTCCTTCATGTAGTGGAAGTGAAGTAGTAAGAATAGACACCAGAAACTCCCTATCAAGAGTATTCATAGAACGTTCGTCGTCAACGACTTCTTGATCCTCTTCGACGTTAGAAACAGGAAAGTGGTAGAAGCAAATATCCATCCAGCTACCGATTTTCGAAGCTATCCAATCAGATGACTACGCTATCATCTCAAGCTTTCCATAGTGGTAAAGAGGCGCGTGATCGGTATGGAGATATTGAAAGAGATCCATTCCATATGTCCACGGGAAATATATGCCCAACCACCCGCAGAAGAAATGCCACGGGCAACAAGCCGCGTTCATTCCTCGCCCGGGTGCTTGATCAAGTGTAGCTGAGGCATTGGCGACACAACGGCAACACGATCAGGGGAGCAAGGGAAGCTGATTGAAGCACGGGAGAGTGGAGATCAAGCAACCCGAACCAATGCTGAACAAGGGGCTCATCCGACAAGTAAGGTTGTCTTTATTGAGAGTCCATATACTCAATTCCTTGTGGGAGTTGAGTGTAGAGTTTGTTTGTCAAACTCGAACTAAAATTGCGTCGGGTAGTCTAACACGATACCCTATGCATACACGTGCGAAAGCTTAAGGAGCAACTAGAATTATGGCTAAGTCCTAGAGGGGGGTGATTAGGACCTTTTGAAATTCTTTTCGTCTACTTACACAATTTAACAAATTAAACTAAGTAAGAACACTTTCGACTTCCAAGCCTAAGTGGGTCCAATCACAAGACTAGCATATGGTTAAGCAATAAATAACCTAGTCTAAGCATGCATAGGTAAACAAATGATTTAACTAATCAAGCTCCTAACCTATGCAACCTATGTAGACTTATGAGCTCAAGTCTACACTACTAGTGAAAGTACATCTTGTATGTGGATGTGCCTATCTAGTGCCTAGCATATATTCCTATCAAGCATTCATAATTAAACAATTAAACTTACAATGCTAAGATATCAATGTGCTCAATTCAATCACAAACACAAGCATGTATAGTGGTTCGACTACTTGTCTACTCCACTCTCGGTTCAAGTACTCAACCCCTTTGAGCACACCGGCATTCACTGGGGAGTTTAAATCTAGTTCCTCCCAACCAAGGTGTTTTAACTCGGATCCACCCAACCGGGGAGTTTACAGGTTCCTCCCAACCTACACATTTGCACCCGTGTTGGTGGCTCCTCCTTGGAGACTTTGTTTAGGCCCGACAAACGTGCCAAGGAACGGCTAACGTCCCTGAATTTAGGCTGACTAACAGGCCAAGGATCGGCTAACGACCCTAGTTCAAGTTTTTCAAACAAACTCTACACTCAAATCCCATAGGGAATTGAGTGGATGGACTCTTAACAAGACAACCTTGCTTGTCGGATTGAGCCCCTTTGTAGCGCCGCTTTGGGTTGCTTCTTCTCGCTCTCCCGTGCTTGAATCTGCTCCCCTTGTGCTCCCCCGATCTTTGACGCCGCTGCTTTGCCAAGGCTTCAGCTCCAAGATCAGCTACCTTGCATGTGATGCTTCATTGGAGATGCCCAAGGTGCTAGGGAATGGTGAATCCTCTACAAATGGTAGGAAATAGGTTTCCTAGAGGAATACACCTATTTGGACTCCTAGGTAGTGTTTAGACAAGGGATTTAACTATGATCAAAGTGTCTAAACCCTAGGAATCAAGAGGGAACAAGTCCATTCTCAAGATGCCATTGAATGGTCCAAGCTTGTGATGAAAACACAAGGAGAATGGCTTGCTACGGGTTTGAGATAGAGCCTCTGATGGTCTCTAGCAATGGTGGCTTCTATCTCCTCAAAATCCCCTCTGTTAAGCTCAAAAATGAATCCCCCATCTTAAATAGATTTTCTTCCAACGGTAAAAAAATGGGCAGATTCGCGTATCTCCGATTGATCGGAAAAGGGTTCGATTGATCAGAGACATGTCCGATTGATCAAAAATCTGTCCAGTGAATTCTCTGGAAGATATTCCGATTGATCGGAAACATGGTCCGATTGATCGGACTGACCCCTTCCGATGGATCGGAAGATTGCCCGATTGATCGGAAATATGTCCAGTGGATTTTCAAGTTTGCTGGGACAATTTTTTATTGATCGGAACTTTTGCCCTATTGATCGGAGTCCTATCGGAGCTAATGTTCGATTGATCAGAGATCAATCGAAAACTGCTGTTTGAGCTGTTTTGATTACAGTAGCTTCCACCTCTTTAATTAGTCTAACTTATCATATTTTTCATGGAGTTCTAAGACTAATGATGATGACTAAGGGTATACCTAGATGGTGCAAGTTATCTAAGAGGTTATGGTTTTGGGTAGGTTCAAGGCAAGGCACACCAAGGCATCTTTTTTACCTGTTTCTTCATCCTTGATGTAGTTGGTCCGTCTTGTGTCTTCGGTCTTTGTCTTCATTAAGCTCAACCGACACTAGACTCACTAACCTAAGTGATTGACAAACAAGGTGCACTAGTATGCCACAGAAAAGTGCACTAACACGAACTAGGGATGTTGGTCGTTCCTTGGCCTGTCTGTCGGCCTAAAGACTAGGGGTTGTTTAGCACTCCTTAGCCCATTTGCCGGGCATAAACAAAGTCTCCAAGGGGGAGCCTCCGACACGGGAGTGAACATGCGTCAGGTTGGGAGTTAGCCTATGTCCAAAACTCCATTCGGGTTGAGAGTTAGCCATTTGTCCAAAACTCCAGTTATGGTTAAGAGGTGAACCGGTAAAACCTCTGTGTAAAGGTTGAGAGGTGAACCTTATTTAAAACCTTTGATAGTGAATGCCGATGTGCTCAAAGGAGTTGAATACTTGAACCGGGAGTGGAGTAGACCCAAAGTCGAACCACTATACATACTTGTGTTTGTGATTGAATTGACCACATTGTAATCTTAACATTAAGTGTTTAATTGTTTAATTATGAATGCTTGATAGGAATGTATGCTATGCACTAGATAGGCACATCCACACACAAGATGTACTTTCACTTGTAGTGTAGACTTGAGCTCATTGATCCATTCTCATAAGTCTACATAGGTTGCATAAATTAGGAGCTTGATTAGTTATATCATTTGATTATCTATGCATGCTTAGATTAGGTTGTTTATTGCTTAAACCATATACTAGTCTTGTGATTGGACCCACTTAGGCTTGGAAGCCGAAGTGTTCTTGCTTACTTAGTTTAATTTGTTAAATTGTGTAAGTAGGCAAAAAGAATTTCAAAAGGTCCTAATCACTCCCCTATAGGACTTAGCCATAATTCTAGTTGCTCTTTAAGCTTTCGCACATACGACGTACTTTAAAGAAAATCTCCAATGGTCATAAAATGGCAGAAAAATGGTCACTTCGATATATCGAAATGGGGTTTCGATTAATCGGAGTGATTTTCGATATATCGAAATACCTGTTCGATATATCGAAGAATCTGTTTAGAGAATCAGCAAGCTGCTGGACAAAATTCCTGATATATCGAAAAGGGTTTCGATATATAGAAATCACTCATTTCGATATATTGAATGATCAAAGAAACTGTCTAGAGAGTTTGTAAGTTTGTTGGATATACTTTTGATATATCGAATTGATCATTTTAATTAATCGAAGACCTATCTAACTGGTCTCCGATATATCGAAGGTCTATAAAAAATTGTTGTTTAGGCCAGATTGATTACATAAACTTTCACCTCTTTTATTAACCTAATTTATCATTGTTTTCTATATGATCTAAGGCTAATGAAGATGACTAAGGGTTTTCTTAGTTGGTCTAAGTCATCTAAGAAGATTTAGGTGTTTTGGTCCAAAGGGTTATGGTCACCAAAGCATCTTATTACCTGTTATTCTTCCTTGATGCTTCTTGTCCACTTGAATTTTTGGTCTTCAGCTTGCCAAGGCTTAACCGTCATTACAACACATGAACACACGTGTGTGGACGCTCGCCTTTCCGATCTCCCAACCCTCCATTTCAAAAAGGGGTTGCGCAAATCGTCATTGCCACTGGCTCACCTCTTTTTCAAGGGCTTCTTGGGTTGTCATGTTATCGTTGGGTTAAACTGAATATGTTTAGATGAGTTTGTATAAGACCAGAGTCGCCATTAGCCAGTTACTTCGAATCTACAGTCGACTAGACCTCGTAGAAACGTTAGAGAAGGGAATCTGAAGATTCCTTCCTCTAAAATGACTCTTTTTGATCTGCGGTTAGAGATTCGAGGTAAGGGATCACGATTACAAGGTGGGAAGGTGTTAAGCACCCACTCTGCCTGTACCGAAGTACGGTCTTTACTTCATAGAATCAAACTAATACTTGAAAGTCAAAATTAATTCTCGTACATTCTCATAATGATATGATACATGTATATGGGTCTGAACAGTAAGAGTTTCTGATGGGCAGGTTCCAATCAGATAGGCAAGCGTAGAGCATATGCTCGAACTAACAGGTGCTTTATGCAATATGCATGATGTGTGTTTGATCGATCAGAGTTTCTAATAGTAAGTTCTGGACTAACTGGCAAACCTCAGAGTAGACACTAAGACCTGATTAAATGCTTGTAGTGGAATGATAAGCAAGGGGTTTGGAAGAATAACAAATTTTGTACTTATGCTAGATGCAAATGAGATGATGCTGATATAAGAGTAGCTGGATGGATGAAGGTATCGCAAGGATTTTCTTCGAGCGGCTAAGATCGGGACTTAGGTAGATAGAGAGGCTTGAACCAGGGTCAGGCTGGGCAGGACCAGGGCTAGAATCTTCTCACTCGGGGTCTACTTGGTGGAGGAACGAGCTAAAGGGATGGAGGTGGACTCAGAATTTCTGAGTTTTCTTTGGGTGTTGAGGGATGATAAAAACGAAGAGGAGATGGGTTATTTATAGCTGCGAGTAGTGGCAACTCTTGTAAATAGGGGCAGGCAGCCTTCAGAGGGCCGCTCGTATGGCTACGTTGCTCCATCTTTGGAGCATACGGCCTAACCTGAAGCAAGAAAGCCTCAGGTTCGAGGTTCGGAGCTGCTCCGAAGTTGTAGCTCGGAACTAGGTGAGTCAACTAGTTTTGAAAGATGAGTTTGACAAGGTGAGACGGCTGGGTGAATGATTTGACTTAGCAGGTTGACTCACCAAGTTTGACTTTTTTAGGATTTTTGTACTGGTTTCTTCTGTGGATGATTTTTTGGGCTGATGTTTAGGTGTGAGTTGACTGGGTTTAGGCCTGAGTTGGGCTATGGATTGGGGCTTTCAAGGGTGAGTTTTGTTGGTTTTGGATATAAGGTTTGGGGGTATGGACCTCCATTCATTCAGCTATCTCAACCTGCTTTATAGCCGAAGGTGGGGTGTCTACAGATGCCCCTTTTTGGCAGAAGTTGCGTGCAACCGAATGTCAAAGTGAGTGGACACCCCACTTCTGACCCGATGATTCATAGATTGCGGTCTGGAATCTTTACTTGCTTTTGTATCTGAGTCAGTTGATTGTCTAGAAATAGATAATTCGCACATACCGCATGAGTTTGGAGAAAACATTGCGATTGCCCTACATGAGCTGCAACTTGGGTACCCAATCACAACCCTTCCGCTCCCGATCGATACTAACATCGGAAAGATACAGTAGAGCCTCTGCATCGATGTAGTCTTACGAGGTTATTGACCCTGTAATTGATTGTTCGTTGCTTTCCCGGATCACTCCAGGAGTACTTGTTGTGCTTGACCGTCAAAGTGGTTAGCTGCCCTGTATCTTGGCGGCCTTATGGGTGTCTACTACGCCAACTTGGACTCAGTCAAGGTACTTCAGGCATCAATGCCTAGGTATGTGCGGGTGAACATTTTTCACCCAATCTTTTAATTTTGATACTTTTACAATTCATCATTTCCACCGTTCAGATGGTTTCTTTGACTAAGCCTTTTGGCTTTCATCCTTTTCATATCTTGGCTTTGGTACGACCGGACTGACACTGGAGTTCAGTTCGACCGTACTTTAAGTGCGTTGGATCCGATGGTCTCCGAAAAAACCGTAAGACATAAAATCTTATTTGATTTTGCATCGGCTCCTACCTAGATATATAGAAGATCTCTTAGTATTTTGGAGGCCGAACGCTCTACTGAGAAAATATTTTTGAATTTTGAAAAGATACCCACTATGGTGAGTGATACTTTGTGGGGTTTTTATTTGCAAATAGGGACACACACACACACACACACACACACACACACACACACATATATCTATATATATATATATATATATATATATATATATATATATATATATATATATATATATTTGGTTTTGAAAAGGAAATCTGGCTTGCACGTGCCTCCACTAGGGATGCCTATGGGGTCTTTGGCTAATTGACTTTTATTTTGAAAGCAGGTAAACATGATGATTGATGCAATGGATGCTGATGCATATGGATGCATATTTGATGATGGATGCATGGTTTGGCTCATTCTCTTCCCATTCAATAATTTTGCTTTTGTTGGGGATGTAGAGAACTTTGAGCTTATTGCTTGTAGAGTTTTGCTTCCCTGAAGATTTTCTTTTTATGCGGATATCTGGTTAGCAGGTTGGTCAAGATCCTAACCCGTGGTCAATCAGGTCCATCGTCCCAAAATGTTGTTGCATTTCTACTGGGAATGGATGAGGGAAGTATTCTAGGTTGTGACTTCAAGATGTTCCTCTAAGGAATAGATGCAATTAAGATGGTGTTTGGTTGCCAGATTTGGTCAAGATTCCAATTTGCAGGCGATTCGGATCCGTCATCCCAAACTATAAAGTGGGTGAGTGGAGTTTGAGACTCTTGAAGTGCTTGGCTGAGAAAGTGATAATTTTTGTGATTTTTACAAATATTCGGTCCAAATATTTTCCTGAGTAGGTCAGGATGAAGATTGGTTTTATTGAAAGCAAGGGAAATATTTTTGTGATTTTGAAGGCTGATTTTACAATGTTTTGGTATTTTGTTGGATTTTCTGAAATACAGAGGAAGGTATGGAATTTTCATCCACTTCTACTTGCTGGTAAGGCACCCGATCCATTTTACGTCAGTGAGCAAGATGAATCTCACACATTTAAGTGTCGTAGTTTTACATCTTCGGATGAAGGGATTTTGAGGGTTTTCAGTCAACACACCCATAAAGTTGCCTATTCCTCACGTGCAATGCACATAAACCACGTATCGTCTGACAGACTCCTTCGGCCACAAAATGAGCCACATCCTCACATTTCCCTTTATCAATCTAGTTTGGGGTCTTATGTTGCTCATAATTCCGTGAGGGTGTGCTTCACCTTCCAACTGCTTTAATCCCCTTCATGAGTTTTAGGAACAGGGAACATCCATCAGATTCAACAGGGACTTCCAAGTCAAGATCGTTTATCACGGTGCGTTTAGCACGAACAGGATCGCGGGGTTCTGCCCGCCTCAGCCTTTACCTGTTTAGAGAATTCCAGACACCCGTACGATCAAGTGTCAACCATGCTCGGAACAAGTTGGGAACGAAATCCTCTAAGAAATTAATCCCAGTGTAGTTTAAGATCTCTGGACCGCTGGGGATAGATTTGTGCAATTAAAATCAATGATGAATTTTTTTGTTTGTTTTGAGAAAGTTCCAGACCTTGACTCAAATGGTCGAGACTGGTGCTGGCTTTTATGGAAAGTTTAAAATCTTTTTGGTGTTTTTGGAATGATCTGGGCACCTCGACTCGAAGGGTCAAGATTGATACCGATTTTTTGTTAAAAACAGAAAAAGTCCCCCGAGAAAGCTAATCCCAATTTAGTTTAAGGTCTTCAGACCGATGGTTTTGTACATGCTGAAGTACATTCTTTTTATGATTTTCTTGAAATGATCTGGGTCATCAGATCTTAATCCGAGTGGTCAAGATTGATGTTGATTTTTTGTTGAAAGTAAAAAAAAAAAGTCCCCTGAGAAGCCAATCCTAGTGTAGTTTAAGGTCTTCGGACCAATGGTTTTGTATAGATGATAGTGCATTCTTTTTCTTGTGTTTTGTTTTTAGAAAGGTTCGGATCATCGGATTTTGCCCTAAGTGGTCAAGATCAATGCCGATTTTATTGAAATCTCTTTTAAGTTCTTTGAACCTAAGAAAATATATAGGTTGTTCATTTTTTTAAATGATCTAGATCATCGGATCTCAGATAGAGCGGTTGAGATCGAAGATGAAAATATTGAAAATATTTTTTGGTAATTTTTTAAAATGATCCAGGCTGTCGGATCAATGACTCAGATGATCGCAATCGAAGCTAGTTTTTATTTAAAATATCCCTCGGGATATTGATCCTGATGTAGTTTAAGGTCTTCAGACCAAAATTTTATACAAGCTGATAGAAATCAGGGTTGGAAATTCTTAGTGTTTCTCGAAAATAATTCGGGTTATCAGATCGTTACTCGGATGGTAGAGATCGATACCGAATTGGATGATACCCTTTTTTTTTAAATTGCATGAAGCCCTTTTCCACATCAACTTCATATTTTCTCATTATTTTCTCAAGAGATGATATTTTCATTAATTTCTGCTTATTTTCTCTCTCTTTTTCTCTTCCATCACTTCCATCTTACACAAACAAGATTCCTTGCAATTCATTTTCCCAAAGGATGAGTTCTTTGTTCGTTCGCCTCAAGTGCAAGGCTTGCGATGTACTAATAATCTCGGTAAGATCGAGGTCGATCCACAGGGAATTCGGGTAAACCAATTCAAACTATTCTAGCAACTCCAATCTCAGCAATTTGTGATTTCAAATTCATAAACTAATCTTAAAACAGTAACTTAAGGAAAATTTTGATAATTAATGGAACTAATGCCTCAAGGATCCACTTGTTGTAGTCCCATGTGAATTCATTCATCCAAGCATAAACACAACTAGATTCGAAGTTTTATCTCTCTTATAGTTGGAGGATTTAGCATTCAAACACAAACAATCTCCACTTAAGAAACTAAGATTCTAGTTCTAATGAAGCACATGGAATTCAAATATGTAGCCTTCGAAGTAATAACCATGCCAAGGGACTATGGTATGCTCTGGGGTTACTACAATTCGAATATAATCAATTCAAACATGATAATCTCAAAGAATTGCAAGGAACCCATGTCTGAAGCACATGAACTCTCATAAAACATAAAAAAATGCCAACTTTATTCAAACTAGAACTTAAAAATCCAAACTTTAGATAGAGTATTTAAATCAAATGAATTATACATGATAACTAGCTACAAGCTTCACGAGGTTCTAGCCGAGCATCATCATGCTACAACTAAAAACAATGAAAAACTAATGAAAATCATGAAAAATCGAATTCGGGAGAGTTGTAGATGCTCCACGACAATCCTCTTCACCTCCCACTAGTTCACTCGCCTCAAGTGCAAGGCTGTGATGTAGTAATAATCTCGGTAAGACCGAGGTCGATCCACAGGGAAGGAAGTAATCAATTCGAACTATCCTGATAACTAGAATCTAAGAGGTTTGTGAAATCAGTTTTGAACATGAAATAGGAAAATCTGATAATGAAAGGGTAACTAGAGCATTAAGGATCCACTTATAACTCTCCTTTGATGCATAATTCGCTATGGTTTCTCAATTACTCAACTAGAATTAAAATCAAATCCTATCTAGCCGGATTATAGAGCGATTATATTATCAAAACAATCTGTCCTATGTGTGATTAATACACATGATGTTTACATCGGATTTTGCAACAGGGTCCTCCAGACGATCGTCTTCCTTCAAGCCAGCTTCCTTTCGAACCTAAAAAAGCACAAGGGAAAACTAAGGGTGGCCAGCGTCCAGCCGTTGGCCCTCCGAAGCTCAAGTTAGACGGGACGTGGTTGCAAAGGAAACAAAGGGATTCGAAGCTCAGAGATTGTGTACCTTATTCATCTGATGAAACCATCTATTTATATAGATCCAAGTGATCCAATCCAATACGCAAGACGTTGAGAATCCTGCTGATTTCTAAGGATAAAGTATTTATCTTGTTGATCCTTAGATGAAGGAATGCCCTAGTGCAAATATACATCTACTCGATTACGTCCTTTGATGATGATCCCCTGAAGTCCGGAACCACGAACAAAGATAAGTCCAAAATTGATCTATATGGGCTGCTGGTACTACAAAAGTGGAGGATACTCAGGTTCGGCGGTGACTGGTTGCATGTTGAGATGCAACCCCTTTCGACGACCACGAGCCGAGCTGCTCGCATGTTGAGATGCGACCCCTTTTAACAACCACGAGCCGAGTTGCTCGCATGTTAAGATGCGACCCCTTTCAACGACCACGAGTCGAGCTGCTCGCATGTTGAGATGCGACCCCTTTCAATGACCACGAGCTGAGCTACTCGCATTCTGTCAGACTAGCCGCAGCTTCTCTAATCGCATCTTTCGATAACCAATTTTATCCTACAACAGATGCCCCCCAAACCCTTAGCATTGAAGAGCTATGACTAGGGTTTTGTTTGTATGCGTAACCCCCAAGCTCTCCTTCTAGCGCCATGGGGGAGAATCGTACATGAATCATCCGGAGTGATCTCACATTTATGACTGCCAGCATTACGTAGCTTTTCGGCCGTGAGAGGTGAAGCGTCGCTTCCCACGTACCCCCGAATTTAATGCTCGTGCCCGTTCGACTGTCTCGTCGGATGGGAGGCTGCCGCGTGTCATCCAAATCAAACGAAATGATTGCGTATAAATATCAGATCTGCAGAGATTACCTCATTTTCAAAATTTTGCCGCAGAGTTTCAGAAAACCCTTCTTCTTCTCTCCTTCTATCCCTGGTGTAACCCTCTTGACGGAGGTATCCCTTCTCTTGCCTTTTCTCTTTCTTTCTTCCTGTCTTTTTCTTTTACAATGGCGGGGGTTGCCGATGAAGAGATCGTCCCTCTGGGAGATGATACCCCCGATTCTTCTGAATCCAATAATGCCCGAGTACCGGCCGGGAGATATTCTGCCGCCGGATATCCCTCTATAATGATGGAAGAACAGCTCTCGGGCCTTCGAGAGAGGTATCGGGTTCCGGATTTCATCATTCTCAGGTTACCTGGAAGAGGGGAGACAGCCGATGCACCGCCGCCAGGCTGTGTAGCCTTTTATGAATATTTTTTCTGGGTTGGCGTGCGTCTTCCCCTTCACCCATTCATCCGAAACTTCCTTCGCACTTATAAGATTGCCCCCGGCCAACTTATCGTAAACGGCTGGCGGGTGCTTATAAGTGCCTTCATTCTCTGGAAATAGGCGAGTAACGATGACTTAACCGCTGAGGATTTTTTGAGATTATACCAGGTAAAAAAGGCCCCAGCTAGCGAGGGTTGGTACTACCTCTTCTTCTGGCACCGGGATAACTTCATCCTGGGAAACTCATCCTCCAATTGCCCTGGGTGGAGGAAAAAATGGTTTTACTTCTTTGGCAATTGGGAGTCAGACGTGGTCTCCGACCCCAAAGGCCATAATGTTAACCGCTACTTTGGCGAAGGTGGGTTGAGTTTCTGCCCCTTTGTCTGAAAAAAGAAAAAAGAATTTTACTGTGCATCCACTAATGTGCCCTCATATTCTTCTTGCAGGCATTCCGATTGGAGCTAGGCCAAACTTGCGGGGAGGACTTAACGAAAAACTCGTAAAGGTCTCCAAGCTTTCAGCGGCCGCGCACAACGTTAACGTTGCCTTGGACCCACGCTATCTCTGCGTCGCGGGCTTGATTTCCCAAGAGGAGATGGCGAACGTAGGAGACAAAAGGGGCGCGCTGGGGGTGCTCCCCTGTCTGAAGGGCACGATTTCGAAAAGGCAAAAGAAGTCAGTAGCTGGTCCTTCAGCTGCGCCTGCTCAGTCAGAGGGGCCTGCTCGCGGATCTCTACCTCGTAATACTACTCACAGGGGAGTTGACGTGACCCCTCCTACTTCTGCGACCCCTTCGGCTGCTGTGACCCCTCCGGCTGGCTCCCGCGGCCAGCTGATAATCGAAGTCATTGACAACTAGCTGAAAGGCGATCGAACAGAGGCAAGTCTCCCTCCAAAGGAGATATCGTGCGAGCCCAACACTGCTCGCGAGTCAACCACGCCTGCCTCGGGGGCTACAAATGCTCGCGAGGCAGGCTATAGAGAGATGGTCGTAGCTCAACCCTCAGGGTCGGGAGTTTTTGTCATCCCGCCTCACTTGCATTCGATATGCAAGTTCATGTTTGATAACATCTCCCCCAACTCCTTTGGGGGCCTCCCTGAGCCAAGTCTAGAGGCTCTCTCTACCGACATAGGGGTGAGATTGATTCAGGTGACAACCTCCTCCCCTGTTCCTCATTTTTCTTTGAATCATTTATGTGGTAGGCTACTCTAATTCTTCTTTCTTTGTTTGAGCAGAGTTTGGATCTCACGCTCCAAGTCAGGCGCGACATCGATGCCGCCCGTTGCATCGTCGATGACGCGAAAAGAAGAAGAAAGCGATGGAGGGCGAGGTCCAGGGAAGGGACCGCATAATAAAGGCCCTGGAAGCCCAAACCGCCAAAATAAATGAGGAGAAGCAGATCCTCCTCGCCAAGATCCAGGCCCGTGACTGATCGTTTTCAGTCACTGGACCTACAGTTCGCAAAGCTCCAAGAAGTCCATATCAAGAGCGAGAGAGAGAAGGAGATTTTTCGCTAGGACAAGATCTCCCTCGAGGAGCAGCTCAAGGACTCTCGGACTAAGCTTGAGGAGGCCAGGAAGACTCTCGACCAGCTGAAGGATGATTCCATTCACTGGGAGGAGGAAAGAGTGGCCCTTGTCAAGATGATATCTGATGAAGGTCCTCGTGCAGTCCAGGAGTTCCGAACTTCTCAGCTCTACGACGAGGAGCGTTATGAGGCGTATATCACTGGTCATGATTTTGCGGTCAGGGTTATGCAACAAATTGCTCCTTCCTTCAATTTTGAGGAGTTTGAGAGAGTGACCTTCAAGGTTGCAGCCAGAGAATGAGCTGCAGCCGAGAATGAGGTCACTAGGAGCTACTAATGCCACACCTGCTCCCGAGGCCGGTCCTGAAGCAAAGAGTCATGAGCCTGCTCCAAATGAGGATGACCGATCTTAGAGTCGTCACCCTCCTTCCTCCATTTTTTTTGTTTGAGAAGAAATGTATCTCTGTAAATAATTTGACTTTTTTAGTCGCTTAAAATGAAAATTTCCTTTCTCAACGCCATGTATCTTTTCTCGCTTTTTTCCCTTTGTTGATCATACATTGAATGCTTGTATACTTAACTCATGAAAAATGAGTTAGGCTCAATCCGGGGGTCGTGGTGACCATGTCCGCGTTGAGATAGACTGGTCTATCGATTGAGACTTTGATTCTACCAAGGGTAGGGGATTGGTCAAGAGAACATCTGCATTCTCTTCGGGGTTGTTTGGATCCAATAAAATGGAGAAGCGACCAAAAGACAATCCACCTTTATTTGAAAAAATCATTCAGACTTACATCAAATTAAGGGAAATATCGTAGCAAATGTTCTACGTGCCAAGGGCGACATACGGGTCTTCCCTACATATCGTCGAGATAATAGGTACCGGGTTGTACAATTTTGATGACTCGGTACGGACCCTCCCAATTTGGGTCCAACGAACGGGCAGGAATTCTGAGGTTCTGTTTGAAAACCAAATCGCCGAGCTGAAAGGTTCTAGATCGGACTTTGGCGTCACGATATCGAGCAATGCGCTGCTGATACGCTGCTGCTCGAAGCTGGGAGGCATCCCTCCGCTCTTCCAAGAGGTCGAGATGAAGTCTCAGACCTTTCTGATTACAAGTGGGATCATACTGCTCAACCTTATACGAAGGTACTTGAACTTCGACCGGAACCACTGCGTCGGTGCCGTATGCCAAGGAGAAAGGAGTTTCACCTGTTGATGTGAGACTTGTAGTCCTATAGGCCCATAAGACTTCTGGCAAAAGTTCTGGCCACATGCCTTTACATTCATCAAGCTTAGTCTTTAGATTATGTTTAATGATCTTATTTACTGCTTCAACCTGTCCATTAGCCTAAGGATGATATGGAGAGGTGCGAACAGTGCGTATCTTCCAATTTTCACAAAACTTTACAAACGCAGCGTTGTCGAATTGTTTTCCGTTGTCAGTGATTATAGTATGGGGGAGCCCATAACAACATATGATGTTTCTCCACATGAACTTAGTGGTCTGTTTTTCAGTAATTCTGGCTAACGGTTCTGCCTCGACTGTTGAGCTCTTAATTGTGCATATTCTAACCCCAATTCATCACTCATTGTGCGAGATTTTTACGATTTAAAGGCTAACGGAATGCATGTTTTGTGATTACAGGATTGAGAGTGGACTCCACCTAATTGAAGATGAAAAGAGCTTATTGAATGAAGATTGATTGAGGACCAAAGGAAGAAGGAAGTAAGGAAAGAAGAAAAAAAGAAAGAAAGAAGAAATTAAAGAAAAACAAGGGCAAGACCGGTCGTCTGACCGGTCGGCCAAAGGAGCCAGACCGGTCAAGACCGGTCGGCCAACTTTCCCCCACATGCTGCAGTTGCTGGACATCAGCCAAACACAGGCACGATCGGTCGTGACCGATCGGCCAGGTCAGTCCGACCGATCAAGACCGGTCGGCCAGAAGTTTCTTTATAGTCCAGAGGCTGCTGGACTGTTTTTCCATTGAAGGATGACCGGTCGTGACCGGTCGGCCAGCCCAGTCCGACTGGTCCAGACCGGTCGGCCATGTGAAGTAAAACAGAAATTGCTATTTTCAGTCTGAAAATCTCTGCGCACTGCGTAACTCTTACACAGATTCTCAATCCTTCTAAAGTTGCGGAGCCTCCCTACTATAAAAGGACACCTAGGGATCGTTCCTAGGGTATCTTAGAAGGGTTTAAGCAAGCTTGGAGGCGGCGGAAGTGAATTTCGGAGTTCCACAACTCCTTCTAGTTTGTTTTACTGTTTTTATGAATTTTTTTGTTGTTTCATGTTTCCTTGGATCATGAGCAGCTAAACCTCTTAGCTAGGGCTAAGAGGTTAAGCTTGTAGTGGATCCAAGATGTTTCAATTCGTATTCAGTTGGTTTTAAGTTCAGAATTCATGTTTATGAACTATGGTTTGAAGTTTATACAAGCTTTAAGTAGTTTTTCTTAGTCTTATGATGACTTATGGATGTTTGGGAGAATTACTTAAATTCTTTATTGGTTTGCATTAGTCTAGACCTGTATGATCCGAGGAATTGGAGTGCGCTCTAGTACTATGATCTTCATGCGGGGACTTCCTACCAAAGTTCTACTTTTCTGAGTTTCTGTAATATGTATGGACTGTGCATGTGATTTGAATCAAGTTCAAATCCTGATCTAGCCTTGTCTTGTGACAGGACTTGAGGATGGTTTTGATTGTGAACTGAACCTTTTGGAATGGAGACTGACCTATGCAATTGAGCATGCTCAGCTCAGCCTACATTGAGTGAATCCTATGCATTGAACTTACATATAACAGATTGTTTGGTTTAACAGCTCTATGATCCGACTAGATAGATTTTAATATCGATTCTAGTTGAGGGAATGAGAAACCACAGCGGATTGAACATCAAGGATTGCTACAAGTGGATCCTTGAACCCCTAGTGCCTTTTTTATAATTGTTTAAATTCAAATTAGTTTAAAATTGTTACTCACATCAATCTTATTCAAAATCTGGTTATTAGCTTTCAATAAACACTTTTGGATGTGTTTGTGAAATCCTAAATAAGTCCCTGTGGATTGACCTCGGTCTTACCGAGTTTATTACTACATCACAACCCTACACTTGGGGAAGCGAGCAAGTTTTTGGCGCTGTTGCCGGGGATTTTGACGGTTTTTCACAAATTTTTACTATCTATTTAGGATTTTTAAGATTTTAGGACTAACTTAGATCGTTTATTTGATTTTTCTTTTCAGGGATTTCTAGGAAGCTGAAGAAGAAACAAGGATTTCAAGTGCCAAATCAGGTTCTATCCTTCTAAACCTTACTCTTCTCCTTCTCCTATTCATTCCTATCATATTCATCTCTTGTAGAGTGGGTGGAGACTCCTTTTGGATCTCTGAAAGGTCGGCCTTGTGCCACCTGGATTCCTATTGGTCGGCTCTGCCGTCTTGGATCGCCTTGTGCTCAGAGATTTCTTTTCTCACCTTTACTCCTCTTTCTCCTTTTTCTACACTTTTTCTCAAAAGATTCAAAGAGTGGGTGGGGAGTTCTTTGAACCCCTATTGACCAGGAGAAATCGGCCTCTATCCTTGCTTCTGGCTTAGCCATTGCTGGACACCTTGTGCTTTGGTCTTAGAGAAGAGTGAAGAAAGGGAGGAAGAATTCTTCTTTCTTTTTGTTTCATATTTTTGGTTTTGCATGCCCCATTGGGCTTGGGATTCCAATAACCGACTCATAAGTGAAGGGGGGATAGTAGAACGAATTGACAGAGAGCCACGTGCTAGGAGACATTTAAACTCTCCAATTTTGTCTGAAAGTATAGCTATAAATCAACCCAATCCAATGGCCAATCCTAATTTGGGCCAAAACCAAACTGAAACGGGGGAGAATGTGGGTGAGAATGTTCCTTGACCTAGAACTTTACGTGACTTCTTGCAACCAGCAAAAGCGAGCACTCCCTCATGCATAGTATTTCCACCAAATGCAGGGAATGTGGATTTGAAACCAGGAGTGATCCAACTTCTCCCTAAATTCCATGGATTAGACAGTGAAAGTGCCTATCAACACCTTAAGGAGTTTGATGAGGTAATAACCACCATGCACTTTGCTAATGTGACTGACGATGTGGTGAGACTTAAATTCTTCCCTTTTACTCTTAAAGATAAAGCTAAAGGTTGGCTTCATGCATTAAGGCCAAGATCAATTGGTGCATGGACTGATATGCATAGGGGATTCATAAAAAAATTCTTCCCTACTCACAAAATAAACATGGTGGAGCGCCTTATCATGAACTTTACCCAAAAGGAAGATGAAACCTTCTTCCAATGTTGGGAGAGGTTTAAGGACCTATTAAACGCATGCCCACATCATGGCTATGAAATTTGGCGGGTTATAAGCTTTTTCTATGAAGGACTGACTTCACCCATGCTCCAATTCGTAGAGATGATGTGTAATGGGGAGTTCATGAATAAGGAGGCTGATGAAGCATGGGATTATTTAGAAGAATTGGCTGAGAATGCACAGTCTTGGGATACATCAAAACCCACAAATTCCAAGACCGGGCAACAAAAGAAAAAAGGAGGAATGTATGTCTCATTGGAAGAGGATAGCATAAGTGCACGGGTGGCTAGCCTCACAAGAAAGGTCGAAGCCATGAAATTGAGGAAAGGAGAGGCAATTAACTCCAATGACGTTGAAACTGTTTGTGGAATTTGTGCCGAAAATCAACATGCAACACAAGAGTGTCCCACAATTTCAGCAGTTCAAGACATCTTACAAGAACAATCAAATGCTATAAACAGTTATCAACGGCAATTTGGTGCTCCAACATCAAGCACGTTTAATGCTAGTTGGAAGAATCATCCCAACTTCAGTTGGAGGAATGGACCCACTGCGAATGCAACCCCCATCCCTCAAGCTCAACCTATACTAGGTCCATCTCTAGTCATTACTCCAAAAGTTACGCTAGAGGAGATGTTGGGTGCATTCATATCGGTCCAAGCTGAGTATAATAAGACAAATTCTCTGAAAATAGATGGGTTCATGCAAGATCAATTGAAATTCAATCAATAATCAACCCAAGCCATCAATGAATTGAAAACATCAATGGCTAGAGTTGAATCACATCTTAGTGTTAGAGAGAAGGGCACACTTCCTGCCCAACCTCTTCCTAACCCAAGAAACCAGTTTGAGATACAAGATGCAAGCTCATCCTCCCATCACACGAAACATATTCAAGCTATCACCACTTTGAGAAGTGGGAAAGAAATTGACAAATCTAATCCGGTGAAGGCCCCAAAGCCTAAGGATCCAAAAATTTGAGGATGATAGCTCAAACAACACTCCACAAGAGAAAGAACCGGAAAGGCAATACAAGCTGGTTGCTCCGTTTCCACAATGGTTGATTTCACCTAAACCTTTAGATAAAAATTTGGAAATTTTAGAAGTATTCAAGCAGGTGAAGATCAACATCCCGTTGTTGGATGCAATAAAACAAATACCATCGTATGCCAAATTTCTAAAGGAATTGTGTACAGTTAAAAGGAAACACAATGTTCACAACAAAGTACTTTTGACTGAGAATTTGAGCGCCATCATCAAACAAGAGGTGCCCCAAAAATACATGGATCCGGGTAGTTGTTGAGCTCTTAATTGTGCATATTCTAACCCCAATTCATCACTCATTGTGTCAGGTTTTCATGATTCAAAGGCTAATTAAATGTATGTTTTGTAATTACAGGAATGAGAATGAACTCTGCTTAATTGAAGGAGAAAAGGCCCATTTAAGAACCTTGGATGAAGAACTAAGATGCACCAAAGAAAGAAGGAAGCAAGGAGAGAAGAAAGTAGAAGAAAGAAAAAGAAGAAAAAGAAGAAAGAAGATGTTCGACCGGTCTTGATCGGTCGGCCAAGGGAGCCAGACCGGTCTTGACCGATCAGCCGTGTACGCTGGACTGCTGCTGGAGATGGTCCGACCGGTCTTGACCGGTCGGCCAAGGATGCTGAACACACTGGACTGTTTTCCTATTGAGGCATGAACGGTCGGCCAGCCCAGTCGACCGGTCTAGACCGGTCGGCCACGTGAAGGAACAGAAATTTCTAATCCTGGCGCCGAATTTCTCTGTGCACTGCGTAACTCTTACGCAGATTCTCGATTCTTCTGAAGTTGCGGAGCCTCCATACTATAAAGGGACACCTAGGGATCGTTCCTAGGGTATCTAAGGAGGGTTGAAGCAAGCTTGGAGGCGGTGGAAGTGGATTTCGGAGTTCCATAACTCCTTCTAGTTTGTTTTACTGTTTTTATGAGTTTTTTTTTGTTGTTTCATGTTTCCTTCGATCATAAGCAGCTAAACCTCTTAGCTAGGGCTAAGAGGTGAAGCTTGTAGTGGATCCAAGATGTTTTAATTCGTATTCAGTTAGTTTTAAGTTGGAATTCATGTTTATGAACTATAGTTGAAGTTTATACAAGCTTTAAGTAGTTTTTCTTAGTCTTATGATGACTTATGGATGTTTGGGAGAATTACTTAAATTCTTAATTGGTTTGCATTAGTCTAGACCTGTATGATCCGAGGAATTGGAGTGTGCTCTAGTACTATGATCTTCATGTGGGGACTTCCTACCAAAGTTCTACTTTTCTGAATTTCTGTAATATGTATGGACTATGCATGTGATTTGAATCAAGTTCAAATCGTGATCTAGCCTTGTCTTATGACAGGACTTGAGGATGGTTATGATTGTGAACTGAACCTTTTGGAATGGAGACTGTCCTATGCAATTGAGCATGCTCAGCTCAGCCTACATTGAGTGAATCCTATGCATTGAACTTACATATAACAGATTGTTTGGTTTAATAGCTCTATCAACCGACTAGATAGATCTTAATATCGATTCTAGTTGAGAGAATGAGAAACCACAACGGATTGAACATCAAGGATTTCTGCAAGTGGATCCGTGAACCCCTAGTGCCTTTTTATAATTATTTACCTTCAATTTAATTCAATTTTGTTACTCAAATTAAATCCATACAAAATCTAGTTATTAGCTTTCAATAGATACTTTTGGATGTGTTTGTGAAATCCTACATAAGTCCCTGTGGATCGACCTCGATCTTACCAAGATTATTACTACATCGCAACCCTACACTTGGGGAAGTAAACAAGTTTTTGGCGCCACTGCCGGGGACTTTGACGGTTTTCACAAATTTCTGAAATTAGTATCTATTTAGGATTTTTAGGATTTTATGACTAACTTAGCTTGTTTATTTTATTTTTCTTTTCAGGGATTTCTAGGAAGCTGAAGAAGATTCAAGGATTTCAAGTGCCAAATCATTTCTATCCTTCTAAACCTTACTCTTCTCCTTCTTCTATTCATTCCTATCATATTCATCTCTTGTAGAGTGGGTGGAGACTCCTTTTGGATCTCTGAAAGGTCAGCCTTGTGCCACCTGGATTCCTATTGGTCGGCTCTACCATCTTGGATCACCTTGTGCTCAGAGATTTCTTTTCTCACCTTTACTCCTCTTTCTCCTTTTTCTACACTTTTTCTCAAAAGATTCAAAGAGTGGGTGGGGAGTTCTTTGAACACCTATTGACCAGGAGAAATCGGTCTCTATCCTTGCTTCTGGCTTAGCCATTCCAGGACACCTTGTGCTTCGGTCTTAGAGAAGAGTGAAGAAAGGGAGGAAGAATTCTTCTTTCTCTTTGTTTCATATTTTTGGTTTTACATGCCCCATTGGGCTCGGGATTACAATAACCTACTCATAAGTGAAGGGGGGATAGTAGAAGGAATTGACAGAGAGCCACATGCTAGGAGACATCTAAACTCTCCAATTTTGTCTGAAAGTATAGCTGTAAATCAACCCAATCCAATGGCCAATCCTAATTTGGGCCAAAATCAAACTGAAACGGGGGAGAATGTGGTTGACGATGTTCCTCGACCTAGAACTTTACGTGACTTCTTGCAACCAGCAAAAGCGAGCACACCCTCATGCATAGAATTTCCACCAAATGCAGGGAACGTGGATTTGAAACTGGGAGTGACCCAACTTCTCCCTAAATTCCATGGATTAGACAGTGAAAGTGCCTATCAACACCTTAAGGAGTTTGATGAGGTAATAACTACCATGCACTTTGCTAATGTGACTGACGATGTGGTGAGACTTAAATTTTTCCCTTTTACTCTTAAAGATAAAGCTAAAGGTTGGCTTCATGCATTAAGGCCAAGATCAATTGGTGCATGGACTAATACGCATAGGGAATTCATAAAAAAATTCTTCCCTACTCACAAAACAAACATGTTAAAGCGCCTTATCATGAACTTTGCCCAAAAGGAAGATGAAACCTTCTTCCAATGTTGGGAGAGGTTTAAGGACCTATTAAACACATGCCCACATCATGGCTATGAAATTTGACGGGTTATAACTTTTTCTATGAAGGACTGACTTCATCCATGCACCAATTCGTAGAGATGATGTGTAATGGGGAGTTCATGAATAAGGAGGCTGATGAAGCATGGGATTATTTGGAAGAATTGGCTAAGAATGCACAGTCTTGGGATACATCAAAACCCACAAATTCCAAGACCGGGCAACAAAAGAAAAAGGAGGAATGTATGTCTCATCGGAAGAGGATAGCATAAGTGCACGGGTGGCTAGCCTCACAAGAAAGGTCGAAGCCATGGAATTGTGGAAATGAGAGACGATTAACTCCAATGACGTTGAAACTGTTTGTGAAATTTGTGTTGAAAATCAACATGCAACACAAGAGTGTCCCACAATTTCAGCAGTTCAGGACATCTTACAAGAACAATCAAATGCCATAAACAGTTATCAACGGCAATTTGGTGCTCCAACCTCAAACACGTTTAATGCTAGTTGGAAGAATCATCCCAACTTCAGTTGGAGGAATGGACCCACTGCAAATGCAACCCCCATCCCTCAAGCTCAACCTATACTAGGTCCATCTCTAGTCATTACTCCAAAAGTTATGCTAGAGGAGATGTTGGGTGCATTCGTATCGGTCCAAGCTGAGTATAATAAGACAAATTCTCTGAAAATAGATGGGTTCATGCAAGAGCAATTGAAATTCAATCAAAATTCAAACCAAGCCATCAATGAATTGAAAACATCAATGGCTAGAGTTGAATCACATCTTAGTGTTAGAGAGAAGGGCACACTTCCTGCCCAACCTCTTCCTAACCCAAGAACCCATTTTGAGATACAAGATGCAAGCTCATCCTCTCACCACACGGAACATGTTCAAGCTATCACCACTTTGAGAAGTGGGAAAGAAATTGACAAATCTAATCCGGTGAAGGCCCCAAAGCTTAAGGATCCGGAAATTTCCAAAGAGGATGATAGCTCAAACAACACTCCACAAGAGAAAGAACCGGAAAGGCAATACAAGCCGGTTGCTCCGTTTCCACAAAGGTTGATTTCACCTAAACCTTTAGATAAAAATATGGAAATTTTAGAAGTTTTCAAGTAAGTGAAGATCAACATCCCGTTGTTGGATGCAATAAAACAAATACCATCTTTTATCAAATTTCTAAAGGAATTGTGTACAGTCAAAAGGAAACACAATGTTCACAACAAAGTACTCTTGACTGAGAATTTGAGCGCCATCATCAAACAAGAGGTGCCCCAAAAATACAAGGATCCGGGTAGTCCAACCATCTCATGCATCATAGGAGACTACCGGATTAAACAAGCCTTACTCGATTTGGGGGCAAGTGTGAATCTCATTCCATATTCAGTCTACGAGCAACTTGGGTTAAGAGAATTGAAACCGACCAAACCACACTTTAACTTGCTGATAGATTCATCCGTATACCGAGAGGAATGATGAGGATGTTCTAGTCCAAGTTGATAAATTCTACTACCCGGTAGACTTTATTGTCTTGGATACACATCCCGTGATAGGCACTGGTGCTCAAATTCCCGTCATACTTGGATGACCATTTCTAGCTACTTCAAATGCAATTATCAATTGTAGAAACGGACTTGTACAAATGTCCTTTGGAAATATGACCCTTGAGCTTAACATATTTGATTTATACAAACAACCACGGGAGGTTGATGATGATATCCACGAACTAAACATGATTGAATCATTCGTGGAAGATACAGTCTCCTTGTCACTATCTTCCGACCCTTTGGAGGCATGTGTGGCCCATTCTCATGAGATAAATGATGACATAATACAAGAGATGAATGCCATACTAGAGATGATGCCGGTGGTTGATAATAAAAGATGGAGGGCCCTATTTGAGCCTTTGCCTGTAAATGAGAACAAGGCCCTCCCATCCAACATCAAGGCACCAACACTCGACCTAAAACCATTACCAAATGAGCTGAAATATATTTATTTAGGTCGAGATGAGACATATCCAGTGGTGATTTCTTCCTACTTGGATGACGAACAAGAGAGTAGGCTAATAGCCACTCTATTAGAGCACAAGAGTGCCATTGGATGGTCAATTGCGGATCTCAAAGGCATAGACCCACTGATTTG
Source organism: Liriodendron chinense (assembly GCA_003013855.2). Lineage (NCBI taxonomy): Eukaryota > Viridiplantae > Streptophyta > Magnoliopsida > Magnoliales > Magnoliaceae > Liriodendron > Liriodendron chinense. The sequence continues at coordinate 1,664,004 of ML058503.1, forward strand.
TACTCATTGCATACACCTTGAGGAGAATGCAAAGACATCTAGGCAACCACAAAGACGACTAAATCCAAACATGAAGGATGTGGTTAAGGTTGAAGTGGTAAAACTATTGGATGTGGGTATTATTTACCCAATATCCGATAGCCAATGGGTGAGCCCAACTCAAGTGGTGCCTAAGAAATCCGGAATAACCATCGTAGCCAATGCCAATAATGAACTCGTGCCAACTAGAGTCACTACCGGTTAGAGAATGTGCATTGACTACAGGAAGCTAAACAATGTCACGAGGAAAGACCACTTCCCCCTACCGTTTGTTGATCAAATTTTAGAACGGTTGGCTGGTCATTCCCACTTTTGCTTCCTTGATGGCTATTCAGGGTACAACCAAATATAAATTGCCCGTGAAGACTAAGAAAAGACTACATTCACATGTCCATTCGGCACTTTCGCCTATCGACGGATGCCGTTTGGACTATGTAATGCCCCTTCCACCTTTCAGCGTTGTATGATGAGTATCTTTTCTGACATGGTGGGGACCATTCTCGAAGTCTTCATGGATGATTTTTCCATATTTGGTTGTAGCTTTGATGTGTGCCTTGAGCACTTGAAATCTGTGCTGAAAAGATGTGAAGAGAAGAACCTTGTGCTGAATTGGGAGAAGTGCCACTTCATGGTTCAAAAGGGAATTGTCCTTGGTCTCATCGTTTCACAAAATGAAATCGAGGTGGACAAAGCAAAAATTGATCTTATCTCTAACCTTCCACCACCCAAGAGCATACGAGATGTACGATCCTTTTTGGGACATGCCAGATTCTACAGAAGGTTCATAAAGGATTTCAGTTCAATCTCTCGTCCTTTATGTAACCTACCTCAAGAGGAAAATTCATTCGAGTGGAATGAAGAATGTCAAAAGGCCTTTACCACCCTTAAAGGTATGTTGACATGTGCTCCCATAATGCAACCACCTGATTGGAGCCTTCCTTTTGAGATTATGTGCAATGCTAGCGACTATGCTATTGGGGCCGTGCTAGGCCAAAGAAAAGAGAAAAAGCCATGTGTCATCTACTATGCAAGTAGAACCCTAAACTCAGCCCAAGCAAACTACACCACAACTGAAAAAGAACTCTTAGCCGTAGTTTTTGCCTTGGACAAGTTTAGGTCCTACTTGATTGGATCCAAGATCATTATATTCACTGACCATGCCGCGCTTAAGTATCTTCTCTCTAAGAAGGATGCTAAACCATGGTTATTAAGATGGATCCTTCTACTCCAGGAATTCGACATAGAAATACGTGATAAGAAAGGAGTAGAAAATGTAGTAGCTGACCATCTCTCTCAACTTATTCTCACAGATTCCCCTGAAACGACCGCAATCAATGACATGTTCCCTGATGAACAACTTTTTGCTGTTTCCCAATTGCCATGGTATGCGGACATTGCTAACTATCTTGCTACAGGTACAATTCCTACACATAGGAAAATTCCTATGGGACGACCCATACTTATTCAAGTATTATCCCGATCAAATCATAAGGAGATGTGTGCCAGATGAGGAACAACAAAGTATCATCTCCTTCTGTCATTCTCAGGCATGTGGTGGCCACTTTTCGGCTAAAAAGACCACAGGGAAAATTCTGCAATGTGGGTTTTATTGGCCCACCATGTTCAAAGACACACATGAGTTTTGTAAAACATGTGAACCTTGTCAGAAATTGGGAGGAATCTCCCGTAGAAATATGATGCCACTCAATCCCATCTTGATAATCGAAATCTTTGATTGTTGGGGCATCGATTTCATGGGTCCATTCCTATCTTCTTTTGGAAACGCATACATCTTGCTTGCCGTTGATTATGTTTCCAAATGGGTCGAGGCCATCCCTTGCCGGAATTATGACCATAAAACGGTCATTCGCTTCTTAAAAGAGAATATTCTTTCCCAGTTTGGAACACCTCGAGTCATCATAAGTGATGGAGGGTCTCACTTTTGCAATCGCCCTTTTGAAACCTTAATGAAGAAATATGGTGTAACACACAAAGTGAGCACTCCCTATCACCCACAAACGAGTGGACAAGCTGAGATATCCAATAGGGAGATTAAACACATTTTAGAGAAAATGGTGAACCCCGATCGCAAGGATTGGTCACTTCGGCTTACCGATGCGCTTTGGGCCTACCGTACTGCTTTCAAAACCCCTATTGGAATGTCTCCCTATAGACTTATCTATGGGAAGGCGTGTCACTTGTTTGTGGAGTTGGAACATAGGGCATATTGGGCAATTAAGAAGATGAATTTTAAATCTGACAAGGCAAGCTCGTTGCGCAAACTACAATTGAATGAACTTGCAGAAATCCGGAACGAAGCATATGAGAATGCGAGAATTTATAAGGACAAGACGAAGATATTTTATGATAAGAATATTCTTCGTAAGACATTCACGATCAATAAAAAAGCCCTCATGTATAATTCTCACTTACATCTATTTTCGAAAAAATTGAGATCTCAATGGACCGGTCCCTACATTGTACAAACTGTCTATCCATATGGGACTGTCGAGTTATTAAATCCGAGGAACGGCAACATTTTTAAGGCAAATGGGCAGCGATTAAAGCCGTTCTTTGAGAAATTTCCTTCAGAAGGTATGTCCATACCTCTGAATGATCCTGTGTATCAGGATGACTGATCTCCTAGTCTGACGGAGGTATAGAGTAGTTAGGATTAGAATTTTGTTGCTTTTGTTTACTTTTGCTTAGGTTTGTTAGAAGGAAGAAGAATTCCACTTTTCACTTTTTCAGGTACTCTCATTCCTCACTCCCGTTTATGTTCAAATTGCTCTCATGTTTTGTTTATTGCACATCTTTTACATTGAGGACAATGCAAGATTTAGTTGGTGTTGAACCTCCAATTTATACATTGCATTGCCCATTACATGACATGGTTTGCATGATTTTCATGATTTAAAGGCCCATCTAACACATGTTTTGTGATTATAGGAATGAGAGCGGACTTCACTCAATTAGAGACCAAAAAGGGGCCATTTGGAGCCTTTGATGAAGGCCCAAGGTGGACCAAAGAAAGAAGGAAGCAAAGAAAGAAGAAAACAGAAGAAAGAAAGGAAGAAAACAAGAAGAAAAAGAGACCGACCGGTCTTGACCGGTCGGCCAAGGAAGCCCGACCGGTCTTGACCGGTCGGTCATGCTTGCTGGAGTAATGCCAAAGAGGGCCTGACCGGTCATGACCGGTCGGCCAGCCCTGTCCGACCGGTCGTGACCGGTCGGCCATGCAAGTTTCAGATTCCAGATTCTAAAACAGCAATGTACTCCCGCACCTGATTTTTCGGACCAGTTTTTTGAAGCCATATTGATGATATTTGGAAATCCAACACATCCATGTCGAAGAGGAGCTCGACGCCGAACTAACCCAAGTGGTTTCGTGTCGATCGGAGCTAAGGATTGACCGTGGTGGCCAAAACAATACGAACTGTCCAGAAAGTTCCAGATTTCGCTGTTCAACTCTGGGCCGGTCCAGAGGACTCATCATTGATGATATGAAGAATCTACTTTGACCATATTTTAGAACACATCCATATATGAATAACCACAAAAGTTTCAGATCAAAAAGATGTGTGGTTTGATCGTACCGGTTGAAGAAAGATGGACCATCCAGAAAGCTCCAACTGCGCAGAGTTTATAAAAGCCCTAATTGTTCTAATTTTCGAACCACATTCTGAGATCTTTTTGGACAATCTAATCCGTCTATCATGTAGAGGATGAAGTTTTCTACCAATGTTTAAAATTTGGGATCAATCTGACATCTGTACACTCCGGAGCGTTGAAAGCAAGATGACTGGTTCTGAAGGTACCCAAAGTGCGCGATTTTGAGAGGCGGTCGGTGATGTGATTGGTGGGCTCATTCAGAGGATAATCTTGGAAATCTAAATCATCTATGAGGAAGATCACATTACAAGGAAGCTACAAATCAAATTTGAGGGCAATCCGACCATTGGTTAAGCCGTACCAAGCGAAACAAATTCTGCTATGTTGCTGTACTATTGCTGCACTATAAAAGGAGGTGCTCTCTTCTATTCCAAATCAACCAAGGACGTGGGGAGCAAGGAGTTCAAGTCCCAGGAGGCTACCTAGCCTCCTCCAGCTAGTTTTTCTTCCTTTTCTTAGTTCTAGTTCTAGTTTTAATATGTTTTTCCTTAGCTAACCTCTTAGCTAGAGCTAGAGGTGAAATTTGTAGTTGGTTCCAATGCTTTAATTCTTTTATTTCAAGTACCCTTTTCTTACTTTTGGATTTTGAAGTTCTAGTTTGAATAAAGTTTGGTTTTTTAGAAGTTTTGTGAGAGTTTGTGTGCTCCGGACATGAGTTCCTTGCAATTCTCTAAGATTACCATGATTGGGTTGTTTGAATTAGAATTGTAGTAACCCTTGAGCATGCCATAGTCCATAGGCATGGCTGTTACTCCGAAGGCTACAAGTTCAAGTTCTATGTGCTTCATTAGAACTAGAAATCTAATTTCCAGATTTAAGTGGGATTGTTTGTGCTTGAATGTTATATCTTCCAATTAGATGAGAGATAGGACTTTGATTCTAATTGTGTTGTACTTGGATGAATGGATTGGCATTGGACTACTACAAGTGAATCCTTAATGCTCTAGTTCTTCTTAATTTCAGATTTTTCTATTTTATGTGAAAAACTATCTTCTCAAACTTCTTAGATTCTAGTTATTAGAGTACTTGGAATTGTTTACCTCTTTCCCTGTGGATCGACCTCGGTCTTACCGAGATTTATTACTACATCGCAGCCTTACACTTGAGGCAAGCGAACAAGTTTTTGGCGCCGTTGCCGGGGAAAAAGTTAAACGGTTTTAATTGTTCTAGTAGCTATAGAGTAATCTTAGTTAGGTAGGATTTTCAGTTTTTATAGAAGTAGATTTTCTGATTTTTTTTAGATTACTAACAAATTTTTGGATTTTGTAGGACATTGTTGCTGACATAGATCTCACTCTATTGGGTAACATCTCCCCATCTCCCTTCTTTTTGTTCTTTTTTCTAGATTAGGGTAGTTCCCAATTCTTTAAAATTTCATCATGTATGATTGGACGAATGGTGCGTACAAGTACCTTTTGGAGGATGAGACGTCGGATTTTGAGACCCAAAATCATTATGATTGGAACCATTATAAGCATAAGTATTTTTCTGAGATTCAATCAACCTCCACTACCTCCCCACGTAAGACGATGCGTGATTACATTAATGAAAACAATACACATATTGAGGCACAACGTAAGATAATGGAAGAGTATCGGAAAGAGATGAATAATGTTCCACCGGTTAGGACAATGTATGATCACTTGTATGTCAACAACCATCTAAAAGCCCAACATATGACATGCATAATCCAAATTGGTGGGAGCATCAAAATTTCAACTTGGAAGATGAGCCAACCATGGATGCCAACAACTATCCTCAAGAGTTTCTTTCTCATGAGCCGCAACCGACACAAACTCTTGAGGATGTGCTGCGAGAGTTTATGAAAACAACTGAGCAATACATACAAAACCTCTCGCCATCTCAAAATATTAAACCCAACATTGGGAACACCGAATCAATCCCCAACAATGAGGAGGATGAGGCTATCCAAGTCCCACCTTCTTCAGATTTAATGGATAGACTTTTAAAGGAGATTGATTTCGATGATCCCAATGTCATCATCAATTATGGTGAGTCCACTATCTCTTTTGGATGCTTTGAACTTAATGATGAAGAGATTTCAATGACGGTTGACGAACCCGAGGAATCCATAAAATTTGAAAGTGGTAGTGGGGTTGCCTACAATGAGGGTTTGGTGAATGGTTATGAACCTATGGTTTCTTTTTCCCAAGGGCATAATGATTATGAGTCTCTAGAGGATATGCATGCTAGAGAGATGGCCGAAGTCGATCTTTTTGAGTCCTTCCACCAACAACACATGCCAAATTCTAGTGTGGTAGACCTCCCTTTGATTGAAAATTCTATTCCTTTGGATGATGAGGTGGCACAATCTGAAATTTTCAAAGATCAACCAATGTTAGATGATGTGCTTACCACTGAATCTGAAGAATTCTCTTTGGAAGACCTCCTCTCTATAGAGGAGGAATTCCTTACCATTGAAATAGAATTTCTTCAATCATTAAGGGAGGATGAGGACCCTTCATCCGACTATCTCGATTTCCTAGAGGAATGCTTGGCCCAATCTTCTGATCTTGATGATGAGATGATTAAGGAGTTGGACATTTTGTTAGACACGGTGCCGGTGCCTGAAGAACACCTTTCCACTGATTTACACTCTTTACCATTGTTTGTGGAAGCACCGTATAATTCTGAAATTGTGGAGGAGATAACTTTAACCAATGAAAACTTGATGAGTGTCTCTCCACCATCATGGGTCCTTCAGCCCATTGAAAATTCTGATTGGGAGGACCCATTTTTAATCAATCATAACCCAAATCAGAATTTGAGGAGATATCTTTTTGCTGCTCTTATCTCCACCTTTTATGCATGTGGTGCACAATACGATTGGACTTCAATGATAAGAAGCACACATGTTTACTGTCGAGCAGGACTTTGGATGGTCCTCATGAGAAATTTATTGAAATTCATGAAGATCATGCTCAACTTTGATCATGTAGTTGATCGGACTAATCAAAGGTAGGTATGTAGGTTAGGATTTATTTTTCTGCAATTAGGATTGAATAAGTCTCATCGAGACAATGGAAGATGCTAGAATTGATCAACTTGCTATCTCAGGTACTATTGTTCTCACTCATATTTTACCATTGCTCTCATGTTCATGCTAATTGCATATCTTTTTACATTGAGGACAATGCAAGATTTGGTTGGGGGGTGAGATGAGATTCCTCATCTAGCATGTTGCAACATTTCGAGCCTCACATGCGCAAATTTTTTCGAATTTTCTAAAATTTCAAAACTCTTTTAGAAAACCGTATTTCCATGCATTCGAGATGATATGAGTATAAGAAGAGGAGATACGAAGTGTGTGATGTTGTAAGTCTTGAATTCTCCCAACATAATGGTTTTATATGTTAGTTCCCCTATTGTTGTGATTGATAGAAAATTTGAACACCTTCACACCAAGTTCACATTACACGATTTTCATGAGTTGAAAGGTTTATGTGATTTGTGGATTAGCTAGACTTTGATATAAAGGTGTTGAGAAACCAAGCCGGGGTATTTTGTCCATCCTTGTCCATGGGAAAATAATGAAAGATATGGATTTTTAAAAATCCTATCTAATTTTAAAAGAAAAAGGAAAGAAAGGATGAAATCGGGAATGAAGGAAAAATGGTGGAAAATTTCGAAAAGGGCTACCTATTACCAACCGGGGGATGGTCGAACCGTAACCAAAGCCGAAAATGGGACGTAGTGTGAAAACCGTCGGAAGGACGGTAAGGCAAATTCCTGTCATAGGCTTGTTGTTGCTCTGTGCACCTTAAAATCCTTGGTTTACTTAATCTATGAAGAAGATGATCCCAGAAACTCATGAGATGAACTTTCACTATGCACACTAGGTTGAATTTGTTCGAGTTCTTCTATTTATCAATCAATCAGTGGGAATTTCATGTAGACACTTATTATGTTTTAAGAGTCCAAGATTTCAGCTTCTATCACCTAATTTTTCCAAATTTTATACTTATACACCTTGGAATGGATAGAATCATGGGTTCTGAGGGAGAGTTGGGTTTGGAGGTTTGAAATTGTTTCACGCATGTTTTGCTCGGGACTAGCAAAAAGCTAGTTGGGGGGTGTGTTGAACCTCCAATTTATACATTGCATTGCCCATTACATGACATGGTTTGCATGATTTTCATGATTTAAAGGCCCATCTAACACATGTTTTGTGATTATAGGAATGAGAGCGGACTTCACTCAATTAGAGACCAAAAAGGGGCCATTTGGAGCCTTTGATGAAGGCCCAAGGTGGACCAAAGAAAGAAGGAAGCAAAGAAAGAAGAAAACAGAAGAAAGAAAGGAAGAAAACAAGAAGAAAAAGAGACCGACCGGTCTTGACCGGTCGGCCAAGGAAACCCGACCGGTCTTGACCGGTCGGCCATGCTTGCTGGAGTAATGCCAAAGAGGGCCTGACCGGTCATGACCGGTCGGCCATGCAAGTTTCAGATTCCAGATTCTAAAACAGCAATGTACTCCCGCACCTGATTTTTCGGACCAGTTTTCTGAAGCCATCTTGATGATATTTGGAAATCCAACACATCCATGTCGAAGAGGAGCTCGACGTCGAACTAACCCAAGTGGTTTCGTGTCGATCGGAGCTACGGATTGACCGTGGTGGCCAAAACAATACGAACTGTCCAGAAAGTTCCAGATTTCGCTGTTCAACTCTGGGCCGGTCCAGAGGACTCATCATTGATGATATGAAGAATCTACTTTGACCATCTTTTAGAACACATCCATATATGAATAACCACAAAAGTTTCAGATCAAAAGGATGTGTGGTTTGATCGTACCGGTTGAAGAAAGATGGACCATCCAGAAAGCTCCAACTGTGCAGAGTTTATAAAAGCCCTAATTGTTCTAATTTTCGGACCACATTCTGAGATCTTTTTGGACAATCTAATCCTTCTATCATGTAGAGGATGAAGTTTTCTACCAATGTTCAAAATTTGGGATCAATCCGACATCTGTACACTCCGGAGCGTTGAAAGCAAGATGACTGGTTCTGAAGGTACCCAAAGTGCGCGATTTTGAGAGGCGGTCGGTGATGTGATTGGTGGGCTCATTCAGAGGATAATCTTGGAAATCTAAATCATCTATGAGGAAGATCACATTACAAGGAAGCTACAAATCAAATTTGAGGGCAATCCGACCATTGGTTAAGCCGTACCAAGCGAAACAAATTCTGCTATGTTGCTGTACTATTGCTGCACTATAAAAGGAGGTGCTCTCTTCTATTCCAAATCAACCAAGGACGTGGGGAGCAAGGAGTTCAAGTCCCAGGAGGCTACCTAGCCTCCTCCAGCTAGTTTTTCTTCCTTTTCTTAGTTCTAGTTCTAGTTTTAATATGTTTTTCCTTAGCTAACCTCTTAGCTAGAGCTAGAGGTGAAATTTGTAGTTGGTTCCAATGCTTTAATTCTTTTATTTCAAGTACCCTTTTCTTACTTTTGGATTTTGAAGTTCTAGTTTGAATAAAGTTTGGTTTTTTAGAAGTTTTGTGAGAGTTTGTGTGCTCCGGACATGAGTTCCTTGCAATTCTCTAAGATTACCATGATTGGGTTGTTTGAATTAGAATTGTAGTAACCCTTGAGCATGCCATAGTCCATAGGCATGGCTGTTACTCCGAAGGCTACAAGTTCAAGTTCTATGTGCTTCATTAGAACTAGAAATCTAATTTCCAGATTTAAGTGGGATTGTTTGTGCTTGAATGTTATATCTTCCAATTAGATGAGAGATAGGACTTTGATTCTAATTGTGTTGTACTTGGATGAATGGATTGGCATTGGACTACTACAAGTGAATCCTTAATGCTCTAGTTCTTCTTAATTTCAGATTTTTCTATTTTATGTGAAAAACTATCTTCTCAAACTTCTTAGATTCTAGTTATTAGAGTACTTGGAATTGTTTACCTCTTTCCCTGTGGATCGACCTCGGTCTTACCGAGATTTATTACTACATCGCAGCCTTACACTTGAGGCAAGCGAACAGTTGGGGGGTGTAGGATCACTTGGATGAATCCAGAGTTTTGTAACATTTCAAGCAATTGTGTGGAAACTTTTCGTTTTTTTTCAAAAATTCAAAACTCTTTTGGAAAATTTTGGTTCTATGCACTCAAGATGATATGAGCATAAAAAGAGGAGATATGAAGTGTATGCGGTTGCAAATCTTGATCTTCTCTTGGCATAATGGTTTTATAGAAGAATTCCCCTAATTCTATGATCGATAGAAAATCTGAACACTTTTACACCTAGTCCACAATACACGATTTTCATGGGTTGAAGGGATTATGTGATTTATGGATTAGCTAGACTGTGAATTAAGGTGTTGAGAAGTCAAGCCGGGGTACTCTGTCCATCCTTGTCCATGGGAAAACAATGCAAGATATGGATTTCTAAAAATCCTATCTAAATTAAAAGAAAAAGGAAAAGGAAGGATGAAATTGGGAATGATGGAAAACTGGTGGAAAATTCCGATTAGGGCTACCTACTACCAACCGGGGGATGGTTTACCCGTAACCAAAGCCGAAAATGGGACGTAGTGTGAAAGTCGTCGGAAGGACGGTAAGGCAAATTTCTATCATTGGCTTGATGTAGCTCCATGTACCTTGAGATCTATAGTCTGGTTGATCTATGAAGAAGATAATCCTAGAAACTCATGAGATGAATTTTCACTATCCACACTAGATTGAATTTGTTCAAGTTCTTCTGTTTATCAACCAATCAACGGGAATCTCATATAAATTCTTATCATGTCTTGAGGGTTTACAGTTTCAACGTCTGTCACCAAATAGTTCTGAATCTTACACTTGTATGTCTTGGGACGTATAGAAGAAGGGTTTCTGAAAGAAAGTTGAGTTTTAAAGAATGGGATTAGTTTCACGCATGTTTTTGCTCGGGACAAGCAAAATGCTGGTTGGGGGGTGTGTTGAGCTCTTAATTGTGCATATTCTAACCCCAATTCATCACTCATTGTGTGAGGTTTTCATGATTCAAAGGCTAATTAAATGCATGTCTTGTAATTACAGGAATGAGAATGAACTCTGCTTAATTGAAGGAGAAAAGGCCCATTTAAGAACCTTGGATGAAGAACAAAGGTGCACCAAAGAAAGAAGGAAGCAAGGAGAGACGAAAGTAAAAGAAAGAAAAAGAAGAAAAAGAAGAAAGAAGACATCCGACCGGTCTTGACCGGTCGGCCAAGGGAGCCAGACCGGTCTTGACCGGTCAGCCGTGTACGCTGGACTGCTGTTGGAGATGGTCCGACCGGTCTTGACCGGTCGGCCAAGGATGCTGAACACGCTGGACTGTTTTCCTATTGAGGCACGACCGGTCGTGACCGGTCGGCTAGCCCAGTCAGACCGGTCCAGACCGGTCGGCCACGTGAAGAAATGGAAATTTCTAATCCTGGCGCCGAATTTCTTTGCGCACTGCATACCTCTTACGCAGATTCTCGATTCTTCTGAAGTTGCGGAGCCTCCATACTATAAAAGGACACATAGGGATCGTTCCTAGGGTATCTAAGGAGGGTTGAAGCAAGCTTGGAGGCGGAGGAAGTGGATTTCGGAGTTCCACAACTCCTTCTAGTTTGTTTTACTGTTTTTATGAGTTTTTTTGGTTGTTTCATGTTTCCATGGATCATGAGCAGCTAAACCTCTTAGCTAGGGCTAAGAGGTGAAGCTTGTAGTGGATCCAAGATGTTTCAATTCGTATTCAGTTGGTTTTAAGTTGGAATTCATGTTTATGAACTATGGTTTGAAGTTTATACAAGCTTTAAGTAGTTTTTCTTAGTCTTATGATGACTCATGGATGTTTGGGAGAATTACTTAAATTCTTAATTGGTTTGCATTAGTCTAGACCTGTATGATCCGAGGAATTGGAGTGCGCTCTAGTATTATGATCTTCATGTGGGGACTTCCTACCAAAGTTCTACTTTTCTGAATTTCTGTAATATGTATGGACTGTGCATGTGATTGAATCAAGTTCAAATCCTGATCTAGCCTTATCTTGTGACAGGACTTGAGGATGGTTATGATTGTGAACTGAATCTTTTGGAATGGAGACTGACCTATGCAATTGAGCATGCTCAGCTCAGCCTACATTGAGTGAATCCTATGCATTGAACTTACATATAACAGATTGTTTGGTTTAACAGCTCTATCAACCGACTAGATAGATCTTAATATCGATTCTAGTTGAGAGAATGAGAAACCACAACGGATTGAACATCAAGGATTGCTGCAAGTGGATCCTTGAACCCCTAGGGCCTTTTTATAATTATTTACCTTCAATTTAATTCAATTTTGTTACTCAAATCAAATCCATACAAAATCTGGTTGTTAGCTTTCAATAGACACTTTTGGATGTGTTTGTGAAATCCTACATAAGTCCCTTCGGATCGACCTCGGTCTTACCGAGATTATTACTACATCGCAACCCTACACTTGGGGAAGCGAACAGTAGTCCAACTATCTCATGCATCATAGGAGACTACCGGATTAAACAAGCCTTACTTGATTTGGGGGCAAGTGTGAATCTCATTCCATACTCAGTCTACGAGCAACTTGGGTTAGGTGAATTGAAACCGACCAAAACCACACTCCAACTTGCTGATAGATCCATCCGTATACCGAGAGGAATGATTGAAGATGTTCTAGTCCAAGTTGATAAATTCTACTACCCGGTAGACTTTATTGTCTTGGATACACATCCCGTCATAGGCACCGGTGCTCAAATTCCCGTCATACTTGGACGACCATTTCTAGCTACTTCAAATGCCATTATCAATTGTAGAAACAGACTTGTACAAATGTCCTTTGGAAATATGACCCTTGAGCTTAACATATTTGATTTATGCAAACAACCACGGGAGGTTGATGATGATATCCACGAACTAAACATGATTGAATCATTCATGAAAGATACAGTCCCCTTGTCACTATCTTCCGACCCTTTGGATACATGTGTAGCCCATTCTCATGAGATAAATGATGACACAATACAAGAGATAGATGCCATACTAGAGGTGATGTCGGTGCTTGATAATAAAAGATGGAGGGCCCTATTTTAGCCTTTGCCTGTAAACGAGAACAAGGCCCTCCCATCCAACATCAAGGCACCAACACTCAACCTAAAACCATTACCAAGTGAGCTGAAATATGTTTATTTAGGTCGAGATGAGACATATCTAGTGGTGATTTCTTCCCACTTGGATGAGGAACAAGAGAGTAGGCTAATGGCCACTCTATTAGAGCACAAGAGTGCCATTGGATGGTCAATTGCGGATCTCAAAGGCATAGACCCACTAATTTGTACTCATCGCATACACTTTGAGGAGAATACGAAGACATCTAGGCAACCACAACGACGACTAAATCCAAACATGAAAGATGTGGTTAAGGTCGAAGTGGTGAAACTATTGGATGTGGATATTATTTACCCAATATCCGATAGTCAATGGGTGAGCCTAACTCAAGTGGTGCCTAAGAAATCTGGAATAACCATCATAGCCAATGCCAATAATGAACTCGTGCCAACTAGAGTCACTATCGGTTGGAGAATGTGCATTGACTACAGGAAGCTAAACACCGTCACAAGGAAAGACCACTTCCCCTTACCTTTTGCTGATCAAATTTTAGAAAGGTTGGCGGGTCATTCCCATTTTTACTTCCTTGATGGCTATTCAGGGTACAACCAAATAGAGATCGCCCTTGAAGACCAAGAAAAGACTACATTCACATGTCCATTCGGCACTTTCACCTATCGACGGAAGCCGTTTGGACTATGTAATGCCCCTGCCACCTTTCAGCGTTGTATGATGAGTATATTTTCTGATATGGTGGGGACAATTCTCGAAGTCTTCATAGATGATTTTTTAGTATTTGGTTGTAGCTTTGATGAGTGCCTTGAGCAATTGAAACCTGTGCTGAAAAGATGTGAAGAGAAGAACCTTGTGCTGAATTGGGAGAAGTGCCACTTCATGGTTCAAAAGGGAATTGTACTTGGTCACATCGTTTCACAAAATGGAATCTAGGTGGACAAAGCAAAAATTGATCTTATCTCTAACCTTCCACCACCCAAGAGCATACGAGTTGTACGATCCTTTTTGGGACATGCCGGATTACAGAAGGTTCATAAAGGATTTCAGTTCAATCTCTCGTCCCTTATGTAACCTACTTCAAAAGGAAAATTCATTCGAGTGGAATGAAGAATGTCAAAAGGCCTTTACCACCCTTAAAGGTATGTTGACATGTGCTCCCATAATGCAACCACCTGATTGGAGCCTTCCTTTTGAGATTATGTGCGATGCTAGCGACTATGCTATTGGGGTCGTGCTAGGCCAAAGAAAAGAGAAAAAGCCATGTGTCATCTACTATGCAAGTAGAACCCTAAACTCAGCCCAAGCAAACTACACCACAACTGAAAAAGAACTCTTAGCCGTAGTTTTTGCCTTGGACAAGTTTAGGTCCTACTTGATTGGATCCAAGATCATTATATTCACTGACCATGCCGCGCTTAAGTATCTTCTCTCTAAGAAGGATACTAAACCACGGTTGTTAAGATGGATCCTTCTACTCCAGGAATTCGACATAGAAATACGTGATAAGAAAGGAGTAGAAAATGTAGTAGCTGACCATCTCTCTCAACTTGTCCTCCCAGATTCCCCTGAAACGACTGTGATCAATGACATGTTCCCTGATGAACAACTTTTTGCTGTTTCCCAATTGCCATGGTATGCGGACATTGCTAACTATCTTGCTACAGGTACAATTCCTACACATTGGAAAAAGCAAGATAAGGATAAATTCTTTACAGAGGTACGAAAATTCCTATGGGACGACCCATACTTATTCAAGTATTATCCCGATCAAATCATAAGGAGATGTGTGCCAGATGAGGAACAACAAAGTATCATCTCCTTCTGTCATTCTCAGGCATGTGGTGGCCACTTTTCGGCTAAAAAGACCACAGGGAAAATTCTGCAATGTGGGTTTTATTGGCCCACCATGTTCAAAGACACACATGAGTTTTGTAAAACATGTGAACCTTGTCAGAAATTGGGAGGAATCTCCCGTAGAAATATGATGCCACTCAATCCCATCTTGATAATCGAAATCTTTGATTGTTGGGGCATCGATTTCATGGGTCCATTCCTATCTTCTTTTGGAAACGCATACATCTTGCTTGCCGTTGATTATGTTTCCAAATGGGTCGAGGCCATCCCTTGCCGGAATTATGACCATAAAACGGTCATTCGCTTCTTAAAAGAGAATATTCTTTCCCAGTTTGGAACACCTCGAGTCATCATAAGTGATGGAGGGTCTCACTTTTGCAATCGCCCTTTTGAAACCTTAATGAAGAAATATGGCGTAACACACAAAGTGAGCACTCCCTATCATCCACAAAGGAGTGGACAAGCTGAGATATCCAATAGGGAGATTAAACACATTTTAGAGAAAACGGTGAACCCCGATCACAAGGATTGGTCGCTTCGGCTTACCGATGCGCTTTGGGCCTACCGTATTGCTTTCAAAACCCCTATTGGAATGTCTCCCTATAGACTTATCTATGGGAAGGCGTGTCACTTGCCTGTGGAGTTGGAACATAGGGCATATTGGGCAATTAAGAAGATGAATTTCAATTCCGACAAGGCAAGCTCGTTGCGCAAACTACAATTGAATGAACTTGCAGAAATCCGGAACGAATCATATGAGAATGCGAGAATTTACAAGGACAAAACGAAGATATTCCACGATAAGAATATTCTTCGCAAGACATTCACGATCAATAAAAAAGTCCTCATATATAATTCTCGCCTACATCTATTTCCGGGAAAATTGAGATCTCGATGGACCAGTCCCTACATTGTACAAACTGTCTATCCATATGGGACTGTCGAGCTGTTAAATCCGAGGAACGGCAACATTTTTAAGGTGAATGGGCAGTGATTAAAGTCGTTCTTTGAAAACTTTCCTTTAGAAGGTATGTCCATACCCCTGAATGATCCTGTGTATCAGGATGATTGATCTCCTAGTCTGACGGAGGTATAGAGTAGTTAGGATTAGGATTTTGTTGCTTTTGTTTACTTTTGCTTAGGTTTGTTAGAAGGAAGAAGGATTTCACTTTTCACTTTTTCAGGTACTCTCATTCCTCACTCCCTTTTACGTTCAAATTGCTCTCATGATTTGCTCATTGCACCTCTTTTACATTGAGGACAATGCAAGATTTGGTTGGGGGGTGTAGGATCACTTGGATGAATCTAGCGTTTTGTAACATTTCAAGCAATAATTATGTCGAAATTTTTCAATTTTTCTAAAATTCGAAACTCTTTTGGAAAACATTGTTTCTATGCATTCAAGATGATATGAGCATAAGAGGAGGAGATATGAAGTGTATGGGGCTGTATGTCTTGAATCTTCTCATAGCATAACGGTTTTATATGTGAATTCCCCTATTTCTGTGATTGATAGAAAATCTGAACACTTTTACACCTAGTCCACATTACATGATTTTCATGGGTTGAAGGGAGTATGTGATTTATGGATTAGCTAGACTTTGAATTAAGGTGTTGAGAAATCAGGCCGGGGTACTTTGTCCATCCTTGTCCATGGGAAAACAACGAAAGATATGGATTTCTAAAAATCCTATCTAAATTAAAAGGAAAAGGAAAAGGGAGGATGAAATTGGGAATGATGGAAAAATGGTGGAAAATTCCGATTAGGACTACCTACTACCAACCGGGGGATGGTCTACCTGTAACCAAAGCCGGAAATGGGACGTAGTGTGAAAGTCGTCGAAATGACGGTAAGGCAAATTCCTGTCATTGGCTTGATGTGGCTTTATGTACCTTGAGATCTATAATCTGGTTGATCTATGAAGAAGATAATCCTAATAACTCGTGAGATGAATTTTCACTATCCACACTAGATTGAATTTGTTCAAGTCCTTCTATTTATTAACCAATCAGCGGGAATTTCATATGAATGCTTATTATGTTTTGAGGGTTGATGGTTTCAACCGCTGTCGCCTAATATTTCTGAATCTTACACTTGTATGTCTTGGGATGTATAGAAGAATGGTTTCTGAAAGAGAGTTGAGTTTTGAAGAATGGAATTAGTTTCACGCATGTTTTGCTCGGGACTAGCAAAATGCTGGTTGGGGCGTGTGTTGAGCTCTTAATTGTGCATATTCTAACCCCAATTCATCACTCATTGTGCGAGATTTTTATGATTTAAAGGCTAACGGAATGTATGTTTTGTGATTACAGGATTGAGAGTGGACTCCACCTAATTGAAGATAAAAAGAGCTTATTGAATGAAGATTGATTGAGGACCAAAGGAAGAAGGAAGCAAGGAAAGAAGAAAAGAAGAAAGAAAGAAGAAATTGAAGAAAAACAAGGGCAGGACCGATCATCTGACCGGTCGGCCAAAGGAGCCAGACCGGTCAAGAACGGTCGGCCAACTTTCCCCCACATGCTGCAGTCGCTGGACATCAGCCAAACACCGGCACGACCGGTCGTGACCGGTCGGCCAGGTCAGTCCGACCGGTCAAGACCGGTCGGCCAGAAGTTTCTTTATAGTCCAGAGGTTGCTGGACTGTTTTTCCATTGAAGCATGACCGGTCGTGACCGGTCGGCCAGCCCAGTCCGACCGGTCCAGACCGGTCGGCCATGTGAAGTAAAACAGAAATTGCTATTTTCAATCCGAAAATCTCTGCGCACTGCGTAACTCTTACGCAGATTTTCGATCCTTCTGAAGTTGCGGAGCCTCCCTACTATAAAAGGACACTTAGGGATCGTTCCTAGGGTATCTTAGAAGGGTTTAAGCAAGCTTGGAGGCGGCGGAAGTGGATTTTGGAGTTCCACAACTCTTAGTTTGTTTTACTGTTTTTATGAGTTTTTTTTGTTGTTTCATGTTTCTTTGGATCATAAGCAGCTAAACCTCTTAGCTAGGGCTAAGAGGTGAAGCTTGTAGTGGATCCAAGATGTTTTAATTCGTATTCAGTTGGTTTTAAGTTGGAATTCATGTTTATGAACTATAGTTTGAAGTTTATACAAGCTTTAAGTAGTTTTTCTTAGTCTTATGATGACTCATGGATGTTTGGGAGAATTACTTAAATTCTTAATTGGTTTGCATTAGTCTAGACCTGTATGATCCGAGGAATTGGAGTGCGCTCTAGTACTATGATCTTCATGCGAGGACTTCCTACCAAAGTTCTACTTTTCTGAGTTTCTGTAATATGTATGGAATGTGCATGTGATTTGAATCAAGTTCAAATCCTGATCTAGCCTTGTCTTGTGACAGGACTTGAGGATGGTTATGATTGTGAACTGAACCTTTTGGAATGGAGACTGACCTATGCAATTGAGCATGCTCAGCTCAGCCTACATTGAGTGAATCCTATACATTGAACTTACATATAACAGATTGTTTGGTTTAACAGCTCTATCATCCGACTAGATAGATTTTAATATCGATTCTAGTTGAGGGAATGAGAAACCACAGCGGATTAAACATCAAGTATTGCTACAAGTGGATCCTTGAACCCCTAGTGCCTTTTTTATAATTGTTTAAATTCAAATTAGTTTAAAATTGTTACTCACATCAATCTTATTCAAAATCTGGTTATTAGCTTTCAATAGACACTTTTGGATGTGTTTGTGAAATCCTAAATAAGTCCCTGTGGATCGACCTCGATCTTACCAAGTTTATTACTACATCGCAACCCTACACTTGGGGAAGCGAACATCGACCCATTTGGTGAAATAATCGACTGCCAAAATTGCAAATCTGTTCTGACCTTTTCCGATAGGCAACTGTCCGATGATATCGACTCCCCATTGGGCGTGAAATTGCGTTGGGTAGCCTAACACGACACCCTACGCATACGCGTGCGGAAGCTTGAGGAGCAATTAGAATTATGGCTGAACCTATAGGAGGGGGGTATAAGGACCTTTTAAAATTCTTTTCGCCTACTTATCAGATTTAACAAATTAAAATACGTAAGCGATTAACACTTCGGCTTCCAAGCCTAAGTGGGTCCAATTAAAAGACTAGCAAGAGATAAGAGCAATAAGCAACCTAGTCTAAGTGACTCATGTGGACTATAGAGGATGGATCAAGAAATGCTCAAGTCAACATGAGGTAGTGAAAATACATCTTGTGAGTGTGGATGCCTATCAAGTGCCTAGCATACATTCCTAACTAAGCATTCATAATTAACCAATTAAATGCAATGCATTAAAGAGAAATGTGCTCCAATACAATCACAAACACAAGGATGTATAGTGGTTTGACTACTTGTCTACTCCACTCCCCGTTCAAGTACTCAACCCCTTTGAGCACACCAGCATTCACTAGGGAGTTTAAATCTGGTTCCTCCCAACCAAGGTGTTTTAACTCGGATCCACCCAACCGGGGAGTTTACAGGTTCCTCCCAACCTACACGTTTACACCCGTGTTGGTGGCTCCCCCTTGGAGACTTTGTTTTAGGCCCGACTAACGTGCCAAGGAACGGCTGACGTCCCTAGATTTTAGGCCCAACTAATAGGCCAAGGATCGGCTAACGACCCCGGGGCGAGTTTGTCAAACAAACTCTACACTCAACTCCCACAGGGAATTGAGTGGATGGACTCTTAACAAGACAACCTTACTTGTCGGATTGAGCCCCTTGTTGCGCCGTCTTGGGTTGCTTCTTCTCGCTCTCCCGTGCTTGAATCAGCTCCTCTTGTGTTCCCCCGATCGTTGACGCCGTTGCTTTGCCAAGGCATCAGCTCCAAGATCAGCTACCTTGCATGTGATGCTCCATTGGAGATGCCCAAGGTGCTAGGGAATGGTGAAACCTCTACAAATGGTAGGAAATGGGTTTCCTAGAGGAATGCACCTAAATGGACTCCTAGATAGTGTTTAGACAAAGGATTTAACTATCATCAAGGTGTCTAAACCCTATGAATCAAGAGGGAACAAGTCCATTCTCAAGATGCCATTGAATGGCCCAAGCTTGTGATGAAAACACAAGGAGAATGACTTGCTTTAGGTTTGGGATAGAGCCTCTAATGATCTCTAGCAATGGTGGCTTCTATCTCCTCAAAATCCCCTCTCTTGGCTCAAAAAATGAATCCCCCTTTTAAATAGATTTTCTTCCAATGGTCAAAAAACGGGCAGATTCGTGCATCTCCGATTGATCGGAAATCTATCCAGAGAAGTCTCTGGAAGAAATTCCGATTGATCGGAACATTGTCCGATTGATCGGACGGCCCCTTCCGATGGATCGGAAGACTGTCCGATTGATCGAAAATATGTCCAGTGAGTTTTCAATTTTTTCTGGGACAATTTCCGATTGATCGGAATTTCTGTCCGATCGATCGGAGTCCTATCGGAGCACCTGTCCGATTGATCGGAGTCCTATCGAAAACTACTGTTTGAGCCTTTTTTATTGCAGCAGCTTCCACCTCTTTAATTAGTCTAATTTATCATATTTTTCATGGAGTTCTAAGACTAATGATGATGACTAAAGGTATACCTAGGTGGTGCAAGTCATCTAAGAGGTTATGGGTTAGGTTTTGGTCAAGGCAAGGCACACCAAGGCATCACATTTACCTGTTTCTTCTTTCTTGATGCAGCCGGGCCACTTGAGTCTTCGGTCTTTGTCTTCATTAAGCTCAACCGACACTAGACCTACTGACCTAAGTAATTGACAAACAAGGTGCACTAGTATACCACAGAAAAGTGCACTAACAGGGCGAAGGGCCAAGGGCCATCCATTGGCGTCATTTGCTCGGATGGCACACGAGGTATGGGGGAATATCGCTGACACTTGTCGCATCTTTTGGAGAATTCGATCGCATCAGCCTTCATAGTGGGCCAATAATAATCTTGCCTCATCGCCTTATACGCTAAAGATCGTCCCTTGGGATGGTTACCACATGCCCCCTGGTGTATTTCAACCAGAACATGATGTGCTTCTTCTGGGTGAAGACACCTTAAGTAGGGTAAAGTAAAACTCTTGCGTAACAAGATTCCGTTTAGTAAAGTATACCTGGCAGCAAGAGGACGAATTTGTCGTGCAGATTTCTTATCATCCGGGAGATGTCCGTATTTGAGATAGAGGATGATGGGGTCCATCCAACATGGAGAGGGATGAGCCACAATCAATTGCTCGGAGGTTGCTTGGTTGATACTTGGAGCATGAAGGTGCTCGATGGGAATAGATTGCGATAACTCCGATTCTGGTGCGGAGGCGAGTTTTGCCAAAGAATCTGCAAGTTTGTTCTTCTCACGAGGGATGTGGATTATTTCATAATTCTTCAGCTTCACGAGCAGGATGAGCACTCGGGATTTGTATAAAGCCATCTTTCTTCTTTCGCCTCAAATTCGCCAAGTACCTGATTGACTATGAGCTGAGAGTCACTATGAATAAGTAAACTCTGAATCGAGAGGACGTTTGCTAGTTCGAGGCCGACGATCAAAGCCTCGTATTCTGCTTCATTATTTGAGATGCGAGAATCAAATCGTAAAGCGTATTGGAAGCGCGACCCATCTAGAGCAACTAAAATTAGGCCCGCTCCGCACCCGGTGGCCCGTGAAGACCCATCCACGAAGAGCGACCAGTGTGGCTGGTCGCTGGTCGCAGAATTATCATCGGGAGAGGAGTATGTGAATTCGGCTGTTATAGGCAAAATGATGGAGATAAGATTTCACGCGGAAATGCCCATTTCGCTCTCGCTCTCGAGATTGTTTGATCGAGAGTCAAATATTGGATAAGTGCGGGACGTCCATTCGACTCTCGAGATTATATGATCGAGAGTCGAATGTTGGATAAGTGCGGGACGTCCATTCGACTCTCGAGATTATCTGATCGAGAGTCGAATGTTGGATAGGTGCGGGACGACCATTCGACTCTCGAGCTTACCTGATCAGGAGTCATAGATTGAAAAATACGGAGCAGCTATTCGCAAGTCTCGAGCCTTCATAACCGATAGTCAAATACGGCAAAGCTCGATCCGCGAACAGACCTTCTCACAAGTCGTTGAAAGACGTTACATCCAAAATATGTACTTGGACTCGCGACCACATTTTAACCTGCGAGCAGCTTTCCTGCGGGTTACAACCAGTTCGGAGGCTATGACTCCAACTACGGGCGTCTCCTTCCTTTTCGGAGGCCATGACTCCAACTACGGGCGTCTCCTTCCTTTTCGGAGGCCATGACTCCAACTACGGGTCTCCTTTCGGAGGCCATGACTCCAACTATGGCTTCCAGCCGGATCCAGCCGGATTTCAAGGGATTACCATCTAGGGGCGTGATTGTTGGAATAAGTCATTGGGTTGGATCTGACTAAAAAGATAGGATCTTATCCCACGAAATCAGCGAATTCTCAGTATCGTATGCGACATCAACGGGATTTCGACATCTCACGTAACAGATTGGATTGCTTCAGATCTATATAAAGGGGTGGCTCCATTGAGAGCAGGTACGCACACATCATTCAATCTTGGTCTCGTTTACTTGGCTTCTCTTCTTACTGTGGCCTAACTTAAGCATCGGAGGGCTAACGGCTGGTCCCCAGCCACCCTTATTTGCTGTCTTGCTTCAGGTCTGGTGGTGAAAATTCCTGCTGGAGCGAAGGAGAAAAGCCGGAGGATCTCGTTACAAAATTTGACATTAACAGTTTGGCGCCGTCTGTGGGAACGACTTGATCATCAAAATCAATCGTGTTAACCACCGATCAAAATCCTTCGGTGATGCCTCCTAAAAAGACTGTTCATCCTTCAACTTCGAGGCAGGCACCACCTCCGCCCGGTGAGACGGAATCCGCACCTGCCCTCCCACCTGTTCCGACGGATATCCCTCAAGGAGCCCCAAATATGCCATCAACAAATCCATTATTGGAGGCCTCTGGAAATCAGGATGATGTCCTACGATTCCTCGGGAACACTCTCCTAACTCTAAACGCCGGAGTTCAGGCACTGTCAAATCGGCTTGATCAGCACTTCCCTGAACCGCAAAGACAACCCTCCGAAGGGTTACCACCGCCACCCATACCAGTTGCTTCCAGACATTCTATGGATGAACCACAGGTCCCACCACTTGGCGGCCATCCCCCTGTGCCGTCTCCACATTCTATACATTCCAGTTCGTCTCGACAACCTCAACCGCAAGGCTCCACCGCCGAAACGTCTAGCTATACCTTGCCATGGGAAGGAGATCTCAAAAGAATCTAAGATCGTTTTGATGTCATGGAGCAGAGATACCAGGCAAATCGGCCATCTGCTGTCATGGCGGCAATACATCAATCTGAATCTCCCTTCACAAGCGAGGTCATGGAAGCCCCGTTGCCCAGAAAGTATCGAACGCCTGTTATCGCTCCGTATATAGGCATTGGCGATCCTCTGGAACATCTGGAAACATATAGGTCCCTCATGGAGTTGGAGGGACATGGTTCAGAAATCATGTGTAGGGCTTTTCCTCTTACATTGAAGGAAGCGGCTCGTACGTGGTTTCGGGGGTTAAAGCCTCTTTCCATCAGTTCCTTTTCCCAATTATCGGAGATATTTCTTTCTCAATTCATGGGAAGTATTCGCATTAAAAAGCCAGCCTCCCATCTGATGAATCTGAAACAGCAACATGGGGAGACAATAAAAGAGTTCACAGTACGGTTCACTGCCGAAGCCGTTCAAACTGAGGGTTACACTGAAGAAAAGGGTCTCACAGCCCTCATTGCTGGAATAACGAGCGAGAAATTCAGGTTTGCCTTAGATAAAAGCCCGCCGAAAACTATGGCGGAATTCCAAGCCAAAGCTCAGAAATATATCAATGCAGAAGAAGTCGCATTGACACGCCATGGAGTACAAAGTAAGAAACGCAAGCCAGAAGGAACTTCTACAGATAAGAAATACCATCGCGATCAGCGCGATCGTTCTCCCAGGAAGCCTTACTCTGGTAAATATCATAATTACACTCCTCTTAATCGGTCTCCTGAAAAGGTTCTAATGGAGATAAAACACAAGCCATATGTGAAGTGGCCTGCAAAGATTAAATCCGATCCCGAGAAGAGAGATAAGAGTAAGTTCTGTTACTTCCACAAAGATCACGGGCATAGGACCCAGGACTGTATCTCTCTACGAGACCATATCGAAGCCCTTATTCGAAAAGGCCATCTCCAGGATTATGTTGCTCGTAAGAATCGATCACCAGAAAGGGCGAAGACCTCATCTCGCCAAAAGGAACCGTCTCATCATCAAACCGACCAAGAGGACGCTGAGCCCACGGGAGAAATTCGCACTATCGTTGGGGGTCCAGCTTGCGGGGGTGACTCTCAAGCTTCAAGAAAGGCATACGCCCTAAAGGCGTCCAAAGAACCCCAGCAGATCTATTGGCTGGAACAAACGTCCAACTCATCGAAGGCTAGCCATCCCCCAATTTCTTTCACCCTTGAAGATGCAGCGGGAATTCATTTCCCTCATGAAGATTCCATCGTAGTCACACTGAAGGTATCAAATTATCTGACTCATCGAATTATGGTGGATACAGGTAGCTCGGCCGATATTCTGTATTTGGAGACTTTCGACAAGATGGCACTTGC
The DNA here is from genome assembly GCA_003013855.2 of Liriodendron chinense. NCBI lineage: Eukaryota > Viridiplantae > Streptophyta > Magnoliopsida > Magnoliales > Magnoliaceae > Liriodendron > Liriodendron chinense. The sequence goes on from ML058503.1 coordinate 1,688,310, forward strand.
CAGAAACCTCCTCAAGCCAGTATCGACCCCTCTTGACGGCTTTGGAGGAGAAGTGGTAACACCTGAAGGAAGTATCGATCTCCCAGTCACCTTTGGGGAGAGTCCAGCGAAGACCACCGTCTTCGTAAACTTCCTCGTCGTGGATCGAAAATCAGCATATAACGCCATCTTGGGGCGACCGTCTCTAACTAAGGTTGGAGCGGCCTTGCACCCTTCATATTTATGTGTTAAATTTTCGACCCCAAATGGCATCGGGGTCGTGCGAGGAAGTCAGCAGGAGGCACGGTCCTGTTACCAGATAGCCCTCCAAGATCGAAAGAAGGCTCAAGCGACACCTGTCATGGAAATAGTTCAAGGTTCATCCGACGTTCTCGCCACCGCGTTGGATCCAAGGGAAAATGCTCTGAAATCAGGAACTCCAGGGGAGGAAACAGTGGCGATCCGCTTGACCGAAGACGACCAGTCTAAGATCGTGTACATCGGTTCCTCCTTAAACAGTATCCACCGTGAAGATTTGATCCGTTTCCTCGCTGAATACCAGGACGTGTTTGCTTGGTCTCATAAAGATATGCCAGGCATCGATCCTGATGTCATCGTACATCGTCTCAACATTGACCCGAAGCATAAACCCGTACATCAGCGTCGACGTGCCTTTACTGCAGAAAGACAAATGGCGATCAAAACTGAAGTTGAGAAGCTGCTCGCGGCAAATTTCATAAAAGAAGTTGACTACCCACAGTGGGTCGCCAACGTAGTTCTCGTCCGGAAAGATAATGGCAAATGGAGGATGTGCGTCGACTATTCAGACTTAAACAAAGCATGTCCCAAAGATAGCTTCCCGACACCACGAATCGACCAGTTGGTCGACTCAACAGCTGGACATGCTCTCCTCAGTTTTATGGATGCTTATTCTGGTTACAACCAGATTATGATGCATCCACCTGATGGCCAGCATACTGCCTTCATCACAGATCGAGGACTATATTGCTACCAGGTAATGCCGTTTGGTCTAAAAAATGCAGGGGCCACTTATCAGCGTCTTGTCAACAAAATATTCGCTGCTCAAATCGGTAGGAATATGGAAGTATATGTTGACGATATGCTCGTGAAAAGCATCGATGAAGATGACCACATTCCTGATCTTCGAGAAGCCTTTGATCTGATGAGGAAGTATCAGATGAAATTAAATCCAGAAAAATGTGCGTTTGGAGTATCTGCAGGGAAATTTCTTGGGTTCATGGTTGGCCAACGTGGAATTGAGGCGAATCCCGAAAAGATTAAAGCATTGATAGAGATGAAATCCCCAGTGACTCTGAAGGACGTTCAGCGTCTAGCTGGTCGCATCGCATCATTGAACAGGTTCATCTCGCGAGCATCTGACAAGTGCCTGCCCTTCTTCAAACTCCTTCATGCAACGGCCAATTCTGATTGGAAGTGGACACCTCAATGTGAAGAAGCTTTTCAACAACTGAAGCAATATATGAGCGCTCCCCCCATTTTATCTAAGCCTGTGGCACATGAGCAACTCATTCTTTATTTATCTGTGTCTTCCACAGGCCGTTAGTGCCGCTTTAATAAGAGAAGATTCCGGGGTACAAAGGCCCGTTTATTATATCAGTCGAGCAATGGTTGATGCAGAAACTAGGTATTCTGATTTGGAGAAACTGGCCCTAGCCTTAATCACGGCAGCTCGAAAACTGCGACCATACTTTCAAGCCCATGCTATTTTAGTACCAACAAATCATCCACTACGTCAAGTCCTTCAAAAGCCTGAGGCTTCCGGGCGCTTAACTAAATGGGCGGTCGAGATCAGCGAGCATGATATTTCATTCTGTCCTAGGACCGCAGTCAAGGGCCAGGCCGTGGCTGACTTCATCGCCGAATTTACATATTCTTCTGAAGATAGCGTCATGACCAGCGACCAGCCTCCTTGGTCGCTCTTCGTGGACGGGTCGTCACGGGCCACTGGCAGTGGAGCGGGCCTGATTTTAGTGGCTCCCGACGGGTCGCATTTTCAATACGCTCTGCGTTTCGAATCACGCGTCTCCAATAATGAAGCAGAATATGAGGCCCTTATTGTTGGCCTCGAGCTAGCCATTGTCCTCACAGTCCAGAATTTGATAATTCATAGCGACTCCCAGCTCATTGTCAACCAAGTTCTTGGCGAATTCGAAACCAAAGAAGAAAGAATGGCCTTATACAAGTCTCGTGTCCTCATCCTGCTCGCCAAACTGAAGACTTATAAAATATTCCATATCCCTCGCGAGCAGAACCAACTTGCCGATTCCTTGGCAAAACTCGCTTCTGCACCGGAATCAGAACTATCACATTCGATCCCCATCGAGCACCGTCAACACTTGAGTATCGACCAAGTGACTCCCGAGCAAGTTATATCGGTACAATCGTCTCCATGCTGGATGGATCCTATCATCCTTTATCTCAGAGATGGATACCTACCAGAAGACAAGAAAGCTGCAAGACAAATTCAGCTTCGAGCTGCCAGGTACACCTTACAAGATGGAATCTTGTTGCGAAAAAGCTTCTCCTTGCCTTATTTAAGGTGTCTTCATCCAGAAGAAGCACATCGTGTTCTAGATGAAGTACACCAGGGGGCATGTGGTAATCATCCCAGGAGGCGATCTCTAGCATATAAAGCGATGAGGCAAGGATATTATTGGCCTACTATGAAAGCAGACGCCATAGAATTTTCTAAAAAATGCGACAAGTGTCAACGATATCAACCTATACCTCGTGTACCGTCTGAGCGGATGACCCCAGTCGACAGCCCTTGGCCTTTTGCTCAGTGGGGGATCGATATCGTCGGGCCCTTACCTATGGGAAAGGGACAGAATAGGTTCGCGATCGTGGCGGTTGATTATTTCACCAAATGGGCCGAGGCAGAACCATTAGCCAAAATTACTGAAAAACAAACTACTAAGTTTATGTGGAGAAATATTATATGTCGCTTCGGACTTCCTCATACTATAATTACCGATAACGGAACGCAGTTCGACAACGCAACCTTTGATGAATTTTGCGACAAATGGAAGATACGTAATCTCCGCACTTCTCCATATCATCCTCAGGCGAATGGGCAGGTCGAGGCAGTGAATAAAATTATAAAGCATCATTTAAAGACCAAGCTAAGTGAATGTAAAGGGGTGTGGCCAGAACTTCTGCCAGAAGTGTTATGGGCCTATAGAACCACGGCTTGTACATCGACAGGTGAAACTCCTTTCTCCTTAGCATTTGGTGTTGACGCAGTGGTACCAGTGGAAATTCAAGTGCCCTCATATCGGATCGAACAGTATGATCCCGCGAGCAATCAGGAAAATCTCCGACTTCATCTCGATCTCTTGGAAGAGCGAAGAAATGCTTCCCAAGTACGAGTGGCGGCATATCAACAACGTATTGCTCGTTATCGGAATGCGAAGGTTCGACCTAGATCCTTCCAGTTCGGAGATTTGGTCCTAAGGCAAAATCTTGGAATTACTGTTCGTTCATTGGATCCGAATTGGGAAGGCCCGTATCGGGTTATTAGGGTTGTGCGACCCGGTACTTATTATCTTGAAGACATGCAAGGGATGCCTGTACGTCGCCCTTGGCACGTGGAGCATTTTCTAAGATACTACCCCTAGATTCGATGTAGTTTATCATAACATTTTATGAATAAAGTAAAAGATATCTTTTGGCCGCTACTCCATTTATATGGACCGGAATAGCCCTGAAGAGTGCTTACACATCCTCTTGGCCAATTGCCAACCTTTGGTAGGACTGAAATCATTACTAGTTGGTCGCTTCTCCATTCTCATGGACCTGAACAGCCTCGAAGAGAATGAATACCATCTCTTGACCAACCTTCTGCCCTTGGTAGAATCAAAATCTCAATCGATAGATCAGTCTATCTCAACGCGTACATGGTCTCACGACCCCCGGATTGAGTCTAATTCATTTTTTCATGAGTTAGTTACTCGCGATTGGTGAGAGGAGGGATCGCACTCCAGAATGCCAGCACCGCAGCTCGTGCTCAAATTAGGGCAGCGATCGGGGTCACATCCTGATCGCGAGCAGCTTAGCTCATGCTCGAATTAAAGGGTCACATCTCTGACGAATCCATTCAAGATTAACAAGCAAAAAATTAAAGATGAAGGGAGAACAGCAACGAAACAGCAACACTTCCAAAAATATCTTTTCATTGATAATTAGATGATTACATATACATGAGCGCAGATACAAGAGAAGAAAATAAAAGGAAATCAATCGCTTGGAGGAGCCACGCTCTCGACTTCAGGGCCCATTTCAGGAGCCCCTCCAGCCTGCGTGACTTCAGTCACCTCGTTCTCGGCGGCAGCTTGCTCTTCTGCAGCTATGATGGTCGCGACTCGACCGAATTCCCCCATATCAAAGGATGGGATCATTCGTTGCACTACTCTTAGTGCAAAGTCTCGACCAGCATCGTATGACTCATATCGTTCATCGTCATACAGCTGCGAAGTCCGAACTCAGAAATTGCCCGAGCACCTTCCTCCGAGAGCATTTTTACAAGGGCGACCCTCTCCTCGTCCCAGTGGATCGAGTCGTCCTTAAGCTGCGCAAGAGCGGTGCGCTCCCTGGTCAAATTGTCGTAGGCCTCCTTGAGCTGCGACCTGGCCCCCGCGAATTGCTCCTCTAGCGAGATCTTGTCCTGCCGGAAGATCTCCCTCTCTCTCTCTGCTTTCTCCTTCAAACTCGTGAGCTTCACGTAGTCTGAGTCCAAGGCCTGATACCTGTCGGTCAGGACTTGGATCTTCTCGATGAGGATCTTTTTCTCCTCATCTCTCTTCGTGATCACCGCCTCACGAGCCTTGAGCAGTTGATCTCTTCCTTGAACTGCCTTTTCCAAGGCAGTCCTCTTTCCCTCAGCCTCTTCTATCGTGCGACGGGCTGGCAACAATGTCACGCCTCGTTCGCAGAATAAGATCTAAACCCTGCAAAAGAGATAAAAAATGGTAAGAGTATTCTGGAACGTAATAACTGATCGTAGCAGGTCTTGACGAAGTCTTACCTGAACCATCCTCATCCCCGCTTCGAGGATAAGGTTCTCAGGACTTGGCTCGGGAAGAGAGCCAAAGGCGTGAGGCGGGACGTTCTCGAAGAGAAATTTGCATACAGGATGAAGGTGGCGGGGAATAGAGTACGTCCTGCTCCCAGACGGTTGGGCAACGACCAACCCGGCCTGCTCGTGAGGTGGAGGCATTGACTCGCGAGCAGGTCCCTGCTCGGCAGCCGGGACCAGTTCCCGAGCAGGAGTCGGCTCTTGCGGCTCTACCTGCTCTCGAGCCTCTTCAGCTGGGGGGCAGCTGGACCCCACCCCATCTGGGGAATTATCTGCAATGTTGATCACTGGTGGCCCAGGTGCGACCACCAGTGAAGGAATAGTAGGCCCAGCAGGGGCCCCCGCCATGCTCGCGGGAAGGGCAGGCTGATCGCTGCCCGCGCGGATGGAAGATTGAGACGGTTCGGCAGGGGTTTTCTTCTGCCTTTTGGAGCCTGTGCCCTTCAGACGGGGCAGTAGGCCTCTCTTCTCTCCAGCCTTCGTCATTTCAACTTCTCTTCTGGATATGAGGCCTGCTGCTGCAAGTCGCGAAGGAGATAAGCAAGCCTCGATATGCCTATCTCCGACAGGCACCTTATACACTCTGACAATCTTCTCGTTGATCCCACCCTTCAAATTCGGCTTCCTCAATGCCGGAATACCTGCGAGCACAAATAATGGTCAAACGAAGCAAAACCCTAAAAATTATTCTAAGGAAACTGCACAATACGGGATTGTGTCTACCTTCACAGAAAAACCGGGTCACTCTTGGACCCCTGGAGGAGGCAGACTCCCAGCTCCCGGAAGCATAGAACCACCGCTTCCTCCAGCCGGGATAGTTCGAGGAGGGCTTACCCAACACGAAATTATCCCGGTGCCAGTAACATAAATAATACCAGCCTTCGCTGGATGGAGCTTTCTTCAGACGAAACATACGGAGGAACTCCTCCGCCGTGAGTTCCCCGTTGCCAGCCTGAGCCCAAAGGGCAAAGGAGCCCAAAACCACCCTCCACCCGTTCACAATGAGTTGCCCAAGGGCAATCTTGTAACACCGTAGTACATCGCGAACGAAGGGATGGAGGGGAAGGCGTACCCCCAGGATGAGCTGGTACTCGTAAAATGCTACGCATCCTGGGGGGGGGGGGGAGTCGGGTGTTTCTCCACCTCCGGGCAAGCGGAGAGTTACAGAGTCAGGGATTTGGTATCTCTCCCGTAGCTCAGCCAGCCGGTCCTCCGATAAAACGGAAGGATATCCGGCTGCTGTGTATCTCCCCGCCGAAACCCTTGCACTGCTGGAGGCAGAGGACTCCGGAGTGGCATCACCAAGAGGGACAGTAGTCTCGTCAGAGTTCCCAGCCATGGGGAGAAAAATAAAAGAAGAAGAAAAAGGAAGTATACCGGAAAAAGGAAAGAATGAGCACCGGAAGAGGAAGAAGAATGGAAAGAAAGGATTGCAGGTTTCTTTCGAAAAAACTTCTGTAGAAAATCAAAGAAATGGCGGACTCCGTATATTTATAGGCAATCATTCCGCCGTATCTGATGGCACGTGGCAGTCCCTCTTTGGACACAGCGCTCGAGCAGGCACGCCCATTAACTCCTCAAACACGTGGCGAGCGCCCCTTCATTTTCCATCAGCGAAAAGGCTGCGGAAAGCTGGCGCTCATTAATTTCAGCCCATCATGAGGGGTACCATTCTCGATGAAAGTAGCGAGCGGTTTCGTGTGATAGTGAGCTAAGTCCTTTCCTTAAGAATTCTTGGCGGCAAGGACTTGGGGGGCATCTGTTATAGGCAAAATGATGGAGATAAGATTTCACGCTGAAATGCCCATTTCGCTCTCGCTCTCGAGATTGTTTGATCGAGAGTCGAATATTGGATAAATGCGGGACGTCCATTCGACTCTCGAGATTATATGATCGAGAGTCGAATGTTGGATAAGTGCGGGACGTCCATTCGACTCTCGAGATTATCTGATCGAGAGTCGAATGTTGGATAGGTGCGGGACGACCATTCGACTCTCGAGCTTACCTGATCAGGAGTCATAGATTGAAAAATACGGAGCAGCTATTCGCAAGTCTCGAGCCTTCATAATCGATAGTCAAATACGGCAAAGCTCGATCCGCGAACAGACCTTCTCACAAGTCGTTGAAAGACGTTACATCCAAAATATGTACTTGGACTCGCGACCACATTTTAACCTGCGAGCAGCTTTCCTGCGGGTTACAACCAGTTCGGAGGCTATGACTCCAACTACGGGCGTCTCCTTCCTTTTCGGAGGCCATGACTCCAACTACGGGCGTCTCCTTCCTTTTCGGAGGCCATGACTCCAACTACGGGCGTCTCCTTCCTTTTCGGAGGCCATGACTCCAACTATGGCTTCCAGCCGGATCCAGCCGGATTTCAAGGGATTACCATCTAGGGGCGTGATTGTTGGAATAAGTCATTGGGTTGGATCTGACTAAAAAGATAGGATCTTATCCCACGAAATCAGCGAATTCTCAGTATCGTATGCGACATCAACGGGATTTCGACATCTCACGTAACAGATTGGATTGCTTCAGATCTATATAAAGGGGTGGCTCCATTGAGAGCAGGTACGCACACATCATTCAATCTTGGTCCCGTTTACTTGGCTTCTCTTCTTACTGTGGCCTAACTTAAGCATCGGAGGGCTAACGGCTGGCCCCAGCCACCCTTATTTGCTGTCTTGCTTCAGGTCTGGTGGTGAAAATTCCTGCTGGAGAGAAGGAGAAAAGCCGGAGGATCTCGTTACAAAATTTGACATTAACATCGGCGATGAAGTCGGCCACGGCCTGACCCTTGATGGCAGTCCTGGGGCAGAACGAAATATCGTGCTCACTGATCTCAATCGCCCATTTAGTTAATCACCCTAAAACCTCGGGTTTTTGAAGGACCTGTCGTAACGGATGATTTGTTGGCACTAATATAGCGTGGGCTTGGAAGTAGGGTCGCAGTTTTTGGGCAGCAGTGACCAAGGCAAGGGCCAACTTCTCCATATCAGAATACTGAGTTTCGGCATCCAGCATCGCACGACTAATATAATAAACGGGCCTTTGTACCCCTAAATCTTCTATTATTAAGGCGGCACTAACGGCCGCAGAAGACAGACAAATAAAGAAGAAATTGCTCGTGCGCCACCGGTTTTGATAAAATGGGAGGTGCACTCATATATTGTTTCAGTTGCTGGAATGCTTCCTCGCATTGTGGTGTTCATTCCCAATCGGATTTGGCAGTGGCTCGGAGGAGCTTAAAGAAGGCTAAACATTTATTGGAGGCCCGCGAAATGAACCTGTTCATCGATGCTATGCGACCAGTTAGACGTTGGACATCTTTAAGGGTGGACGGGGACTTCATCTCGATCAATGCCTTTATTTTCTCAGGATTTGCTTCGATTCCCAGTTGGCCGACCATAAATCCGAGAAATTTTCCAGCGGATACTCCGAACGTACATTTCTCTGGATTTAGCTTCATTTGATACCTCCTCATTAAGTCGAAGGCTTCTCGAAGATCTGTAAGGTGGTCATTTTTTATGACGCTTTTCACAAGCATGTCGTTGACATAAACCTCCATATTCCTACCAATTTGTGCGGAGAATATCTTATTGACTAGGCGCTGATAGGTGGCACCTGTATTTTTAAGACCAAAAGACATTACCTGGTGGTAATACAGGCCTCGGTTAGTGATGAAGGCAGTGTGCTGGCTGTCGGGCGGATACATTATGATCTGGTTATAACCAAAATAGGCATCCATAGAACTGAGCAGGGCATGCCTTGCCATTGAATCAACCAGCTGGTCAATTCGCGGGGTCGGGAAGCTGTCTTTGGGGCACGCTTTGTTCAAATCCGAATAGTCAACACACATTCTCCACTTGCCATCAGCCTTTCAAACGAGAACCACGTTCGCGACCCATTCTGGGTAGTCAACTTCTTTTATAAAATTGACTGCGAGCAGCTTTTCAACTTCAGCCTTGATTACCATTTGCCTTTCTACAGTGAAGGCACGTTGGCACTGATGAACAGGTCTATACTTCGGATCAACATTCAAACGATGTGCTATAATGCCGGGGTCGATACCCGGCATATCTCCGTGAGACCAGGCAAACACATCTTGGTATTCGGTGAGGAAACGGACCAGATTTTCTCGAAAGACGTTGCTTAAAGAGGATCCAACATAGACAATTTTGGACGAATCATCTTCAGCTAAGTGGATTGCAACTGTCTCTTCCCCTGGAGTTCCTGATTGGAGGGCACTCTCCCTTGGGTCCAACAAGGTAGCCATCGGAGGGCTTGATGAATCTTTTGCCACCATTAGAACTGGTGTCGTCTGGGCCTTCTTTCGGTCCTGCACGGTGATTTCGTAACACGCTCGCGCTTCCTTTTGATTTCCTCGTACAACCCCAACTCCATTTGGAGTAGGAAATTTTATGCATAAGTATAGAGGGTGTAAGGCTGCCCCTACCTTATTGAGCGAAGGTTGACCCAAAATGGCGTTATATGCTGATCTTCGATCTACCACGAGGAAATTTATGAATATAGTCGTTTTCGCTGGGCTTTCACCGAAGGTAACTGGAAGGTCAATGCTTCCTTCAGGTGTTACCACTTCGACCCTGAAGCCGACGAGAGGGGTTGAGATTGGTTTGGGCAGGCTCCTGGCGAGTGCCATTTTCTTGAAAACCTCTAGGTAGAGAATATCAACAAAGCTACCTGTATCCACCATAATACGATGAGTCAAATAATTTGATACCTTTAGCGCAACCACGATGGAGTCTTCGTGAGGGAAGTGAATCTCCTCTGCATCCTCGAGGGAGAAGGAGATCGAAGGATGGCCGGGTTCTAACGTGTCAGGTGTCTATTCCAACCAGTAGATATGTTGGGGCTTCTGAGACGCCTTACGAGTGTATGCTTTTCTTGAAGCTTGAGAATCTCCCCCGCAAGCCGGTCCTCCGGCGATGGTCCGGATCTCCCTGGTAGGTTCAACGTCTTCTTGTGAAGTATGACGTTGAGGTGATTTCTTCTGGTGTGGTGGGGCTTCCGCCCTTTTAGGTGATCGACCTTGTCTGACAACATAATCTTAAAGATGACCTTTTTGAATGAGAGCTTCGATGTGATCTCATAGAGATATGCAATCTTGGGTGCTGTGCCCATGGTCTTTGTGGAAATAACAAAACTTGCTCTTATCTCTTTTTTCAGGATCAGATTTGATCTTTGCAGGCCATTTCACATATGGTTTATGCTTTATCTCCATTAGCACTTTTTCAGGAGATCGGTTGAGAGGAGTATAGTTATGATATTTACCAGAGTAGGGCTTCTTTGGAGAACAATCCCGTCGATCGCGCCGATATTTCTTATCTGGGGGAGAGATTTCCTCCGGCTTGCGCTTCTTGCCCTGTACACCATGACGTGCCAAAGCGACTTCTTCTGCATTGATATATTTATGAGCTTTGGCTTGGAACTCCGCTATGGTTTTAGGAGGATTCTTATCTAGGGTGAATCTAAATTTCTCACTTGTAATTCCGGCTATGAGGGCGATAAGGCCTTTATCTTCGGTATAACCTTCAGTCTGGACGGCTTCTGCAGTGAACCGAACTGTAAACTCCTTTATCGTCTCCCCATGCTGCTGTTTCAAGTCCATTAAATGAGATGCCGACTTTTTGGTGCGGATGCTTCCCATGAATTGAGAAAGGAAGAGCTCTGATAGCTGAGAAAAGGACCCGATGGATCGGGGTTTGAGCCCCCGGAACCATGTACGCGCTGCATCTTTTAGGGTTAGGGAAAAAGCCCTACACATGATTTCTGAACCGTGTCCCTCCAGTTCCATAAGAGATTTGTACGTTTCCAGATGTTCGAGAGGATCGCCCGTACCTGTATATGGAGTGATGACAGGCGTGCGATACTTCCTAGGCAAAGGTGCTTCTATGACTTCGTAGGTGAAAGGAGATTCGGGTCGATGTATTGACGCTATAGCAACAGATGGTCGATTAGCCTAATATCGTTGTTCCATATCGTCAAAACGATCGTGGATTCTCTTGAGGTCTCCTTCCCATGGTAAGGTGTACCCTGAAGCTTCGACGGTTGAGCCCTGAGATTGTTGTTGCCGGGAAGTACTGGAGTGTATAGACTGTGGAGGAAGTACAGGGACTTGGTTACCGAGTGGCATTCGATTTGATGGAGGAGGATTTTGCTGGACTCATGGCTGGTTCGCGGAATGTTTGGAGGCCACTGGTATAGGTTGTGTAGGTGGTCCTTCTGAAGGTTGTCGCTGGGGCTCCGGGAAATGCTAATCAAGACGATTAGATAAGGCTTGAAATCCGGCTTTGAGAGTTAGGAGTGTGTTTTCGAGGAAACGCATGATATCTTCTTGATTGTCGGAGACATCGAATAATGGGTTTTGTGACGGCGCGTTAGGATCTCCCTGGGGGATGCCCATCGAAGTTGTCTGAGGGAGGCTGGGCGCTGGCTCGGTAATGTCAGGTGGGGGTAGCGTCTGCCTTAAAGTGGAAGGATGAACCATCTTTTTGGGAGGCATGGTGGGAGGACTTTCGATCAGTGATTAGAAGGCTAACCCTGACGATCAGTTCCCACAGACGGCGCCAATCTTTTTACGTCGGATTTTGTAACAGGGTCCTCCAAACGATTGGCTTCCTTCAAGCCAGTTTCTTTTCGAACCTGAAAAAGCACAAGGGAAAAATAAGGGTGGCCGGCGTCCAGCCGTTGGCCCTTCGAAGCTCAAGTTAGACAGGACGTGGTTGCAAAGGAAACGAAGGGATTCGAAGCTCAGAGATTGTGTACCTTATTCATCTGATGAAACCATCTATTTATATAGATCCAAGTGATCCAATCCAATACGCAAGACGTTGAGAGTCCTGCTGATTTATTGGGATAAAGTATTTATCTTGTTGATCCTTAGATGAAGGAACGCCCTAGTCCAAATATACATCTACTAGATTTCGTCCTTTGATGATGATCCCGTGAAGTCCGGAACCACGAACAAAGATAAGCCCAAAATCGATCTATATGAGCTGCTGGTACTACAAAAGTGGAGGATACTCAGGTTCGGTGGTGACTGGTCGCATGTTGAGATGCGACCCCTTTCGACAACCATGAGCCGAGCTGCTCGCATGTTGAGATGCGACCCCTTTCGACGACCACGAGCCGAGCTGCTCGCATGTTGAGATGCGACCCCTTTCAACGACCACGAGCCGAGCTACTCGCATTCGGTCAGACTAACCGCAGCTTCTCTCAATCATTCTCTGATCGCATCTTTCGATAACCAATTTTATCCTACAACACATGATTCCCTCAATTCAAGTTAGGACTTAAGCACACTCAATTGCATAAGTCAATCCTAGTTCCAATAGGTTAAGATCATAACCAAGATAAACATCAAACCCCATCACAAAAATTAACTCTATCATGATTTAAACTTCATTCAAATCATATGAACAATTAACACATAATTCAGAATTTAAAACAAAAAGGTAGAACTTTGGTTTGAAGTTCCCACATGATGATCCAAGTCTAGAGTGTATTAAATTCGATTCCTCGGAGCGTACAAGTTTAGAACCATGTAAAACAATTAAGAACTAAAGCAATTGTTCCAAACATCCATGAGCCATCATAAGATTAAGAAAAACTACTTAGAACTTTATTCAAACGTCCAAAAACCATTATTCTTCATCAAATCCAAACTTGAAACCAATAAAACAAATTAAAACAGCTAAGTAAGCTATAAGCTTCACCTCTTAGCTCTAGCTAAGAGGTTAGTTAATGAAAAACATAAAAACAAACCATAACTAGAACTAGAAGAAGAAGAAAACTAGTTGTAGGAGGCTAGGAAGCCTCCTAGGTCTTGAATCCTTTGTTCCCCACATTGCTAAATGCCTTAGGAAGAGAGTGGAGGTGGCCTTTTATAAGAGAAATCCTGCACCAACTTGGAAACTTGGAGAATCCGCGGAGTCCTTTCGTAATTTGGAAACTTGGCCTTGAAAATCGGAGTTTTTGGATCACCTTAGACCAGTCTGGCGACCGGTCTAAGAAACCAAAAAACATTCCAACAAGTTATGTTTCTATGACTCTTGTCGACCGGTTGGGCGACCGGTCTAGCTATGTAGACCTGTCTGGCGACCGATCTTAGGACAGGTCTTGGGATAGTTTTTCCATATTTTGTTCTCTTTCTTCCTTTTTCTTTCCTCCACCTTTTGGCACTTGTTATATTTATCTTCAATGCATACAAAGTGACTCTTTTAGCTATGAATTAGTGGTCTCCCTCTCATTCCTACAATCACAAATCCATGCATTAGATGAGTCTTTAAATCATGAAAACCATGCATAATGAGTGATGAATTGGGGTTAGAATATGCACAATTAAGAGCTCAACACCCACGAAGTCTTTAGCCTCCTATGATGCCTTAGCTACGATCCCTAGGTGTCCTTTTATAATAGAGGAGTCCCACCGACTCAGAAAGTTCCAGAATTGCGAATTACTTACGCAATTTCACTACAAAAATTGGAGCTTCAATGAGAAGCTACTATTTTATGCATGGTCGACTAGTTGGACTAGGCTGGCCGACCGGTCTTAATTGGTTGGACCTGTTTAGGCATGGTCCAGCAAGTGCATTAGAGGGGCTGCGCATGTGGCCTACCAGTCGGACCAGTTTGGTCCTTTGTCCAGCGGCTTCACAGGGTGGGCAACAACATGGCCGACCAGTCTTGACCGGTCTAGCCTTCTTTCTTTCCTTTCTTTCTCTCTCTTCTCTCCTTCTTTCTTCTTCCTTCTTTGGCCCACCTTGGGTCATCATCAAGGAGCTTCTAAATTGCACTCTTTGGTCATCAATTGTGTGAAGTCTCTCTCTCATTCCTATTACCACGAAACATGTATCAACTTAGTCTCTTAATATGAAATTCAAGCATACAATGCAATGTAATGGGTTAGATTATGTATAAATTAGGAGCTTAACATTATTTCCAAGGAGGAGATGATATTTTCATCAATTTCTCCTTATTTTCTCTCTCTCTTCTCTTCCATCACTTCTATCTTACACAAGGACGAGATTCCTTGCAATTCATCTTCCCAAAGGGGAGTTCTTCCCAAGGAGGAGAGAGGTGTCAAATACCATCAAGTGGGGAAGGACGGCTAGCCTTCTAATGGCTGCCTCTCCGCCCCCTTGCCCACTGGTTTTTCCAGTGGCTTGGATAATAGGGGTGGCCCATTTTGTGTATAAAGCCATGGCATGGCCCCCCTCTCATTCGTGCATCTCTCTCTCTCTCTCTCTCTCTCTCTCTCTCTCTCTCTCTCTCTCTCTCTCTTATCTCTCACTCACTTTCCTTCAAGTTTTTTCTTTTCCTCGAGTGGTGGTCCTCCTTTTCTTTCAAGTGGTCGAGTTTTTAGTGAAGCTTGGGATGGCAAGGTGGTCCCTCCTTAGTGAGAGGCGAAGGTATGGCTCACTTCCTAATCTTGTTTTCTTTTCACTCTTTCTCTTTTACTTTCTCACATTCTTCTTTTTTCTTCTTCATGTAGGTACCCTTCAAGAGGCGTGGTGGGCCCAAGTTTGGAAGACTTCAAGACTTTTTCAAGGCCTTAAGGTGGTGCATTGGAGTGGAGCTTTCAAGTCCCCTTTTTCTTTCACTTTCTTTCAAACTCCCTTCATGTGTTCAAGAGTGATCTTCCATGTACATCATGTGTGCATGGGAAACTTTCATTCTTTTCTTTCCATGGGAGTTGGGCCTAATTTGTAAGAAATGGGCCCAAAGTGAAGTTAGGGCCCTTGGTGTATTTGGTTGGGCCCTAAACTTCATTTTAGACTCTCACATGTGCCTTTACCTTTTTCCTTCTCTTTCATGTTTCTCATGCTTCTTCACTTTTCCTTTCTTTTCAAGTGTTGGGCCCATGGGAGTGAGTGAGGCCCACCTTAGATTTTTGGGCTTTCTAATTTATTTAAGACAGCCCCATTTCTTCATTTATCCGTGTATGGATAAGAGGAGCCTAAACTATACTCTACTTGCTTTTTTCTTTTTCTCAAGTGGGCTAAAGTTCAAAGTTGGGCTTCTAATGCACAAGTGGCCCTCTTCTCTTACCATTCTTTTAACTTGTAAACATTTTTCTTCTTCTTTGGTACCCTTAGAACAAAGTGTGGTTGTTCGCTCGCCTCAAGTGTAAGGCTGCGATGTAGTAATAAATCTCGGTAAGACCAAGGTTGATCCACAGGGAAAGAGGTAAACAATTCCAAGTACTCTAATAACTAGAATCTAAGAAGTTTAGGAGAATGGTTTTTCACATCAAATAGAAAAATCTGAAAATAAGAAGAACTAGAGCATCAAGGATCCACTTGTAGTAGTCCAATGCCAATCCATTCATCCAAGTACAACACAATTAGAATTAAAGTCCTATCTCTCATCTAATTGGAAGATATAACATTTAAGCACAAATAGTCCCACTTAAATCTGAAAATCAGATTTCTAATTCTAATGAAGCACATAGAACTTGAACTTGTAACCTTCAGATTAACAGCCATGCCAATAGACTATGGCATGCTCAAGGGTTACTACAATTCGAATTCAAACAACCCAATCATGGTAATCTCAGAGAATTGCAAGGAACTCATGTCTGGAGCACACAAACTCTCACAAAACTTCTAAAAAACCAAACTTTATTCAAACTAGAAGTTCAAAATCCAAATTTAAGAAAAGGGTACTTGAAATAAAAGAATTAAAGCATTGAAACCAACTACAAATTTCACCTCTAGCTCTAGCTAAGAGGTTAGCTAAGGAAAAGCATATTAAAACTAGAACTAGAACTAAGAAAAGGAAGAAAAACTAGTTGTAGGAGGCTAGGTAGCCTTCTAAGACTTGAACTCCTTGCTTCCCACGTCCTTGCTTGATTTGGAATAGAAGAGAGCACCTCCTTTTATAATATAGCAAGAGTACTACAACATAACAGATTTTGTTTCGTTTCGTACGGCTTAACCAATGGTCGGATTGCCTTCAAATTTGATTTGTAGCTTCCTTGTAATGTGATCTTCCTCATAGATGATTTAGATTTCCAAAATTATCTTCTGAATGGGCCCACTAATCAGATCATCAACCGCCTCTCAAAATCGCTCAATTCGGGTACTTTTAGAACCAGTCATCTTGCTTTCAACGCCCCAGAGTGTACAGAGGTCGGATCGATCTAAAATTTTGAAAAGTGGTAGAAAACTTCCTCCTCTATGTGATGAATGGATTAGATTGTCCAAAACAATTTCAGAATGTGGTCCGAAAATTAGAACACCCAGGCCTTTTATAAAGTCTGTGCAGTTAGATCTTTCTGGATGGTCCATCTTTCTTCAACCGGTACGATCAAACCACACATCCTTTTGATCTGAAACTTTTTTGGTTATTCATATATGGATGTGATCTAAAAGATGGTCAAAGTTGATTCTTCATATCATCAATGATGTGTCACCTGGACCGGCCCAGAGTTGAACAGCGAAATCTGAAACTTTTTGGACAATTCGTATTGTTTTGGCCACCACGGTCAATCCGTAGCTCCGATCGACACGAAACCACTTGGGTTATTTCGGCGTCGAGCTCGTCTTTGACATGATGTGTTGGATTTCCAAATATCATCAAGATGGGCCCCAAAAAATGAGCTGAAAAACCAGAAACGGGAATAGCTTGCTGTTTGGAACTAGAAGTGTGAAATTGCATGGCCGACCGGTCAAGACCGGTTGGCCAGCCCTGGCCAACCTTGACTGGTCTAGACCTGTCTGGCAGGTTTTCAGGGAGTGCAGTCGACCGGTCTAGACCGGTCTTGACCGGTCGGACCTAGTTTCTGCATTTTTTCTTCTTTCTTTTCTTCTCTCCTTCCTCTCTCTTTGCTTTCTTCTTTCTTTGGCCCACCTTGGGTCTTCATCCAAGGCTCCTAAATGTCTCTTTTTGGTCTCCAATTAGATGAATTCTGCTCTCATTCCTATGATCACAAAACCTGCATTAGATGAGCCTTTTAAACATGCAAACTATGCATATAATGTGATGTAATGGGCCATATCATGTATAAATTAGAGGTTCAACACACACCCCAACCAGCTTTTTGCTAGTCCCGAGCAAAACATGCGTGAAACAAGTTCAAACCTCCAAAAACCAACTCTCCTTCAGAAACCATGTTTCTATCCATTCCAAGACATACAAGTATAAAACTTGGAGAAATTAGGTGATAGAAGTTGAAACCTTAAACTCTCAAAGCATAATAAGTGTCTACATGAAATTCCCGCTGATTGATTGATAAATAGAAGAACTTGAACAACTTCAACCTAGTGTGCACAGTGAAAGTTCATCTCATGAGTTTCTGCGATTATCTTCTTCATAGATCAACTAAACTATAGATCTTAAGGTGTATAGAGCAACAACAAGCCTATGACAGGAATTTGCCTTACCGTCCTTCCGACGGCTTTCACATTACGTCCCATTTCCGGCTTTGGTTACGGGTAGACCATCCCCCGGTTGGTAATACGTAGCCCTTTTCGAAATTTTCCACCATTTTTCCATCATTCCCAATTTCATCCTTCCTTTCCTTTTTCTTTTAAATTAGATAGGATTTTTAGAAATCCATATCTTTCGTTATTTTCCCATGGACAAGGATGGACAAATTACCCCGGCTTGGTTTCTCAACACCTTAAATCAAAGTCTAGCTAATCCACAAATCACATAATCCTTTCAACCCATGAAAATCGTGTAATGTTAACTAGGTGTAAAAGTGTTCAAATTTTCTATCAATCACATAAATAGGGGAATTCTCATATAAAACCATTATGTTAAGAGAAGTTCAAGACTTACAATATCATACACTTCATATCCCCTCCTCTTATGCTCGTATCATCTCGAATGCATAGCAGTAAGGTTTTCTAAAAGAGTTTTGAATTTTTAAAAAATTCGAAAAAAAAATTACACATATGATGCTCGAAATATTGCAAACTGCTAAATGAGGAATCTCATCTCACCCCCCAACCAAAATCTTACATTGTCCTCAATGTAACAAGATATACAATAAGCATGACATGAGAGCAACGAAATAAAACAAAGGAGAGTGAGAACGAGAGTACCTGGGTAGCAAGTTGATCAATTCTAGCATCTTCCATTGTCTTGATGAGACTTATTCAATCCTAATTTCAGAAAAATAAATCCTAACCTACCTACCTACCTTTGATTAGTCCGATCAACTACATGATCAAATTTGAGCAGGATCTTCATGAATTTCAATAAATTTCTCATGAGGACCATCCAAAGTCCTGCTCGACAGTAAACATGAGTGCTTTTCTTCATTGAAGTCCAATATTTACGTGCACCACATG